>VXBW01008533.1:212213-360968 GCA_013400375.1 Thinocorus orbignyianus
TTGCTTTGCTTTTGGAGGAACAAACCAGAATTGGTATGACCTTCATATTTTATGATAATCTCAGGAGAGCAATAAACTACACCATAGCTTTAGTTGCTCAAAAGGGACTACATAATGCTATCATTCATATTTCACTTACAAAGCTGTAAGCTGCAGTGCCATTATTTCTATCTTCCTCAAGATAAATGAACATTCTTATACATGATCTGTCTTCTCTTTCCTTAACTAGGAAGTTAAGCAATTGAAACTACTGGCTTTTTTTTTTTCTTTCTGTCTAGTGCCATAAACAAGGTCAGGGTTTGGATGCAACTACTATCAATAAAAACTGACTAAGCACAAAACCTCCTCAGATGCAGAAAACGATGTTGTCTTCGAAAGACTCTGTGAACAACTGGGTGGTGGTATTTAGTTCTCTAAATTCAAGAAGCTGTTGCTATTAGAGGTGGAGAAAGCATTTCAGACATTTACACTGACCTGGCAGGTATGTCCTAAGACCTATAAGAAATTTAGGCTTCTGGGAGTGGTGGCAGGATGCCTGCCAGGGGAGCACCTGCCTGTTTCAGGCAGCTGCTGGGGCCCTGGGATGTACTGGCAAGCTCTGACTGCTGTGGGCTTCCTGCAGCCCTCCTGCCTGCCAGCCCTTTGCTCACCTTCCCTGACAGTGTTCAACTTCTGCTCTTGTCCAGTGCAGCTGAGCAACACTGGATGTGGCTCTTGTGGAAACCCCTCAGTTGTCAGCAAGAGCTGTGAGAAGCCTCATCTGATGCCTTCACTCAAGCCCCTTCTGCCCATTAGCTTGAGATTGCCTCTGCCTCTGAACACAGGCCCTGGCCTTGGTCCTTGCCTGAGTGACCAGGTGGCCTTGGACCATCCTGGCCTTGGACATTTGATTTCCTGGTGTGACATCAGACCTGCCATGCCACTAGAGGCTTGCCTGGTGATCTGCAGGTGGTGACTGATCTCGCCACTGCCATTGGATCCACTTGGATCAGGTTGGCTGGCTTGGGTGCTGCAGGAGGGACCCTGTACTGGACAGCCCCTTGTCCTGCCATCCCCCTGTCCCACTTTCTCCGCCAGCAGTCCCTTTCTGGTCCTGGCTTGCTGGCTCCTTGTAGAACCACCAACCGCCATTGCTCCACAGCAGTGGCACTAGACACCTATGGTCAGGCATTTCAGTCCTATCAAAAAATTCAGCAGAGTGGCTTTGCCTGAACAGCAGCATTTTCAGTTTCATGCATGTCAACAGTATTTTCTTAAAGGTTCCCAAGAACTATTACACAATGTCACAAGAATCACTTTTACAGAGCACAAAAAGGAAGAAGAAAGCCTAGAGAGTAAACAAAAGTGGGAGCATGCAAAGGTCAGCAATTCAAATACATAATTATGAATTATATAAAATGCTAATGTTCCTGCATACTTAGCTACTAGTGTATTAGACTTCCAAGAATGTTTTGGACATAGAAAACAGCAAATAATTTCTCTTGTTTACAATGACCAAAGTTTCTCTTCCTGCCATTCTTACCAATGAATGCTGCATTGAAGCCTTTCAAAACCCATGAAACAGTCCCACACGCTACTTTATATGTCAGCAAAACCAGAGAAAAGTCACAACTGAAAATATTTCCTAATGATTTAGGGGATTAGAATTGCTCTGATAATCATTTTACTACATTTTTTAAGGGAAGGGAAAGAGTATAAGAATATATTGGTGGCTTCTATTAATAATGACGCTAATTCCATAATAGTACTAATCTAAGGACAAATATATCCATATTGGTATTCCCCAAAACGGATACGTGGCCCCGGATCCTGAAGCGGACAAAACATTATTTCAGAGAACTGCTGAGTGGGAACTTTAAGATGAAATTATAATCTTATGCTATTTAAGGACAGTATTTAAAAAAAAAAAATATTCTCTCCTAATTTTTTTCTCCCCAAATATATGATAAGTTTCTGTGTGTGTGTGTACTCTATGGCAATTTGAACAAAAGTGTCCATGATGTGTTTGATAAAGAAGGGGAGACTAATGTGTTATTTAAAATTTTTTATTGCCCAAAGCAGCATAGTTGTATCTTAATAACGTATATCCTGGTTTTGGTGTTAAGGAAGACCTGAATTTTTAATAATCACTTCAGCATCACTCAGATGGAGTAAGGCTGGTTCTGCAAAATTCATTTTACAATACTTGCTGTGTATAGAAAAATTCTTTGAATTCAAGCTAATAATTTTGTATAGTAACGGCTAGATTTTAAAGCAGACTTAGTTGTATTTATTACACGTATGTATTTATCAAGATAAATTTTGAACACTGCTATTCTAAAAACTTCTTGATACTTTGGCTTAAAGACAATTGTATGGCGTGTTTTGAAAAGTTAGTAACAAAATCTACCGGAAACGTATGTTATCATCTTCTAAACTACATAAAATAACGTTTGTAATGGAAACATCAGCAATCTCTAATAATGCTATCATAAATATCAAAGATACTATAATGGGATGGGTACGTAACTAAAACTTGATAACTCATGTAAGTTATATGAGTGACTTAAAATCAGCTATTTTATAACAACCACAAGTATAGGTAAAGCTAAGTTTGTCCTTATATGTTGTAATGCATTCCTCTTGTGTGCTTACTTCAAAACAGAGAGATTTAAGATACGAGGAAAACACTACACTGTAGGAGACCAAAACACCAATGTGCAAAGTAAATGGAGTAGAATCTCTGAGGAGACGAACATTCAGAGTTTACGTGAACATTAGTTACAATACAAAGGTGAAGATAAAACATTTATAAAGTTCCTACATATGAAATGTGAAGAATATTTATATGTTTGTTAAAGCGACAGTGATGGGAATCAGGAGATCTTCTTTTCAACTCTACATTGGCTTACTGTTTTGAATGTGGATTAAATACTTCAGAGTGTTTTTGTTGAGCTAGGTCTAGGATGGGGATAAAACCAGTGCCCTGTACATCTCTCCAAGCTCTTCAGAGTAAGAGTTGTTATTGCCAGTGAACAATGGAGATGCTGATGCCAAGGAAAGTCGAACGATTTGCCTATGCTAACAGAAGAATGGAACACAGTTCTTGTGAATTCCACTTCTCTTTACTAGATTGTGCTGTTTTTTAGATGAATGCAACAGCAAGGCTGATTACTGTTTCCAAGGGGGTTTGGAGACTCTCAGCTATAAAAAAAAATTACAAACAATGAAGTTTAAAAAAGGAATACACAATCTTGTCCGCTTAAGTGTCATATGCAACTGCATAAGATAGCTAAACATTCTGACAATAAGCAATATGGATGTCATGTATGTACCTCCCAATCTCACCAGTCAGAACTTTACCAAGTTCATATTCGTATATCAGGAACACGACAAAGATTTGCAAGTGTTTTTTATCCCCTGTGCTTTACCTTGGCCTTTAAAAATATCTGTCATTTTGTATTTTTAATTATTAGAGTAAAATTAAAAAATGACTCAACAGGCAGATTCTTATAATTCCTTTCTGAGATATACTGGATGATAATATGCTCTCCTGTAAGTGGGATTTTAATTGATGTAATGCTTTACTCTCCTACTCTTTTTGGGAGAATATCAATAAGATAACTCAAACAGCTGGCATGTAACACAGCAAAAATGAGATCTAATAAATTAATGTATCAAATAATTAAAACTATTAGCTTTTTCATGATAGTTTTCATCAACAATATTTATTGCTACACACAGACTTTCTCTAGGTATCATTGTGCATTTATTTTTATGACAGAACAACCATTAGATGGGAAACAGATAATAGGTGCTTGCTTTCCAACACAAACCTCTTCAGACACATTAGTGTTTCTGCAATGTGCTATGCAAGTTTAACCAGTGTGATAGACTTTGCTTTTTGAGCTGACTTATAGCATTGCACTATTCAGAGAAAATGTCCAAAAGATCCTCACACCAAACCACAAAATAACTGTCTTTGCTTACCTGATTATATTGCCTCTTAACAAAATTTCAAGGACTCTGAATATTTATGTCTTTTCGATGTTTTGATAAGTAGGCAGTTAGAATGCATAATTCTGTATTACACACTGACCAATACAGATGAAGATTGCATATAGGCAACCTACATATTTTTCACAGTATTATTATGCAGGGTGCTACTAATAAGTTACTGCAATAGGAACCGGATTGCATTAATCTCACTTTATCACCTCTACAGTTTTGCTGTAATGTAGAAAATATCTGAATAACAACAGACCTGGCTTAGACTTAGAAAGAGAGCACTCAATGTGTGTGTTTGGGTTAATGCCTACGTGCATATGAACTAAAGATAATGCCTCTAAACATGGATGTTGATATTGCTTACTATGACAAAATGCTAAGATAATTCAGGACATTGGAAAATCCAGGGTTAAAAGACTCTCATGAGAAGAACTGTTTCCCTCTGTGCTTTATATAGTTCTTGCATTACTTTTGACATGCTGATTAACATACTTATATTGCTGTTTATCAGTCCTGATGCACAAAGGTGTTAAAATTTAATTATTACTGAGGACTGAAATAACCTGAGATCCTCAGGGAATAGATAACTGCAAAATATGATTTCACTTCAAAGTACTTGATTTTATTTTAAACTATTTTCTCCAACTTTTACATTGTCAAGTCATGCAAGAGTTTAAAAACGACAAAGATATCTCCATTAATCTAGACAAAATAAACTCCTTTCTAATCAATGTGTTATATATTCCTAAGGATATATTAATGATGAAACTTAAACTTCATGATGAAATGTTCCACTCCTATTTAGGCCCGGAAAGCCAAGATTCTGGTCACTTTCTCATGCTGTGCATATAACAATGTTACAAACTCATATACTCACCTTCGGTTTAGAGAAGGAAGGATCACACAAGAAATGCTCGTTTTTTTACAAATATGTACATCTAGAATGTTGTATGTTCTTTTAAAATATAATGTCTATTTTAAAACATAATATCTGAGTGTAATTCTTTGGAGAAAATGGAAAGAGATTTCTGGTAAACAGAGTTTGGATGATGAAGCTATATTTTCTGAGAAGTTTATCTCTTTGGGCCCAGTCCTGTCCTCTGCCCTTCGCACCCTACTTGAATACCCAACATACCTTACAAAATCTAAATCCCCACAACTCGCATCACAGCAGCCTTGGCAGTGATGGCAATTGAAATCTGACATTTCCAGTCACAACTCCTCCAGAATTGTATGTATTCCTTTACGTTACCTCCTATACCGGGAGCCAGTGTTTGCTGCATGCCTGTGTAGAGTGCCATCTGATGGGTGCACACAATATTGGAAGACAAGAAAAGGCTGTAATTCTAAGCAGGAGGACTTTTTGCAGCACTGGTATATGCCTGGACCCTTGTGAGGGCTCAGACACTGAGACTAAGCACCAAGCCTTCTCCTGCTCCGTGAAGCCACGCAGCAAGCATGGCTAGCTAGCATGTGAGCCCAATCTCTGCACAGATGTATTGTCTTGGGCAGCAAAGACTCCAACATGGCTCATGCTCAGGTATGAAACACAAGCTGCGTGAAGTGAGAGCATGAGAGGAGCATGAAATGCAAAGGTTTATTGATGCCTTTGTGAAAGGGCATACCTTAAGTGGTGGCAGATCTGAGGGGGACAAGGGTTTTCTGAAGACTGCAAGAAAGCTACAGAACAAGTAGCTGCTGGGCTGAAACAGAAAGATGAGTGCAAAAGGGAAGAGGCTGGAACTGGAACAGAGAGGCTTGGACCAAAGCCAGGGTGAGTGCGAGGAGGTGAGGGAGGTGCTCAATGCATCTTGGCTGCCTCAGTGTTCTGTATTTGCAAAACAGTCAAGATCTTCTAATGGTGCAGAGCAGTGTGGGCTGCAGCGTCATTGCAAAGTTGTCATGTTGCCACTGAATAAAAGAGAAGCTATTACAGGAGTGCACTTCTCTAAGCATCTTTTCAGTTGCGTTTTATATTGGTAATGCTTTTGCATTAACTAGCAAAGCTCTCAGGTCGCTGCAGAAAAAACAGAGTATATGGCTTTATTTTGATAGGTGGTTTAAATCTTGACCCAAATTTTCAACCTTTGCAGTAACTACGCTAGGTACATGCAGCCTTTCATGCTTCTCCTCAGTTCTGTACCAGTTGGCATGTGTGCATATGTAATGTGAAGCATTTCAAAACACCTGCCTCAATTTTAGAGACATTCATGTCGTAATACTCTATTGTAATCTGTCTGTAAAGATATGTAGAATAGGATGCTTTTTCTGAGAATTGAAGCCTCCTTACAGAGAGCTGCATTTTGCTGCATAATGTCAACATAATGGGGCTGATTTAAGGATGCTATGTTTGCCCTCAATATGAATTTCCTTGCACTAACAGCCCCAGTTTAAATCTCATTGTGGGATTCACCTGTTCATGCTATCAGTAGGAAGTAAGCCAGGTTTTTGAACCTTGTGAGAGTAACTTGCTCTCCTTGGATGCCAGTCAGCGCTTATTGCCTCACTATCAAAATGCAGCTTCAGCTCTTTAAAGAGCTACATGTGGTGAAAGTCCCTCTACTCTCTTTGGAAATGAAATTCTGAACTCTTCAAAGTAAGAGTCCTATTTCAAGGATCCTCTGGCTTTAAAGGGAAGTTTATTTCCCACTTAACGTATGTGTAACATTCAGAGCTCAGCGATGCAGCATCTGATTAACAGAACCCCCTGCTGATTTGTCTCCTCTGGACAGTTATTTCTATATGGAGGATACAGGAGGTGTTTGCTCCTCCTGCACCTGTCAGTGTATATGGGACTGGTTAGGGTAGATTAGTAACAAAGTAACAAAGCTGGTAGCTCTTTTGATGGTAGCCCTTGTGTGCCCCAACCTATAGCTGCTTAGTGCTGTTTGTTAAGGCTAACCTAAATAACTATTCAAGGGAGAATTCCTCCTCCAAAGAGATTATGGCTGAGCTCCTTATAACCTAGTAATTTTGAAGTGCAAGAATAGATTTTTGGATCCATTGGAAAAAACCTTCAAATTTAAGCAGGAAAGAGTGTAAGAACAGGGGCTAGCACATAGGTGTTGCACATAGGTAATGGTGTCTTTGGTGGTTCAGAGGTGCTCAAAATACAGCTCAGCCACTGTCTCCATAAACTGGAGCTGTATTTTGGTTTATTCATAGGCAGAATTTGTTATACTTCAGTTTTTGTACATCTGGGAAATACATAGGGTGTGGTAAACATCTGAAACGTGAAGGATTTGGAAAGTTACTCCACTCAGTTTCTAGAAAGAGAATGAAGTGGGTAAGTTGATCTGCAAATGGGAGTAAAAATCAAAATATTGTTTATAGATTCAGCTAAAGGCATCACTGCATTTGTTATTACATGGTTTTGCACTTCCATCTGAACAAATAGACAGTCATTGGGAAGAAAAAAAAAAGCATATATAGAAGTACTTGTCCACTTTATAGCTTGTAGTTATAAAAACACAAAATAGGCTTGGGCATACTGCTTTAATAATTTTGGACCCCAGCTGTACATTAAAATCAGTGATACTAATAAATACGGTCTCTTTAATATAATTATTTCAAGTTGATTTCAGTTATAAGTAATCTTCTATAGATGTTAACTACCAACAGCTGAATTCCAATCAAGCTCTTTCCCCTTCTCTGTAGAAATCTTTAAACTTCCAACACTGTCACATCTTTCTCTTCTCACCTGATGATTATAGGGAAAAGTTTTATTAACAATTTAATTAATCTCTTTAGAAGCCAAGATAATTATAACAGGCTTGACTTGGTTTCCATTAAAAATCTTTTTTAATGATTTTGCCATTTGCGTAGTGCAATGTGAGAAAAGTTCGTAATCAACAAAATCATATCTTAAAATTGTGCAGGGATGAAAGAAACTGAAAGAACAATATCATTAATATTTTATAGAACATCATGACACTTTTTTATGGGCTATCAGACCCCCCTAAATATGTACTGGCTGAATCCTCTAATGCTGTATTCACTTTCATAGTTGTTACACGCATGAACAGCTTGAATCAAATTTGTGCCATAAAGTATAGTAGTCAAAAGACCTGACAAAAAAATGGACTGACATTTTTAAGATCAAGCTTTTGTTCCCTGTCAAAATATTTACTCGCATGCTTAACTTTTAAGATGAACTTGAAGTTACTGGAAGGGTTGGTATATGTCTCAGGGATATGGATCAAGGGGAAGAGATGATCGTGCAGGAACTCATTAGAAAGAAATACATGGAGGAACTAAAGGGGCAGAATGTTTGTAGATGATTTGGTGAACTGGTCATATAACAGATGCAGAGTTAAGTGAGCATCAAAAGGAAAAAAGACCCCTTTTTAAAAGGAATTTGATAAAAATTATATTGTTAGCAGCAGAGTAAATGAAAACTTTATAAAGAAATAAACTTACAAACAGTAAAGAAAAATGTTGAAATTATGATTAAATGAAGGGAAAAGAAATAGTACAGACTCTCAGAATTTAGCTATAAGAACATGCTGAAGTACCAGAGAAGACCAGAAACGATAGAACATTGTACTAAAGTAAAAAAATAAATAAATTAGTAATTGATTTTCAGAAGCAGAATCTTTCTATGAAGTCTCTAGAGCAAACAAATGGCAGGTATGGTAGGGAAGGGAAAAAGCCATGAAGTATTAACTATGGAAAAGCTTTAGGAGGTTACTAGGTTATTGCCTGTGTTGATGGGAACACAATCTGGATGTTTGCCTCTAAGTTTATACAATCTCTTCCTAAAAAATAGAAGATAGTCCATTGCATCCAATCACCAGAAGCAAGTAACATTGATTTCAAGAATTTTGAAAAAATGCAGGAACAAATTTCTGACTGTTACCTGTGGTTTTAGTAATTTAATTGCCAAGATGGGCTTGATTAACTCTAAGAAGTGACTATGGCAGATGTGGTTTTTATGAAGAGCTCCAAGGAGACTGTGAGGAACTAAAGACTAGCAAGTAAAACTTCTGCAGCAAGAAAGTTGATGGAAATTGTAATGAAGAACAAAATTAGCGGACAGATGAATGAGTATGGAAGAGCGAACTTTTTATTGAGGATAATAATTGTGTATACACCTAGTAGATGATTTTTTTAAGAATCATTAAGCATATTGAAGCAAATATGAATCTCCGAAAAGTATTTCACAAGATCCCTCAGCAGTGTTTTTCAAAGAAACCAGTAAGAGATTTTTGGTGGTGGGTTTGTTGTTGTTGTTGTTGGTTTTTTTTGGTTTGCTTTGTTTTGAATATTAGGAAACAGGGTAGGGATAAATATCAGAGACTACTCCTCCTCCTCAATCCTGTGTCATGCAGAATTGTGCTAGAAAAGTGAATGAAGAGTAATGTACTAAAGTTGGCTTGTATTACAAAAGTATTGCAGCTGTAAAGACCTTCAGAAAAATTTCTAAGGTGCTGGATGTCAGCACAATAACATAGCAGACGAAATCTGGTGTTCAAGAGTAATGTACCCCTATAGATATCTGGCTTTCACCATCATGTGCCCAGGATGTTTGGATAACAAAAGTATGAATGTCTCAAGAAGTGATTAGCCAAATTAGTAGATGAAAGGCTCATTGAGATGAACTAAATATGAAGATACTGATAAACTCTTTGGCTAAGAAAATCCTTAAGCTGTAGCTTCCTAGAGTTTGGATGCCTATGTTGAATGAGATATCACTCAAGCCCGCTACTGTCAAACAGAGGACACTGGGGTAAATTGATCCCTGGTTTAACTCAGCACAGGCTTTCTAATGTTCTACTGTAAGATGTACTGTCATGCAAGCATGAAGACAAATGCACGGCTCACAGGACTGAAAGGTTTTGAAGACCAGCTCTAAAATAGGCTAGGTAAGATGGTCAGAAAACAGGATGAAGTGGGAATTGCGAAGTGTAAAAAGGCACTTCTGTTAAGTGTTTTACTCAAACAATTCCTTCTAAACTAAACTTTGGTTTCCATACTGCTGTCACTGTAAACAGAAAGATCTCTTGGGAGACTTGTACATGAGTAAAGGAAGCAAAACCAGTGACTACTGAAATCTTAATAATCAGCATGTGATGGTGTCAGCAACGCCATCAGTTGCTTCACTGTCAAGATGGGAAGTGTTGACTATCTTTAATTGCCTCAGGTCAGTAGTTTTTATCTGCAGTTAAGTTAGCATGGAGATTAGTTTACTTACTCTTAAATTATCCTTTTAAGGTCTCTTCATATAAATGTGCCTTCTGGGCGTCTGTGGTGCTACTGATTTCTTTATTTCTGTCCTTGCAAAAAGGCAGCGAGCAGGCAAATTACATAGAAGTTATGGCCTCTGAGAAGGCTTAAAAGGAAAGCGTGACAGATCTTTCAGAGGAAAAGCAGTCCCGCTCATCACTGTTCAAATGAACGTTTAATAATTCATAACAACTAACTGTGTTATAAGTTTCTCCTTCAATACATTTCCAAATGTGAATAGATTAAACGGTAATTGCTATCAAGCTTTATGTTCTATTTCATGTACCTAATAAAAGTTTATCTAGTGGAGCTTACTTTGTATCTTTTTGATCTATTCCTAACTGACTGCAATATACTATATTAAAATATTTAGCATTGTGCTATCAAATATTAACCATTTTAAAATCATCTAAAGAAAACAAATAAAGTTACTTGTTTTTTATCTTTTCATGAATTTCCTAATATTTAGTTGTTCAGAACTCTCTGATGATACAGCACCAAAAATACTGAAGACCCTAGAAATCGCATTCACTCTGTTTTGAAATGCACTCTGCTCACACCTGTCATCACTGTTCATTTTGACTCTGTATGCAGAATCCTGGTTTTTCCATCTGTAAGTTATGATTCTGCTTCAGCACAACAAAATCTTACAGAGTTGGTTTGGGTGGTTTTTTTCACTAGTAGTTTTGTTGATGACTTTTTTTTTTTCTTTTTTTTTTTTCTTTTCTTTAGGAGGCTTCTCTAATTATCCATCTGCTCATCTGTTTGAAATTGCATGGCTTTGTCTGGTAAAAATGCCAGCAACTCGCTAGACTGTAACGTGAATGATCTAATGAAGGAGAGAGAATACTGGTCCCACAGATGCGCTCCAGTGGCATGGCAGCCTAAGTCCAGCTGAACTGCTGGCTGCCAGGGTTACATCACTCCCAGCTCTCCCGGGGTGCTCCTGCTTGCTCAACCTGTTGCTGATTTGTATCGCAGAACTAACACAGAAGAAAACCATTGTTCTTTTTTTTGGTTAGTGTCCTGCTGAGTTAGATCTGAAATGGTTCAATGAAAGGTCAAGCTGAGAGGGCCTGAGAGATTGTTAGGGGTGTAGGACTAAATAGCTGGGAATTGGGAGAAGGAGGATTGCAGCACTTGCAATTAAAGCAGTTTAGACAGCCTTGGAACAGCAGCTTTGAAGCTGACACCTGGGCAAGATCAAGAGGAGAAAAATGTCTTTGCTCCAATCCAATCCTTCACCTTGCTGGGGAAAAATTGTTCTATTAAAGGTCAGTTGTATAAATGTTGCTACTGAAACATTTCTTTCCACTTTGGAGAACGCAAGTCTGATCACCAGGTTATCACAGTAAATCTCCTGAAGTGAAGAGCTGCAGTCTGCTAAGAAACTGGTGCCTCTTAATAAGATGCTAACTATGCTAACTAGCCCCCTTTTCAGTGCCTCATTCTCTGGTTCATTTAGGATCTGTTTTCTTCAGCTTCCCCCTCCACAGGTGTTACCTAATTCACAATCCCCATCCTGTTCACAGAAGCCTTCCTTCCAGCACAGAGACACTGAGAGAATGTCCTTGAGCTCTCACCAATGCCCCTCTAGTCTATTGCTCCTGCAGGTTCTTCCATTTCAACAATATTCCACACACTTCTTAGGCAGTAGTACTAAAAGCAGTTTGAGACTTGATCCCCAGCCTAGGCACGCTACATTAGCTATGTAGATCTGTATAATAACTATATAGGAAAAGCATCCTAGGTTTTCATCTAGTCCTCTGTGCTCTTCATAGAGGAGAAATACATCACTTAACAATGTTTGTTAAATACAGTGTTTGTGTTCCAACACGTTTATTCTGACTAAAATATCCTCCCCAGAGAGATATCAACCCTTTTCTTCCTCAAATCCAGTATCTCATTAAAAAATAATACCATTCCATGATATTCACGCTTAGGTGAACAATTGTCTATGTATCCCTGTATCAGCAACGTATTTCAGCATGAATGCATTAATACGTACATTCATGTTGTCTTTTCTCAGGTTCAAAAGACCCGAGATATCAGTATTGCATTGCATGTATAAGTTATCAGCAAGCTTCCCACCAGGTGAGTGGAATCAGTATTTTGCATCATCTGAGATTCAGTCCTGATAACGCTGTAATTTTGTTTGTAATCTTGCCTTGCTTGTCTTTCATATGTAAGCCATACTTTGCCTGGAGTTGCAGCAGTAGGATTCTGAATTGATTTAAAGAGAATTATTCTGGATTTAAATTTGGAGCCATTTGAAGCGGAGTCTGTTCCTCTCACATCCAAACCCCTATGCGAACACAGTTTCTTCAGTCTGCAATCATGTAAGACAGGTATTGCCAAATCAGTATTTCAGGTATAAAGACCAGAGGCAGCTGGGTTCTTGGGGACAGCAACGTTCAGCCCCACCAGAACTTTTCAATAAACTCTTTCTGTTTTATTTCCCTCCAGCTCCAAGCTTGGTGCTGCACTTACTAGCACCAGTCCTGGCACCTAACACACTAGAAATGAAAGTCTGCACAGCACCCGTGCAGAGGGAAAGTCTCGCTGTATCCTGACCAGCTCAAAAGCAGTAACACTACTACTGGTAAAAAGATGTAGAGAGTTATAGATGGGTTGTCTATGGTTCCCCAAAGAGGTGGTTGCAAAGTAAACTGGAAAGCAGGGCATCCCAGTTCTGAATTCCTATCTCTTTTTACAGAGCATAGCTCCCCAGGCAGAAGTTTAATGTGTAGGTATTGAAGGACTCACAGAATACATACGTGTACAAATTGTATAAAAGATCACTAACCTTCAAGGAGGGAGACAATTACATTTATGTGTTTAATCTGTCTACAGAGCAGCACTTTTTTTTTTACTGATAGCGACATATCTTTTCTTGCTGAACTGCAAACACAAACTTCCAAAAGCAAATGTTAACGTAAGTTGCAGGGTTACAATTTCAGGTTTGATTTTCTTTGGCAATATTCAATCTGCATGACAATTTTGATCAAATGCCTTGGCTTCTAGCATTTGTAACACATGATAAAATGCAGACAAAGAAGCTTATATTTAAATAATCATAGAATAAGTTGAATGCACACTGTGACAGAATATGAATTATCTAACAGGTTGCAGAGTAATACAAGTTCAGTCTGGTAGACAGATACAAGCACTGAGCACAGTCTGAGCACTGAAGATAAGAATGTAATCCTCTGCTTACTTCAACAAAACCTATTTAAAATGAATGAAAAAAGGTAAAATAAAAGAAACTATTCAGAGCCTGACGTAAGGCATCTGGCTGAAAACTCATTCACTAATTGTTTAAGATTTACACCATTGATCCAAGATGATTTAAAACAGTGAGTCACAAGAAATATTGCACGGAATTTAGCTCAGGTACAAACTACCATTGGTAACTCAAATAGCTGGTCCAGGCTTTTGTGGGGCTGCAGGCTGAACGTCTTTATTTGCTCATTGACTGTATGAATGAAGATAGCGAATAATATTATTCACTGGACCTTCCCTCACCTTTCCCCCTATGGGGTGATCATGCCTAATGAAAACTCGAGCTGTGCTGGTAAACTGATATTGGCAGGAGAGTCACTTTTTCTTTGCCTGACTGGATAAATACGCAGCTGGTTTTGGAATCAATTCTTGTGTGCATGTAATTAAAAGGTGTCATTTTTAAATGGTCCTGTATGTACGCAACAGACTTTAGTCACCTGGAATGTCATGGCCAAGACACACAAAAGATGTGAGACCATGAGCAGTACACTTAGAAAATCAAATGAATGCTCATGCTTAATATTTTGCCTTCGTTCATTTTTTTAAAAACTCAGTCAGTTCTGTCTGTAGATGTTTCTACCCTTTGCTACAGGTTCCTCTTACCACAAAGCACTATGTTCAGTTTAAGACTGGCCCAAACCAGCTGCAGCTGCTGGTTAAATTCTTGCCAAGCTTTTTTTCTCTTTTTATGTTCATTTTTAAAGGAAATAATTCAATTTCTAAATAGAAAAATGAAATATAGCTATGTGTTTCTGGAATTCTGAAACGGTTTCTGGTTCAGACTGTTCTGTTCTTAATTCATTCTGTGTGCTTTGATCTATGTATGTGTGCTGATGAGAAAACATTGTGGATATCTGGGAGGGAGGTGGAGAGCTGAACCCCAGCAGCTTCTCTGCACGCACAATGCCTGCAGCATGAATGGTTCTGGGGGAGGGCTTAGAAGTAGTACAAGGCACAGTTGCATCCATTAAGCCTCTTTTTCCGAGGGCAACAAACCTTCCTGTACCAACCAGACCTGCTGACCGTTATGTCTATGCCACATAAACCCTGAATTCTGTAAGATAACAGGTGTTATCATGGTGTGTTTTATCTGGGAGGCAAAGTCTAAATTTGCATCTGACCTCTGTATGCACAGGGACGCAAGCGGTGAGCATTCCACCCAGATCCTCAAAGGTTTTAGATGAAATCACTAAGAATGAGATACCTAAATGAATACTTCTGAGGATAATAGCTTCTGTGTCTTTTGCCCATGTGTGGTATAAGGTAGACTATGAACAGTAATTGATCAAATGGTATCTTGTGAGCCTTACAAGACACAACAGGAATTCAGCATTGTTTTTTTTCCCAAATACAATTACTAATATACAAAACTAAGCCACTCCATTTACTAATACAGTCATGCAAGTAATTAAACTACCTATGGTATAGATTTAACAGTTAATTATATACCAAGCTTCTGGTTGCCCTGGGTTAATGATTTTTAGCAACAAAGCTCCATAAGGGTAGATTTTCTTAATAATGGCAATAGGCTATGCATAACAAAAAGTAAGCAAACACATATTCGTGTGTTAAGTGCGTGTGTATCCGTCTTTGCATACGTACAGCACAAGCTCAGGGAAAGAGGTCAAAACCACATGCAACATGTCCAGACAAATAATCTTTTTGAGCTTTGCTAAGGCAGCAGAATGAGTTCTTATTTTTCTTGTATATTGGGGTCTGCTTGCTTGCCCAGTCATTTATTTAGGTTTCAATGGGAAAATAACAAACAAAGCTAAAATTGCCACAGCACAAAATTAAATGAATTGGAATTCTGTTCCTCCATGAAAAGACTTGAAAGGAGATTTAAATCAGTGTGTGCTGGGTAAAACGTGGCAATTTGATGCCAGTTTCATAAATCAGAAAACCGCATCTAGTTGCTTTTCTTCTGAATTTGATCAGATAATTTGGTCAAACTTGGTGAATATCCAACAGTTACACAATTAGATGGAGATTTGTTCAGAAAATTACAACACAGTGAGGGAAACTTAATTAGGTTTGTCAGCATATATAAAGGCACTAGCTTGCATTTCCAGAAACTGTCTAAAGCTTTTACAAATGCTCTGATTCAGCTAAAATCAGGCTAATTACATGTTGGGCTCAAAAAAATCCTCATTAAAAGAACATTATTGGGGTTATAATGTCCAAACCTGAAAAGATAGGAAATACTGCATTTATTAAGCAGTTGGTTTGACAAGCTGATATATATAAAAAAATAAAAATTATACTAATTATATGACTGTAAAATTTGCTTCACAGACCTCCCAACCTGTTCAATATCTCAGCTACTTAATACCTTTTTTAGATCCACTGTGTGGACATGGTGTTTACTGTACTTTATTCAAATCCTGCTGCAGAGAATCATATTGATTTCCTTTTTCGTTTTTCCCCCCAGTGGCTCCTGTCACTGCAATATCTCAATACTTCACAAACTCTAATGCCAGTACCTAGGGTATGGTACAGGGGTGGTGAAAAACCCCTTCTACATAAGGGGTGCAAGGCAGAGGGAGATACTATGATTTCTGAGTGTTTTGTGACACCTAGGATCTGTATTTTCAAAATATTAATATTAGAGAAATGCTACTTTGGCTGTTTTCTGCTGCAACAGTAAGCGCCCAATAATTTTGTGAATTAAAACTCAGGTACAAGCACCCAGAAAATGAGAATACAGTTAACAACCACATATGAAAAGCATGGCTTAAATAGCCTGCCAAATACAAACAGGACCTTTCTGGTAGAAATTGAGAAAATCGAGTTTTCTCGGGTAACATTTAACTGTGTTGCACATGCAAACTTACCTTTTCTTCACAGAATCGTCTAGGTTGGAAGGGACCTTTCAGATCATCTAGTTCAACCATCAACCTAGCACTGACAAAAACTATCACTAAACCGTATCTCTAAGCACTATGTCTACCTGTCTTTTAAATTCTGCTGGGGATGGTAACTCAGCCACTTCCCCGGGCAGCCTGTTCCAATGCTTAATAGGCTTCTCAGTGTAAATTTTTTTCCTAATATCCAGTCCCAACCTCCCCTGGCACAACTTGAGGCCATTTCCTCTTGTCCTATCAGCTATGACATGGGAGAAGAGACCGACCCTCACCTCTCTACAGCCTCTCTTCAGGTAGCTGTAGAGAGTGGTAAGGTCCTCCTCTTCTCCAGGCTGAACAACGCCAGCTCCCTCAGCCTCTCTTCATAAGACTTTCTCCAGACCCCTCACCAGTTTTATTGCCATTCTCTGGACCTGCTCCAGCACCTCAATGTCTTTTTTGCGGTAAAGGATCCAAAACTGGACACAGTACTTGATGTGGGGCCTCACCAGTGCTGAACAGAGGACGATCACCTCCCAAGTCCTACTCACCATGCTTTTGCCGATACAAGCCAGGATGCTATCGGCCTTCTTGGTCACCTGGGCACACTGCTGGCTCACATTCAACTGGCTGTCGACCAACACCCCCAGGTCCTTTTTTTGCCAGGCAGCTCTCCAGCCACTGTTCCCCACGCCTGTAGCGCTGCATGGGGTTGTGGTGACCCAAGTGCAGGACCCGGCACTTGGCCTTATCATCATCCCACTGGCCTCAGCCCCATTGATCCAGGCTGTCCAGATCCCTCTGCAAATCCTTTCTACCCTCATGCAGGTCGACACTCCTGCTTAACTTAGTGTCGTCTGCAAACTGGCTGAGGGTGCACTCAGTCCCCTTGACCAGATCACCAATAAAGATATTAAAGAGGACTGGCCTAATTAATGTACTAGCTTTAATGAGGCAGCAATAATCGCTTGGATTTTTTGTAAAAATTTATGATACAAGATTTGCATTTGTTTTTAGAGCATTTGTGTGGCTGTATGGCTAATTTTATATTATTTGGCTAATCAGAGTCAGTAATTACATTCTCTCTTGTGTTTTTCACTCTTAAATTTCAAAAGCAAGCTCTTGTAGAAATCTCTTTAATGTGTGTGTAAGAATGCAGAGAGGCAGGGAGAAAGTGAAAGAAAAACATGAGCTGGCTCTCCAGAGTTTCTGGAAGTAGATTATCAAAACAGTTCTAAAGAATAAATCTTAAGAATTTACTAGAGAAGAAATTCACAATAAAAGCCTAATTCTGTACATACTGATGTGGCATTTCTGCTCACTTGTTTACCAGATCTGTTAACCAGAAGAGAAGCTAAATATACAAGTAAGCATTGAAACAACATCTGCTCTAGCAATATTTACATGAAATTTCAGCTCTTATTTTTAAGGACGTTAAGTACACCTCCCCTTTTTTTTTTTAATCTTTAGCTTTTGCCTAGTTTTCACTAATTATAACAGGTAATGAGCCAGTGTTTTGCAGTTTTATTGTCCAGGGACATGGTTTAAAGGTTTGAAAGCATAGTGAAGTTCCTCAAGAAGCTGAAGTTTAGTACAGAGGAAAAGTGAACATGCAGAGAAATCACCTCCTGTCTTTTAGTAAGAATTATAAATTTGGAGTTAATGTACTGACATTTTAGTATACAAAACTTATTTCACAGTTGGCAAGATACGCATATTTACATATTTCAGTGGGAGCTCCTCCAGGCATTGGCAGGAGAAAGAGAGAGGACACTGAAGCATACTGAAATAACGGCACAGTCAATTTACTGTCCTCATCTGGAAGTCTCCAAAAAGGTTCAGGTGCTGTGGCATTCTTACAGCTCGTAGAGCGGTTTACTCATTTTCTGCTCTTAAGTAGCTGCACGTGGTAGCACATAGACATACAGGCAGCAAAGTTGCAGGAGAGGGGCGACTCTCAAGTTACTTACGTTGACAGCCCAAGCCGTGCCAGATATATCCCGGCAGACATTTATCACATTTAGGCCCTGATGTTCCCTCCTTACACTCACAAAATCCTCTGTCATTACAGCGATCATGGACTGAACCAAAAGGGTTACAATAACAGTCTGCAGAAACAAGACAACACATAGACACTGGATTCAGGTCTACATATGGCGATAATTAATTCAATACCAACAGAGGGTGCATTTCCAGTGCTAAAGGTAAAGGAAGACTTTCTGTTAAGGATATCTGGATTAGTGAATATAACTACTATAGGTCCATTTATTTGTCTGCATATGTCATTTCAGGAAGAGACATTTTATGATGTGACCAGAAAAAGTAAACAGCAAAGGCAGAAGATACCATGCTCTTTGAAGAGAAATGATTGTAACAGATTATCTTTTGGTAAGAATGTTTTTGACAATTTAATGAACATTAGAAAAGTTTTGTATAGTATGGATATATCAATGTGCCATCAGGGTGAAATGTTTTGCATTATTCAAATAGGCTTCTCTATATTACTCAATATTTTCAGAAGTTCTGAAAGTCTCTACAGGGCTATATAAATGCACTTTACTGATTTCCAAGATAGTCTTCCTTTATGGATTTGAGCAGTATAATAATTTATGCAGATATTTGCCATTAAATTGATGAGACTGTATTTATCAGTGACATTAATAAACCTTTTACACAGTCCACAATTAAAAGCTTGAGGTGAGCAGTAATGTAATGCAAAACTTATCAGAGCTTATTTCCATTTCTCTCATCTCCCAGTGGGCAGATGGAAAATGCAACGAGGTTCATTCCCCACTGTCTATTTTCCACGTGTGTTCACGTAATAAAAGAATGACTGGGGTAGCCCCTTTCCTCCCACAACACTTACTGTGTTGTTCATTTACAGCCCTTTTCTTTAACACAATTACAATATCTGTGTTCAGCTTTCATCTAGCTGAACAAAGAAGGTAAGACAGTAGCTAGCAGAAGTCATTTTTGGCACTCTGGTTCTTCAGTTCATTATTATTTTTTTAAATGAAGGGCTGCATCTTATTTGTATGTAGACCCATGTAGACCCAGAGTAACTCCACTGTCCACTGAGACCACAGACCCATTTTGGCAGCATGCGATCTCTGCTGCTGTTGAAGGTAAATCGATTCCTGAATTTGGGCAACCTGCTGGGAGTCTGGCTCTCTGTGAATCAGCACTACTTTGATGACTGCCTTTGGCAACTGTTCCCTCGTATTAGGTTAAACCTCAGTGATATTGAAAATGACAAAATGGAGCAGAACTGGGAAGTAAAATATTAAAAAAAGATCCAATGGAAAAACTGTAGCAGGCAAAAAAAAATAAAAAAAAAATAAAAAAAAATTACCAGGAAGACATTTGTCATCTGTTGTCTCAGTATTTATTAACTATAAATTACAGAAGGCAGTTTGAGCATTTGGCATGCTGTAGAAGAAGAGTTACCTTTGGCAAACAGAGTTCCACAATAATAATAGAGCCAATTATCTAGCTATGTTCATTAATGAAGATGAAAACTGACATGCCAAAAATATTGTGCAAGGATGAGGAGAATTATAGCGTAGTGGGTGCCATTTGAAAAGCTGGCAATTCTGATGTTAATCAGACATATGAAATGCTTACGTAAATAGGCATAGAACTGAGATACGTATTGAATGCAGGGAGTAAAATTTGCTTGAAAAGTGTTTATATAAAACCTTGAAAGATAAAAAGCTTGGAATTATGTTAGAAACAGAAGGCCCGATACTTGTACATTAAAAATAGCCTAGTGGGACATAATGGCGTTACAGTGATATAAACAAGTGTTTGTGAAACAAAGCTCTTGCCTGTGATACTGAATGTTTACAGACACATAAGGTTATATTTTCCAGAGAACTGAATCGTGAAAGCTTTCTTTCTGAGCTTAGGTATTATGTAAATACCTAAGAAGCACAAGGCCCATATTGTGCTGTTAAAGGGAAACTAGATAGTGGAACCAAAACTTTAATGTAGGCCCTTTTACAAAACTAGATCAAATCAGAGCACCAAACAGATGGAGTAACCTTCAGCAACTGAATCTAGCCTCTGCCTTTTGCAATACACAATTGATACCATAGATATAGAACCTACAAAGGTCCACTGAATATCCAAGCTTGCTGTGCAATGCAATATCACAGGCTGTGGAACACTTCTCAAGACCTGCCACTGAAAAGCAAAAAAGCCCCAGTTCCAGTGTGCCACATACAGGCAGTCAGTATCTCGAAGACCTTTACAAGAGGGCATTAAATAACATTAAGTTAACATTCCCAGATCATCCTAACATGCAGATCACACACCAGGTTCCATGGTGGGAGAAAAAAAACCCCACAGATGTGAACTGGGGAGGAATTTTCCTCATTACCTCCATCTGGTGACTAAATGCCAGGAAGATGACAGCAGTAGTCATCTGTTCACTGAGTTTCTTTATCAATGTGATGCTGCCAACAAAACACGATGAAATTAAGTAAAAAAGAAGGTTGGGGAAATAGGCTGAAGCTTGCAGCATTGCTGCTTTTATCAGTCTGAGTTGATGATGGCTACAGGACAACCCTGAGGGTTCACTGAGCCATATCTCATTAGGGTTTCTAAAGGTCTCACAGGTGTTAGTTGAAACTTAAGCCTAAGTGACTGGAAAGCTGGTTTTCTAATAGGTGTGACAATAATTACCATTTCAGTATTTGTTTGTAAGGCAAAGAAAATATTACTCTGGGTCTACGTGGTGGTTTCCATGCTACTCATGCTTGACAATGTGTGTATTTAGTGACATAAAATGTTATTAAGACTTCATCAAGACATTGTAAAAATAAAAAGCTCTTTAAGTTGTTAAATTCTTTTCCACTGCAAGCATGTCAACTGAATGGATTTTAACTTTAAGACACCTTTATTTATTTAGAAACTGCAGGTGCCCGTGAAGTAATATTACAGTTAACTGACAAACCCATAAATTGTTGGTATTTCATTAAAGGAATGAAAATTTATTTTGCTTCTAAAGAAATTAAGGGCATAATGAAATTAGATTTAAGCCCACTGTATAACATGTTGCATTTCGTTCACTGGTAAAAACCTTCTCAGTATTTCAACTCTTAGTAACTTGTCAGTATTAAAAATGAAACATTTTACATTTTCTCCATTTAGTTAGTATCAGCTAAGATTCACAGATTTGTTACCCATTTACTTACCATAAACATTTATGAAAACTATATATCAAACAAGTAGTTTTGATAAATCAGAGCAAAAGCCCTGTTAGCTGCCATTAAACTAGCTTATCCAAACATTTTTTACTTTTCTACATATAGAGCTGAAGAGGAAGGAATTAGCCTGGAAAAATAACCTTCACATGGGAGTAAGATTTGCACGTCACTGGACATCTGCTTATTAAAATGTTCATGCCAACATTCCACTCATACTTAAAACCCAAAACACTGCTTTTGAACTCAGAGAAAAGAAAAATGAGCATTTCCAATAGAGCAAGACTCTTTGTGCTTGACCTAGAAGGATGGTGAATCCATCAGCTCTCTCAGAGATGAAAATACTCTACATTTTGCAGAATTAAATCTTAGGAGCCCCAGTTCAGGAAGGCACTTTAAGCACAAACTTCTCTGTTTTCTAAAAAGCGCTTAGGTATCAACTTCACTTCACTGACTTTTAACAAGAAATAGTATGAAAGTTTTCCTAAGTTGGCAAATCAGCTAGGATGCGTACATTTTGTATGTAGCATGATCACTATGATCCTGAGAACTACCTTAGTCCAACGGGAATATTATTGATTTAAAACAAATAACTTAATATGTAGCAAGCCAGGGTTTGCCCCTATAGTCATCTCACCTTGTAGAATTCTCAGGGGACCCAAGAATAGTGCTTGCATTAAGGTGGGAAAGTCAACAAATGCATCACATTATCTTTTTTTTTTTTTTAAGACTCTCATTAAATGAAAGGGTTTTAAATTTTATTTCTGCAGAGTCTGGACAATTTCGAAGCGCACAATGATTCTAAATATATCACTTGCAAGTTAATTTAAAATTTACTTATTTTTGACTCCTGGTTTATTAATTTCCTTGTCTTACATAGCTGCAGCTGCTGTCTTAGCATTTCAGTGCACATGGGAAAAAAATTTACTCAATGAGCTGATGAAAAATCCCAAATAGAGTAATTTAGTGTCATATTCATTAGACTTATTTACGCAGCTGAAACTATACAGCCCTGATGTCATACTGATAATGTCCGTCATCTGCATCAAACAAATACAAAGGGCAGTGTTTTTTTTTTCCAAGAACATTTGATTGGATTAATCTCCTCAGCCCAGTCATACAAAATAATGGCTTGCCTACTAAGGTTCTTATTAACTTATACTAATTAATGTCAAAGGAGATCACGCATTTTCTGAATGTGTTGCTGAGTGAAGTTAAAAGGACACGTGAAATGCAGTGCGTGGATGGATCTGGATGTTTATCATGAAATAAAATGTAAATCTGTCAAGCTGCAGACTGAAACAAATAACGACAGCCTAAATAGTTTCTGGCTTGAATCTCAGCAATGGAGTATGAAGAATATTAAAATATAATTTATTTGCTCATCTATTTTGGCATGAAAAAAAAAATAAAAATCTTTCTACTCTTTTCTTTTTGCTTCCTTGAAAATGCAGAGAAAAAAAATAATCACAATTACAATCCAGAACAGCTTCTACTGATGCCTATGTCTATACAAACCACTATGTAATGAAGTTTTCCACCTCTGTTTGTTATTAGAACAGTGCCTTTTGTGGCTACCTGTTAACTACTGGCCGGTGCATGAGGCTTCCTTTATTGATTACATTCAACCTTCACCTAAAGTGTCCTAACTTTTCTATGTACTGTCTGTGGTGACAAGAGAGCAATCCATATTCTTCTACTGTGCTAAAGATCTCTTTTTTATTATTATTTTCTGGCATTTCCTTTAATTCTGCATTTTGGGTGTTTATAGCAGATGCTAAGTCTAAAAAGCACTGTTTCGCCTTCTGATCCCATTTCTAAACTGACATCATGTCAAACTGATTTGACAAAATGCTGCTCCTAACCACATAGGCATAATTTCAGTTTCTCCTGTAAGGAGAGGGGAGGTAGCAAGGCTTTTACAGTCCTATGCCTAGAGCAAAATTTGCTGCAAGATGTTGTTATGAAATTTAAATGAATAAAGGGGGTTAATAAACACCTCTTCCCACGTCCTATTGATGCAGTTGGCAACTACTCAAGCAGGTATTCAACACTCTGTACTAATAATTCTGAAAGTCAGACTGGGAACAGGTATTTAAGACTCAACCCTTCAGTCTTCACACGCACAACTGCAGCGTTGCTCCCTCCTGCAGAAGGACAGCACAATCAGTTTCTCAGGGGCTTCTGGAGTAAGTCTTCCCAGGATCCTTAGCCATGGATGTTCATCATCACACAGATCTCCTTGGGGCTACAGGGGCCATGGAAATGGGGTGAAAAGTCTACACAGATGTTCTTATCCATTGAAAAAGCTCATTCTGGCTCAACTGGCAAGTAAGCAGCAGTGAACCCTAGCAGCTGCCGGTATAGCTGAAAAGGCACAGAAGAAAAGCCGCAGTTATCCCGTGACTGACCTATGCACACATTTTCATCGTCCAGCTCTGCAGAAGCATTTCTGAAGTAGCCCAGCCTGCATAACTCACAGTGCTGACCTCTAGTGTTGTGCTTACAGCTCACGCAAATGACCGTATTGAGCAGCTCGATGTAACTGCACCGGTTGGAGTGCCCGAAGCATTCACAGTCTTTCAAGGAAGAACAGAAATGTATACAAAATGTATACGGTAGCAGAGTAATAGCACATTACATGCTTAGTAAAAATGAACCATGAATAGAAGTATGAATGAATGGCACACACATGTTAATCAATGTAACACGGACAACAGCAGATGTTTATCTGCAATGAAAGTGACGTTTGTTTCAGGCAGGTTAGCGTGACCTGGCGACCATGACATGACGCTGAAGGTTGGCTGTTGTTGGCAGACCTGATGGAGCTGAAGCATTTGCAGTTGTAAACCTTTCAGGGGTACTGGAGGCTCAGTTTCCGCTGACAGAAATGCACATCTTTTTACGTGTTTAAGATGAGTATAAATCAAGACATGAGAAAAACCTCCTTACACTAAAAATATTAAATACAGTGGACAAAATTGTCAAAGTTCATCATACTTGAATCCACAACTATAAGTAAAATAAAAGCTTTCTTCTGACATAAATGGTGAGTAATCAAAAATACTACTCAATGCTCAGTGTTGGGTACAATAACTGGTAGGCACCTTAGGAACCACTCTTCTATACCAAGACCAAACAAACCTCTAGTTTGACAATTTTGGCCAGCAATTCCTAAAACCATTAACAGAGAAGAAAAGGAAAGAAGAGAGGTCTCGCTTAAGAGCTGCTTCTACTGTACCTCCAAGGTAAGCATTAACCTGTTTTTATATTCTGAGATGAAAAACAATTGGGCCAGAAAAGTTCATGAAAATTCTGAAATGTGTACTGAATAGAAAGCACGCTTACTGCAGCCATCTGAAATGCAGCTGGCATGACAGCCACTTAAGTACCTCTTCATTAAACACTGAATGTCTTTTAGTCTTTAATCACAAGCAATGTTTGGTTTTATGCAGAAAGAAGCAGAACATAGAAATGTAGCAATATCATTACGGAGGGTACAGCTACGCTTTGTGTTGAAAGCTTGTGTAAGTCTGATCACTCAACTCTGCCATTATGAGCCCAGAATGAATGCAGGAAATGTTATTAGGATGATCAGAGAAGTAGAGAGCCTATTTAAAAACTGAAGACTAGGATAATTTGGCTTGTTTAGTCTAGGAAATTGAAGATGGGATATCACTGAGCTATAAATACATCAAGGATATAGCCTTCTGCCACCCTAAGTGAATATCTGCATTAATGGACAACACTGGCACACAAACAAATGGGTGTTAACTGGCCATTGAGAAATTTCAACTGAAACTATGGAGATGGTATCTAGCTGTAAGGGCACTGAGGTTCTTGAACTCTTCAAATTTGTAGCAAAATACTAATGCTTTAGAGACATGGTTTATTAACTGGTGGAAGAGATTATGGTGTGTTTCCTGCAGTCATGGAGTCTTGTATGCAGTGACCTGGAAGGGCTTCAATGTCTTGAAGTTAACCTGTTGTTAGATAATGCTGTAGCAGAGGGTGTAAAATATTTCCATACATGACAAGGGGCCAAGTCCCCTGTGCTGCTTTTCTTAGGATATGCTGTTGATCGTTGGCATAGGGCAGCAGATACAGTATTTGTGCCTATTATTTTTATAAAGAAATAGCAATATTAGTACGTGTTTCTGTGTATATTAGGTACACCTAATACACATATATTTCTTTGGCTGTTGCCTGATGGACTATAGCTAGCTATAAATAGGTATTTCACACACTGTACAATGCTTAGCACAACACATGTTTCAATGTTGAGAGCTGTCTTTTTGCTGCCGGGAAACATACTTCAATTTACATATGCACATTTAGTTAACATACATGTATTCTTGATCTCTTCAACGTTATACTGCTAAATCGATGTTTTGTCGTTCATGCCAATCTGGTAAGTTTGATGCCTGTAACTGCTGGAGTACAGTAAAACATTTAGTGTGTCATTCTCGGTTTACTTCACTGAGAGGGTGGTCAAGCACCGGAACTATCTGCCCAGGGAGGTGGTTAAGCGACCATCCCTGGAGGTATTTAAGAAATGTGTAGATGTGGCACTTCAGGGCATGCTCTAGTGGCTGAGATTGTTGGATTGGGTGATTTGTTTTGTGGGCTTCGTTTTGTTGTGGTGTTTTTTTCTTTTTTTTGGTGTGTGTATGGTTGGACTTGATGATCTCAGAGGTCCCTTCCAACCATGAAGATTCTGTGCTTCTGTGACATGATTGAGGGAGGAGGAAAAAAGTGTTAATGTTTGTTGTCTTTAGCAGCTGGTCAGTATGAGTCAGCATCTCAGCCTGCCACCCAGCAGCTTTTCTTCCCTAAGTGTATCCATCTTGCTTGAATAAAAACTGCCTGTGTGGGGCAGAAGCCACAGATCAAAAAGTGAAAACTATCACTAGCAAACAAAAGACACAGCAAAAATTGTTACAATTTTAAGTTTTTGTGTGTTTGATTTTTAAACTAAGAAAGACAGGTTAGTGATAAATCTGATCTTCCAGATTCTCAGATTCAGAAGAAATGCTATCTTATTCTCTGTCTGACAAAGGACCTGTCTTCTGCTGCCATTAGATAATTTGTTTTGGTGAGACGATACTGTACTGGTATGTTTGTCAGACTTGTGGCTAAACATAATTATACTGTAGGTGAGTTTATAGCAAGTAATTTACCTAAGATATTTTTCAAATCGGTAACAGGCAGCAGAATACCACTTTGTTCAAAAATGTTTCAAAAATACCCAGACTATAAAGAAGCAACAGTAAATCAGACTAGGCTACATCACCTTTTGTGTTTTAAGTAGCAGAAAGAAATTGAGAATATTTTGTTAATGAATGACTGCACTACTTCCACACTGAGACTGTGGTATGGCCTTCAGTAACAGTACTACCACACATAATTAGCCATTACGACAGCACAAAAAACAAAGATGCACATAAAGTAATCCACTCTGTAACAGGGTTTGCTCTAAGTTACGATTTGGACTGAAGAAACATCTAATAATTATGAAGGACTTAAGTTTGATGTACAGACACGCTCCTAAACATATGCAGAAGGACTACCCAAGGTCACATGTGGCTCATCAGTATTAAGGGTAAATAACGAGACAAATTCTTACACTCTGTAGCATTCCTATGGGTACTGCTCTTCTGTAACAACTGTTGTTGTGTGAAGAAAGCCTTTGTCTCAAAGCTAACTTGTACTAAGATATAGAAAAGCTCTAGGAATCTTGATCATCAGACTGGTAAATGCTACATGGTATAGAAAAAACCCCAGTTAACCTAAAAAAGTATAACATCCGACCAAATACCTTTGCAGTGGTGCACAGGAAAAAAAAAAAAAGGCATGGCTCTAGTATGGGAATATGAACTTATTTTGTGTAGTGCTGTTGGCCTGATCAGTGGATCAGTTTTACATCCCCCTGTGTCTACTAAAAAAAAAAAGAAAAAGCTATGTAAATGATCTTGATATGATTGAAATGGCATTAGTTTCTCCACTGGCTACATGAGGTACTACACCGAACCAGTAAAATGTGACATGCAGGATTGCATTCACCATCGTCATATCTAGGAAGCTAAAAACCTATCAATGCTGTAATGTCTTTCTAACTTATCATATGGTTCACCTTAACCAGTGCACCAAGACCAAAAGCAACCTGCTTATTAGAACTGCCAGAAGCACAGCTTAAGGTTCTTAGCCACAAGTCTCTGGCTACTGCTCCAACCACTTTCATGCACTGGCAAAGCCAAGCAATCACTGGGAGAGACGGTGGGGTAAAGTATTGAAAATAGGCTGCAAATAGTTTACTAACAATGAAATGACATGAGCTCACAGTCTAGAAAATGATGCTTTATATTCTCAGTAAGAGAAGGCACAGATTACCCACTCGGAGACAGTTTAAAGCTGAGTAACAATAAGGAGTAAATGGTTTGGAAAATAAAACCTCAGAGGAAAGGTAAAGATAGCTAGATAGGTTTAAAATGAAGGGAAAAGGAAGAAGAGAATGCTGTGTTAGAGTTGATAATTGTCAATGGATGACTCAGGAATTGTCAAATCCCTTGCCAACTCAAAAGTACTGACTATATGAGCCTTTAAAGACTATTTCCAATGTAAGGATTCTATTGCAACAGTCTTCATCCTGTTGTAGAAAGCATGATAAAATTACTGATTGACAAAGAGGTTACGATTTAATTGTTTTGTTTCTATAAATTCAACACCTTTTTTTTCCCCCTTTATAATGCTAGTGCATTTGCATCTTTGAGATGACACACTATTGGGCTGTGGGAACGAGGTTCAGCTGGAGCTTCAGCTGTGACCAATCAAACACCAAACGTCATCACATGAAACTTGTAAACACACATGGAAGGGAAGCATAATTTTTAAACCAAGACAGGTAGTGCATGAGACAGCTATCAATGCCATTCTCTACTTAAAAGCATAAAGAGTATTTCAAGAAAAGTGCATTCAGAAATCATTAAAATATTTTTTCTTTTTCATTTTCCAGTAACTCCGTGTTCCTTCTCTATACACTAACAAAAAGAGAACAAAGGAGATTTCACTGTAACCTTAGAAATGACCTGCTTTATAACAAACAGAATGGCTCATTACTGTGATCTCATCAAATGGGTCAAACTAAGTTCAAACATTTGTTAATATCCCTATTCCTTGTTAATGTGTATTTCATGAATAATGAGACATTCACAATAGCTACAGAAAGACAAAACACCTTTATACATATTCTTGACAGATAAATTGATGAGAAAACACAATGAGAAGATCTCAGGGTTCAGACCATGAATGATAGATACACAAATAAAACAGGTTGCCTCTAAATCAGAGGGAATGTTGGCATCCTTCATTATTCCCATTTAATTCCATTATTTTGATAAAACACTGAATCATCAGTTCAAAATGTAATGCCTGCACTCTGAATTTGCACACTCTTAGAATAAAATGAAGATGTAAGGCACACTTACAATGTGTTAAAGGACATAACTATGCATTACACTCCATGGCATTTACAGACACTTCTTGAAGATATGGACAACTGATGTTTCATGTAATGTTTGCCCAGGACTAATCTGCTGGTGTATCCTCTTTTACAAGCATATCAGTAAGGGATACAAGGCTCTAGTGAACTTTTGCTTTCTGGGTGACAATCTGAATGGTCATATTCATATATTTAATTCCTTTAAATACAAACGCCATATCATTCTGTATGACAGCAGTGACTACCTAAGAAGCATATTTATTATTTTCTTTGTATGGCTTATGTGACTTAATTGCTGTCAATGAAGATGCCTCACCAGTAAGCTGATAGGTACACTTCACAGATATTCCAGATTCATACAGTGCAATGTTTTCACAACACAGAGCATTATGGGATCACTGTATGAATCCAAGAATTCCTACCTCTCTTGTGGTTTGCAACTTGAACAGAAGAAACAGTTGACATAGCTAATTTGGGAGCAACTGGATAGGTAATAAAATGAACAGTAAATTAGAAAAGGTATCATATAGGAAACAAATCAAAAGATTAACATAAACCTTGTTATTTTCTAACTTTTAAATTAACTTGAATAATGGTTATTGCCTTGTAAGGAAAGGGAGAAAGTTAGGGAAAATGATTTATATACTATCAACTATTGAATCATTTGAGTTGTAATACCCAAGATAAAGAGAACGTAATTCACATCTATGCATTTTAGCAGTTTTATGTTACAAGTTATTTGATGATTTCTCCCAATCCATGACCAATGACTATATGGCAGCCAGAGTGGTCTGCAAAGGGTTTTATTAAATCTACATGCATATTTATTCTGGCCTAACAGCATAAACGAAGAAAACACAACGAAATAATACTAGGTATAGGCAGATTTCTATAATTATTCTCTTCATATGCTGTCCTTGACTGAAGTATTTAATCTACAATAAATTTTAAACACTGTAACAATATGCTGCAAACACATAATGTGAATAGAAATGCTTTTCAGTTTTTGTGTTTTGTGCTCCCTAACAAAAGGTCAAAACTACATTTACTAAAAATCCTACTTTTGGGGAAGAAACACTGAATAATTTTATGCTATTCAAGATGTATTTTGCAATGAAGTTAAGCCTTAGATCACAAGCAGTATAATTAAGCTATGAAATCCATTAGAAATGCATGTCATTTCATTGGGAATGTCTTGATTTAAAATTCCTGTGAATAACGTAGGCTAATCTTTACAGAGAGCAGAGAAGCAGTGATCAAGCTGGTGTTTTTTTGTTTCTTTGTTTAAGAAACACAAACAAATGCTTGGAAAATACAGCATGGACTAAAAGATGTTATTGGAATGCTAAGCATCATCAGAGGTATTTAATATATTTGAATAATGCAAACTAAAGTGCATTGCTAATTCTTATAAAGAGCACAGAGCAATTATTATTTTCTATTTTATTGGCCACTTAGAAACTTATACGTGTAACATGGTAGATTTTATATGTGGATATGTTTTGATTTAGCCATTGTGATCAATGGATTTAACTACAGCCCTTCCAATGTAATTCCCGAACAGATTCCCAATACATATCGTTCAGTTTAGTAGCTGTTTTCTAGATTGCCTTTTCCTTAATTTTATTCTCCATTTGTATAGGTTACAGCACAGAAAGGACACCCTTTGAACAGCTAGACCAATCCATGGTCCAGATTTCTGCAAGGATTTTTTTTTTTTTTGGAGTAAAGGTCAGTAAATAAGGAGAACAAAAGGACATTATTAATTTAATGAACAGTCATTTTCAAATGTGAAGTATAGCTGAATGCAACTTCAAAGAATCTTACTTTTATTTTATAAGTCACCTTAAAAATCATTCTTTCTGTTTCAGTGCTAATCATCATGCCACGGTCTGTGAGCAATTTTTTGGGTGGTACTCCAATTGCAGGAAACTATGAGTCTATCCTGCAGAGAACTTGCTTGTGGTGTGGATCGCACACAAGCTGAGGATGCTGCTTAGTTCACGTGGGAAAACAAAATGGGAATAGGACATTAAAAATGGGTTTGATGTAGACAATCACAGTCTTTCTCACTGAAGAATCTCGAGACTTACTCAGAATATAGACTGCTGCCTAAACAAGTCCAATCATATCTAGGGTCTTCTGTGTATCAGTACTTATAACCTATGCATCTACTGTTCCAGTAGATGTGTGTAATCTGAGTGTAGGAAAACTTTTCAGGTAAGGTTTCTTTTATGGCTGTTTTCTCATGGAATAGTGTTACTTAGCACGAGAAGAAAAAAGAGTTTGATTAGAATTGTTATTACTTTTGCCACCCTGTGGGACTCATTGAAAGCAATTTCAGTAATTTTTGACCACTAGGAATTTTTCAGCATCCTACCTTGGTTTGGTTTAGAAACCTCAAGGGAAGAAACATTCGGCCATATCCTATCAAACTTTGGAGGATCTGCATGCATCAGGAAAAACCAGGTTTTGTTATTTACATCTGTGATATTGTTCTAAACAGGCAAGCATATGGACAAAAGACACAGATTACAAACATCCAGTACTGGAATAGTCTAGGTTGCACTTCAACAGTACATGACTTCACAGTGAACAAGAAAACAAGCAACTGATGATTCCCAAAACACCAAATGGACATAAAATACTGTGCATAACAATTTATTTTCCATGGTTTAAAATATAATCTTTCTTGACGAGAAGATATCCTAGACCAATATCTGTGATTTTAACACTAGGAACAAAGGAAAGGAACATACTCTGTTAAATCTGCCCCGTAGAGATAAAATGACAGTATCAGACAAATACGGATTTCTTGCCAAAGACACGAATCTTACTGTAACATCCTGTTTTAGGGCCTTATGATTGAATTACATTTCTGTTATCAGAAGAAATACATTTACAGTAAAGTGGGCCTTCTCTTTTGCTCTCAAGAGTTATGTGTGTTGTATTTACTTCCTATCACCTCCACTATATTTTTTATAGCTTAATTTTTTTTTTTGTAAGAACATTAAATATCAACATTTCATAAAGGTTCTACATAATGTGCAACCTACATGCAGAAGCATTTTGTCTCTCAGTGACAGAATTAGCTATGCCTCTTTAGAGCTTCATCTCGTTTGGTCAATGTGCTTTGGTGCTGGGGTTGTGGCGAGTGATAGTCATTAGCAGAATGGTGCTCTGTGTTGGAGGTGAGACTAAGTAACGAGCATAGGGTTGCAGGAGGAGGAAATAAAGCTTTTCTTTGGGGCCTAATGTTGGAAATGGTATTTATACTCTCCTTATTTTTCTGTCATAATCTCTTCTCTGTTTGCATCTGCCTAGGTCTGAACATAAGATCTGGACCACATTGTCATCACCTTCTGTGAGTACTGCAGGGGTTGTGTCTTTTCTGAGCTGAACAGAACTATCCTTAAAGGTCGTATCAGCCTAGCAGTGGTATTAGTGGGGAGAGAGATATTTCTTCATTTCTACCTACAAGGAATTCAGCTGGGTAGCGAGTAGATTGCAGCTGACATAACTTGGTTGGCATTAAGGCTCTAGGCTTCTAGGTATTTTGGAAGAAGGTGCGTTTCCCTGTTAAGTCCACCCTAGCGGAAGACCTGCAGGGATGCTATGACAAAAAGATGGAGGCTTCACACATCTAATGTGGAAGGAGGACACAATTAGGTTTTTCTGCAGTATCTTCTGACCCATTTGTCAAGGGTGAAGAGAAATCAGTTGGGTGGGGATGGCTGTCCCAAAAGTCCTCCCACATGGATAACAACTCAAGGAAAGGATGATGACCTGCACTGTGCCTTTTACTGGTGGTAGTCATCTGCAATTGAATCAGTCAAGTTGTGATATAATCACATCATTACATCATACTCTTGCATTTTTGTGCTTTTTCCTTATCAATCAAGAACACAGAAGAAAGAAAATCTGGGTCAGTTTTGTCAGGTTCTCAACAGACTATGTATTGATCAAAAATAACCTGACTCTGTTGGTCAGATCCACCAATTCCCACACATAGGAAGTGCAAACACAATCATCCGAGTGTATGACAAAAGGTATCTAGAAGCCATACTTACTGAATTGGCACGACAACCCTAGCCCACTGATAAACTGTAATTCCATGCACCTGAGACACCACCTTCCTCCTCCTGAAACACTGGCTGACTGGTTATGTTAAAGAAGTTTCAAGTATGTACAAACAAATTACTTAAGCACTTAACTCAGTGTTCAAAGTTTTGGTAGTTTTAGGAATCCTTAGGCTTGACCTTAGAGATTTTAAAGGGACTGGACGTTAGAGGGTACATGTAAAAATCCGGAGCTAAAAAAGGAAAAACAATATTAATTGGCTATATTGTCCTGCTGTCCACTAAGCCTTTTTCTCTGAGCCATTGTGCAATATCAGGGCTGTTGCAGAAACCTGTACCATTTCATACTGCAGTTTCCAATAATCCACTTCTGTTGTCAAATACTGTGTAGCACACCTGCTTCAAAAATTCACCTGCATGATGGTGTTCAATTGAAATGGGGCCTAGGTATTACCAGAACTAATACTGTCAAAGCAATAGTGCCAAAGCTTTGTAATGCCGTAGGACTAGCCCTCTGAAATATCTGCCATTTAGTAAACTGTTAGTTATATAATCTGATTAATATAACCGATAACATTTCATATATCATCTTATTCTGATGATGATTTCCCCAAGTAATCTCGTCTTGTGCAAATAAAATCTTTGGTTGTATGACAGAAAAATCAGTGTTACAGATTTCTTAGTAATCCTATAAATACTATAGATCGGTGCTCATTTTAGCAACCTTATTAAAATTGAGGCTGTGACTTACTTCAAAATAATTAAAGAATCCCTGACCCTTTAAATTAGATTACATTTAACTGAGTTTTTTAATGGGCATCCAAAACAATAAAGAATGTATTAACAGTGCCTGAAGACTGAAATTCAGTATTATTGCTAGCAATTATTATTAGTTACTAGCAATAATTAAAATCATCTTAGAAGGCATTTCTGGAGGTCATTTGTTCCCACCCTTTGCTCATAGCAGTGTCAACTACAAAGTTATATGAGGTTGTTCGGGGTTATATCCAGCTGAGACCAGCCACTGTCTTCAGACTCTCTGGGCTGCTTGCTAATATGGTTGATGCTTATGGAGACCTAATGATTATATTATGTACCTTTAATTATTTAAAAAATCCTTAGTAAAAAGAATATTTTTTCTTATATCTTTATTCATATTCTGTAATAGAATATGAATATATTATCCATATGTATTCAATTATCCATAATGGAATATGAATGGAATAACTGTATTATCACTAAGATTACAGGTTTCTTGATAAAGGTCTTTCTTATCTTTGAAATGTTCTGGGTTTAGTTTGTGGTTTCTGTTTCGGTTGGTTTTGTTTGTTTTTTTTTTTTTTTAGCGGAGACAACTTTAAACACTTTATCTAAAGTCAAAGAATGTTGACTGCCATTCCCACAGTATACTGAAACAGATGAGTCATTCTTTGAACAGGCACTAGGAAGATTCATTTAACAGCTTGTTATTCTTTTATAGCAACTTGTGAAACTTATTCTAGACTTCAGTGATTTCCACTAAGGGTTTTATTTATAAAGAAGCTGGCTAGATAAACCAAGGCTTTCCAGAACAGTTCCATGTATGGACACTGTATTCTGTAATTAAAGTTATTATTTGGCAGAATAATTAATGAATTTTGCTGTAGGTATTCTAGAAGATATATAAATCTACTGTAATGTATTCTATGACAGTTATTCTGGGCAAACAAGCCTAGAGAAATGTGAAAAAGAGTTTCTAAAATTACACTTTAGTGTTACTATTTAAAAGTGAAGCTACTGTAGTAGCTTTAAGAGTCTACTTGAAGAGCAGAGGTATGTGAGCTGTATGACTGAGCAGAAAACCAGGTATGACATCTTAAATTTGCATCGGAAATTTCTGCATTTTTAGTCACAAAGCCAATTATATGCAAAATAACTATGGGGAAAAAAATTATACTTTCGTGAAGAAAGGAGAAACTGTTTACATATTTATTAGGTGTATGATCATTTCCTTTTTTTGGGACATACAGTATTGGAGTTACCTAATGATTAGGTGAATGATATTACACAAAGAAAACCTGTCTCAAATATTAGCAGGAACTGCAGTATGCACCATGGTTTCAGACTGAGGATATATTAAAAATGAATGGGTAGTTTCAGCCTGATTCCAGCCACGCAGCTGCACATGAAAAAAACCCGTCACGGTGTCAGCAGAAATTAATCAGCACTTTGTTGGTTTCTCACCCCGATAAAGTACTGAGCTGGCAGCAAAATTAAAATGTATTCCCACTGAGAGGGGCTCTTTCCTCAGGGGTGAAAAGCGCAGGTGATGGAGCGTATGAAGGCTATGTTGCTGTCTGGGCATCTGCACTCTACAGTAGGCTAGCGTATTTTTATTTCCTAATCTGTTTCTGCTGACCTGTTCCACAAACAATGCATTTACTGAAAATAAGTCTTAAATAATGCTCACTCTCACGACAGACAGGGAGCACTTGTGTTGACAACAATCATTACGTATTTAATTTATAGTAACTATAAGAAACCCTAGTGAGACACTGTAAGATGTATTTTGACTTTCCTTCAAATTCTGTTTAAAACACAGAAAACATTAAAACATTGTCAGTGTAAGCTCAATGATTCTACTAGAAGTCCATGCTTCTTCTCATAGACAACTGGCCTTGGCATTGCCTGTTTTAAACTGTGAATAGTTAAGACTAAATATCTATTCTAAAATAAAGATGTCTGCTATGCACGGGGGAGTTACATGTCTGACAGTGGGTTTAGTTGTTAATTAGACAGAATTTTAGAAATAATAAAAAATAATGCTCACTGAAATCAATGGCAGGCTTAGTAACTTCTGGAATAGTTTGGTATATTTATGTCAGATCATATTCCATCACTTATTGAAAAGATCATGCTACCATTATTACAGCACTTCTATCTTATTAGGTCTGCTTAAAGCCATAATAACTGACCTCTCATGAAATTTGCCTTTCAACACTTCCATAACACTGCAAAATCTAACTCATCAAAAGGGAAGAAATGTTAAAAAAGTTCTTTTAAAAAAATCACCCCTTTACTTTATTAAGTTAAAAAAAAAATTACTTGGCCAATGTTAGGCAATCTTTTTTGGAGCAACATAGGAAGTTTCATACCTGGTCCTTTGAAGAAAGGAGAATCCTGCATAAATGTGAAGATGTGGTTGTTTTATGGCAGCTCCTCAGCCACAACAGCTTTTATAACTGTTGGAAAAATTTAAATGCAATTAGTCCTTTACGTGTCCACTTGCTGTCTTAGAGTAAAAGAAAGTGATCTTTTTAGAGGCTTTAAAAAATAATAATCCAATAATCCAGCTCTGGAAACTTTTAGATACCATAAAAAAAAAAGAATCCACTGATTTTAACCAATGTGTTGATTTAATTCTCAAACTAATGAGGTCTGAGAGAGTATTCTTCAATTTTAAGTATTTTCACTAAAATATTTGTAAAAGTGCACAATGAATTCAAATATCTTTGGAAGGAAATATCTAGATACTTTTTCATGACAAAACCCCTAAATTATTCTGTTGATATTTGCGGGGGTGTTCCTTTTTATTTTGATTCTACTTTTTCCTACAAAGATGCTGGAATTGGCTGGTTGACTGGGATTACTGTACAGTAATTCACAACTGATGAAGAACAGTAAATCAAGATCTTTTTTAAAAAATCAAAATGCTGATTTGGAAACCTCATGCTTCCCTTATACTCTATGAAATAAGCTGATTAAATATCTAAGGGACAGAAAGAAAAACAAGAGAGGGTAAAATATAAAAATGCTTTTTTTCCCCTAACAATTTCTCCCCGAGCTTTATACATTTTCAAATCTATAAAGATCAGATTTCTAAACGTCTTCGTGGGTCATGCCTGCTTTCTATAAAATTCCCTGAGTAACTGTAGCTAAACTTGCATATTACAAGTGCAATGTGTTTTGCATCGGTCCATGGTACATATTGAAATGCTGATAACTTATTTTCTATGGTGACCTACCACTTGATCCTTTATTAATGGTTAAAACAAAGATAACTGTGACCTAAGTAATTCCCTATACATTACAGCAAATAAAAAAGAAATACGGAAAAGTCAATTTGAGTGATACACTGTTTTTAACTAAGCCATGAAGGTAAATTGGGATGAAGAATGAGAAACAGTACTAAACTGTAAGTGGCCACATCTACTAGACTGGTGAGAATGGCTCTTCTTATCTGTTAAAATTGGTGGATCTGGAAAAAACAAAAACCAAAAGAAGGTCTCCCCAAAATCCCACCCCAACAACCTCTCAGTGCTCCCTGAAGCAGCGCTGGTAGATTCTTACCCAGCACTAGAAACCACACTGCAAAAAGGTAAGTTCTGCTCAGCGCTGGGGTCAGCGCAGGCACTCTGCTTACTGAACTTCCAAGGGACAAGCCTAGTTAGACAGAATAAAACTTGCTTTTTTAAGAAACCTACCAGGTAAATAAACTGCTCACAGTGTCTTTTATTTGGAACCTTAAATTTCCTTCAGATCTAGTGTTTGACTGAGTGCATTATACCACAAAGGCTATCGTTTTCTTCTTTCAGCCCAGTAATATTTTAATATAATGGAAAACCTAATTGTTTGTGAAAAATATTGAGTGCGTCAAGTATTAAATGAGGGAAAACAAATACTGTTACTGGCTTGTTACTGTAATCACTTATTTAGATAAGGTGATTCCCTTAGACTAGGAGCCTGATTAACTGTATTACTTATTAAAAAGACAGATTTGGATGAAATTGAATTGAAATGAGAACATTTGGCTAATATATCCAAAATAATATAAATAAAGTCTGAAGATAATATTTAAACATTCTAAGGAGATAAACATCTTAATGGTCTCTTAACAGTACAGCACTCTCTCTATAAAACTTGACCTCAAATAATAACAGAAAAGTAATGTACAACCTAGTTATGCATGTTTACATCCTACTGACATACATAGGTGTTGTGATTATACTCTAGTCCAGAATTTGGCATTATAATGGCTTTGATTCTATGGCTGTAAACTTAATGAGATAACTTCTCAGCGCAAGGGGGCAAAATCAGGTCCAAAATACTTTGTGTTGTGATACAAAAGAAAAAAAAACACACTAGTATTTGCTCTCACAATCTTTTAAGTTTTATATTTACTACATTAAAATTTCATAACAAATATGTAAAACAAATAAAGCTAGACTCATCCTGACACAATTTTAGTTCCAGAAAAATACCTACTAGAACTTTCAAGGTTGAGAAAACGATAAAATAAAAAAGTGCCCATTCAGTCCTTATTTTTATTTTATTTTTGTCTTGCATTCGTTCTCATTAAAAAAATTAAAAGAAAACAAAGAAAGTTCTCTTAATTTGAAATTGGCTATAAAGAAAAAGAAAACCATAGAGAACAAAACAGAAAATACCATTTGATTATTCTGATTGCATTTTGCGCTTGGGTGCACGGTCTGTCTCTAAACTCTGACTCATCTGCCACCAGCAGGCTTTAAGGTGATAATCACCCCCACACAGCTATTTGCACGTTGTGTCTATCCTATCCTCTGTCTAATTATACCCTTTCTAACAAACTGTTTAGCATAATTAGTGGAGTTAGGCTTTACAGGAACAAAAAGAGAAGCTATTGTTTAGAAGATTCAACTTTTTGAAGGCATACATGTACAGATTAGTAACTTTGGTATTTGGTTACAATAATGAACATTTCGATGCATTGGTCTGTGTAAAATTGTACAATCATTATTTTAGCAAGTAAAATAATGTAGCTTTCAGAATATTTACATACTATATATAAGCATTGCTTAAAGTTATGAAATGGTTTTGGGACTCATTAATTGCTAACACTTTCGCCAGTATTTTTCCAGACACGGCTGAAAAATGCTGAAAGGGAATTGGAATCAAGAATGCTGGAAATGACCAGAGAATCTATTATTTGACTGATAGACAACAGCAGGTACAAGTGACCTTAATGGGAAAGCTCTGATTTTTTTTTTTTCTTCTCTTTTCTTTTTCCCTTTTTTTTTTTCTTCCAGATGATCAGAAAGGATGTTTACTTAATGACCACTCTTTCTTTGTGCTCAAACTTTAACGATGAGGTGCTTTAATACAAGATCTTTTGAGGTAGAAAAGGAATAGAGAATGATACATATATGTGCACACAGGTAAATATATTTTATTTTTCTTTGCTTGCTGTCATTGGAGTCTAAAAAGACGTTAAATGAACATTGCTTGCAGTGCCATCTTCTTTGTATACTGGCAGTTTAGTCTCCATAACTCCCCACCCCAGACCCATCCTACTTATATACTAGGAAAAGCTTGAAGCACACCAATAACCCCCATTAGCATCTGCTGCCAGGCAAAATAAAACCCAAACGCTATCTCCTGAGAGTACCTTCCTGTCCCCAGATGTGCAAAAACTCTGCTGATATGAACACAAATACTGTATTAACATAGAAAAAAGAAGAAATCATGTAGAATCCATTAAAGCAGCCACAACTAATTAATCTTATTTGATTTTATGTGTTAATTGTACTTCTGTTAAATTCTCTTAGAGACCAGTATAAATTTATTGGTTCTATCCTTGTTTAATGATAATTCTGCTATTTCTATTTTATAGGAAAGATGTTCAGAACATTGTGCAAGTAGAACTGTTTTCCCCCTGAGCTATTTAAGAAAAAAAAAAACCCCATGAAAAAAATACCAAGCAGAGTATCAGTATTTACTTGTGCTCATGAAGAGATGCTCATGCTTCATCCTTTCCAGGCAGGCAAAGAAATGTGTTCAATTCTACTACATATTATTCCAAGACATTTACAGCAGACTAAAGATAAAGCATAGGCTTGCAGAAACTCTTGTATTTCCTATGGAATGTTAAACAGAATTTTCTCCACTTGCAATAGATAAACCGTGCTAATCACCCCAGTGTAAAAACCAAAGAGGTCAACAATGCATCCTTTCAGGTCACCGTTGTTTAAAAGGTATTTGAGTTTCCCTATTAAGTTTTCAAAGGCCAACATCTGCTGATGCTCAGAAATGGTAGATGTGGTGACAAAGGCTGTATGGAGTGTGAAGTGAAAACACAACCATATAGTCCATGCAACACAGTACTAAGAAACTATAGCACAACCAAACTCCAAAGAGCTATTTTCCCATTCATCCCGTTTCTGTAATTAATGGCAGGAATGTTCCTGTGAACAGTGACAACAAACTTCTCCTTTTTTTTTTTTTTTTAAATAGTGTAAAATACATGTATAAGCACAAGGTTTTGAAAATGGCATAGAACTATGCATATGCAACCATGGAAATGCCAAAGGAGATACTAAAGAGGGAAAATTACATCAGTAAAATTAAGGCTTTCATTTGCATGTTATTGTCATTGATGCTGTTTCACTATTTAAAGCTGCAAAACCGATGCCGTGGCATTCAGCTGTTAGTGCTGCTCCCATTTGCAAGGAGGCTACTTTTGATGGCATTTAACTTGCTGTCTAGAGCTTAACAAATCAGCACCATTCATGAGTTTAAGTAAACTGAGCTGATTTATAAATTGACAGACCTGACTCTGCATCATAAGAAGCGAGGCGGTGTTTTTCAGTTGGGTATCAGGTATAGCAAATTGCATTTTACTGCTGCGATATTCTATCATTGTGATAGTCCTGCATCACATAAGTTGTGCCTAAAGCCTCTGTGAAGTTGAGGCTGTAGGCAATATCCTTTCAGACAGCCACAGCAGGATCCCATTTCTACCCACCTAACGTGTCATGACTGCGTGCACTTCTCAGCCATGGAACTTGGATAGATGTGCAGCTGAGCAACTGAGCACTTGGTCTCTTCAAGGGTTTTATTTAATTAATCATCTATTTCCTTGATATGCTAGATCTTTACATAATGGTGTTAGGGTTTAGTTATAGTTTAATATTTTGGTTCTTGATCTGCATACAGAAAAGCAAGTTTTTGTGAAGGAACACAATTCTGTTTACTTTGTACAGTAAAGCCCAGTTCAAAGGCTGCTGGAGTTAATGCAAAGATTCCAGCAGACCCCCTGCATTTACTGAGCTACTTCATAAAATCTCTCCCATTTATAAACTCTTCCATTTGCTCTTCAAACTTACACAAACACATACCAGCATGAAGATTAATATACTTCTCTGTTATTAGCAAACACTAATTTGGGGGTCTTTTTGGGGGGAGGTGAGGGATGCTCAACCAATATTTTCTGTGGAATGCTGTCTTAATTCTCTGTATAACACTCAGTTTTCATCTGCTGATCAGAACTAATCAGAAACCTGTGCCTGAAGGCACAGATGTGGTGTCAGGAGTGACATTCTCTCTGACCACATAATACGGTTACATGTTAGTGCAACATCTGAAAGGCCAATACACAGCCTCTGCACTGTAGAGCTCATTTTCAGAGAAACATCATCTTCAACAGAAAGGGATGTTGGGAAATTAGATCCAAGAAGCTGAATGACAATGCAAAACAATACTGGTTTTATTACTTACTACCAATACTGGAAATACTGGGTATACCTGTAGGGAAAGAAAACACAAAAGAAGTACAGTTAGCCTTTTGCTGTAGTTGGCTAAGCTATTACATCTAAAATTCTGGAAATGGTTTTCTCCCAATTTTCAGAATATTATTTCAATCGATAGTTAAACCCAAGCAATTGCCAATATGTACCCAGCTCTTTATAAATGCAGAGTCTTTAGATTTTTCAGTACGAGGCTGCAGGGACCACTAAAATGTATTGACAGATGGGTATTTCTGGGACCTACACCAGCTCTCTGAACTTCATGAGTTTGTACAGAACAATTTTGTATTTCAACTAACCAGCCATTAGGTTTAATGCTCTAGATAAAAATATCAGTCATGCATGTATTACGCAGATCTAGGAGAATAATTTAACATAGGGATAGCTAACTGCTTTGGCCAGATGCTTAAATCAGTTGATACCTTATGTTGCATTAACTGTATATAACTATTTTTTTTCTTCTCTTTTACCTGACGGTTATGTAAATTAAGCTATGGAAAAGAAATGTAATTGACCGAAACAATCTATTGCATTAGGCTGGTCATATTGACTAAGTCTCTCATTGATTTCCTGCCCCCCCTCGCCTCACGCTTTCATTTCAATTCCTAAACTGAATTAATGCAAGAAAAACGTTCCAGAGGCAGGTGAGATCTATCAGAAGAGGTGAGGCTGCTGAGGAGAAAAACTCCACTGCTAGACTGGCAATGCAGGATCTCATGTTGCATGATGCAGCCCCACCACATAGCTTGTTGTCAGGTCTGCCATGAGAGGTGTGTAGCACAAAAATATGGTTGTGAAATCTCTTCTGAAATGCCATTTCCTTTAGATCAAATGGCATTGCTTATGGCACTACTGCTAGTCTTGTGGTTTAAAGTCACAGATTACAGATTGGTATTTAAATCCTGAATATTTGCATTCTCTCAGTTAAATACAGTTTATCTTTTGCAAGTTTTATTGACTTTTGATGGCATGCATTTTACTGCAGAAATCTGTTAGTTTCTCCATTAAACATCTGCTATACTTCTTTCAACATCTATCTTGAAATTCTGTCTTATTCAGAGATGGTATGGACCTCATTTTGCAATTAAGCAAACCAGAGCAAAGAATGTCTTGGGGATAAATTATAATCATTGTAAGCAAGGTTGCAGAGTCAAGTTGGGAACATTTCTAACCCATGGCATAGCTAAGACAACACTGAAATAAATGCATTTGCAGAATGGTGACCATAAACAGGTCTTTCGTGTTTCACCACATCAGTCCTGGGGCATGTGTTCAGAATTGCAGCTCCCCAGTTTCATTTCCTATGGAACCTGTGGTCTGACAGTGCTGGGCACCACACTGGAGACAGCACCTGGTGCTAACCAAGCTCCACACTCAGATGTTGCTTGCAAGCTTAATTAAGATGTCTTTTCCAAAATTTTAGAATCATGAGATTTTAAAAGCTAAACAAAAACATCATCGTAATAGAACAATGCTGTTATAGCTCTAAAAGTAACAAAAAGTGTTTTTTTTCAGTTAGGATAACGTAAGAGAACCTCTATCCCTTTGTCTTAAACATCAAAAAAGGCGACCAATTTTCAAATATTTTTCCCTGAAGTTTCAATAGCAGCTTGCTTAGATTTTTGCAAGTCGTCATAGCCGTTTTAAATTAGCAGCATTTGTTTTCTTTATAAACTGGTGGAATCTGCACAAATATTAGATCAAATACAGATACTGTGTTCTCGCACTCACACTTTCACTGTGAAATGGTATTTGTATTTCTTCTGGGTATACTCCCCCGCCTCGCACTGCTCTCACTCCCACACGCACATACAAATATCCCTTCATTTCTCTCCTGAACAGATTGTAGCAAAGGGAGAGGTTTTCCTGCAAGTCTGCTCTCCTCATTTTACTGTATTTCAAAATTTTCAATGAATTCATAGTTATAAATGCTTCCTGGGAAGAGAATAATGAAAACAAGACAACTGCTAGCCTAAAGGGCTCTGTCTCAGCCTTGCGAAGTTGTCTTCAGGTTCTGTTTGAAAAGCTCTTTTTCTATTTTTGTAGTTTCTGGGTTGGTGTGATCTTCTGCAACCACCTGGGTTTTTGCAATAGCAGGTATCCCTGTGTGTGGTGACTGGCCTTGATAGTGCACTACTTCATGCCCTTTCTCCCGAAGAGAGTGAGAATGGCACATCTAAATTAGTCTGCAAATGAGCTGGTTATGTAGGGCCACAAAGCACTCTGTGAAAACCGCACATATGATGGGAAAATTATTCTTAGTCCAAGTGTTTTTGTGAGATCTGCAGTTATATACTGAGGTTTGCTTTTGAATTCAGCTAAGCTGTATTTGGTGCAAGTCCCTGAGTAACGAGGCCCAGGAGGTGGGATTCTGCTCCTCCCATGGCACCACTGTCAGGGACACCAACAGGCTGCAGGGAGCCCTCCTACCACTGCTGGCCCTTTGGATAGAAACCAGTATATTATGTGGTGTGGATTGTTTCCAGTCAGCCTTGTAGTGAAATCTGTGAGTACTTTGCAGCAATGAAACGATGTGAACAGGTTATAAAGAGATGATGAATCATGATGCACAACTCTATTCAGCTAGACGTACAGAATAAATAAAACCAAAGAATGCTCAGGCTAAATTGTGCTCCACTTGAAATCACTAGGATGATTATTAATGGTAACAGTTTTATAGTGAGGAAATGGAGTAAAGCATGCAATGACATTTCAGAGATAGCTACTGCCCCTGAAATGGCAAACATTGTAGAGCAAAGTCTCTAATACTGTTTGTTACTTTTGGCTTGACTTGAGGGTGCTGGTTCGGTGTATTGCGTGTTCACTGTAAGTGTGGCTAAATATACTTGTATTACTTGAGAGAAAAAAATCTTGTGTTTTCCTTTCATATGATCTTCTGCATTTGCCCTGTAATTTTCTCATTTTCCCTTTTTACAGAAATGGGTCGGTTTAACTATTAGCTACCAACAAGCTGACTATTGAGAAAGGAGAAAGAAAGCAAATCAGATGCTAGCAAAGAGAGCAAATTTTTGATTTCTTGTATAGTTTGTGTCAGTGTGAAAGGAAGAGTATCAAGCTTTTGGTAAGAAGGGCCATAAGGCTGCTTGCAGTGTCAGAGCAGGTCATACCCTGCTGTCCCTCTTATCACCTCCACTGTGAACGCTTGTGTGCGCTGCTAGGCTACATCTCTTCCTGGGCAGGGAGTACATGCGGGATGAAGAAATTACTCTGTCAACTTGGTCTTGCCTACTGTCTTCCCCATGAGCTTTTCTGTCTCTTCTCTATCATAAGCTGAATATTCACCTCCCGTATGATGGGAACCAGGGACTGGCTCCTGCTGCTACCTGAACTCTACAGCCAGCTTGCAGTTCCCTGACATTCAGGGAAAGAGTGTCACCAAGAGCTCAGCAAGGTGAGGTGAATACAGCCCAGACAATGAGAATTAAGACTGCCTCCAATTAAGTCATGGCAACATATAATAGTAAATAATGCAAAGCAGCTTCGGATTCGTATTAATTGCTGATCAAAGCTGCATGAGAGCTTTTCTGACAAAAGAGACATCCTTTTAATTGCACTCTACACTGCATTTTTTAACTTTTCAACAGGAATAAAATACAGAGCTCTATTCCATAGCAAAGAGTCAGAGCAGGGTTGTTAATGCCACACCTGATCTTTTGCTAGAATATCTGTGCTGCAGCATGGCAGCACTCCCTGCAGCGTTTCTTTTTTTATCTTTTGCAACTCCTCCACCAAGGCATGATTGCAATGTCAGGTTCTCAGCATCAACTTCAGAAGTTCTGAATTGTCCAGTAATGTAAAGCCCTGACAAGCTGGAGGAATCCAGCACCTTGTAATTCTTCAAAGGGAGAGATTGTTATGATCCTAGGAGTAAACTTCTCATGTATTCAGCCAAAGAACCATACACAGTGAAAGACACAATTAGGAAATTTCACGTTTCATGGCAAGAGCTCTGTTACTTCTGCAGTTACTTGCTCTGTAAAGATTGAAAATGCTTCAAATTCCAGAAAAAGAACGGCTTAGAGGAAGTTTGTCAGCCTCCACCTCTGCATTCCCAAGCAATATTGCTTGGGACAGAGGAAATATTTAGTTATTGTTTTACTGGGTAACACCTTCTTGAAATTCAGATCTTTTCTCATGATGTTTTATTGACTCCAAACCAATACTGAAAATTCTGTCTAGGAAACTCACAGGGAGATCGAAGGACTTTTTTTCAAGTAATCATAATTTATTGACATAATATTAGATATTAGAAACTTCAAAAAGCCCAAAACTCAGACCACTTTTAAAACTTTGGGTATCTTAGACACTTTTCCTTCTTATACTGTTCTTAAGGACTAGAATCCACTTTCATTGCTCCTCTTCACTGTGTACAGCAAATACAGAGTTGTTTGAAACCAGCGATGGGTGGAAGCAATTCATTTCCCAGCAACACATGCCAACATAACCAGCACAACCAATCAACTCAGCAGGGTCCCAAGAGGGAAGGGTTCTGAAGAATTAATTTTTCAGGCCCCATTTAAAAAAAATACAGTACATGTGATTTATAGTGCATTGCTTTTAGGTATGTATCTGCAATGTTTTGCTGGCCATGGCACTGGATACTTAAATGGAGGGAAGTTAGTTTATCATTTGCAGGTTCTTCTGACCTTTCTGTCTTCCTGAATGCACTTGATACACTATAGTTTTTTCCCCCACTGCCAGGTTTCCCAGCCTGACTCAGATTTTGTGTGACGTCTTCCTGTGGCTTTACAGCTTCTGTAAGCTACATGAACCAAAATTAGTATGTAATACAAATTAATTAAATAAGGAACTTTGCTGTTTTGTAACTTATTGTATTCGTATCTTCCTTTTTTTTCTATGAAAGATGTTACCAAAGCCATCAAGGAGCAACATTTTGCATCTTAAAATGCATTGTATCCCATTCTTTCAAACTGAATTCATGTGGGATTGCTTCCTTTACTTCAGTCGTGAAGTAGGAGATTGCGTGCACTCTCAGTAAGTTTGCAGATGACAGCAAACTAGGTGGGAGTGTTGATTTGCTTGAGGGTAGAAAGGTTCTACAGAGCTACCTGGACAGGTTGAATCATTGGGTCCCTTAAAAATGGGACACTATCTACTTCATAAGTCTTCTTTGACAGGACAGCAGGATGTGTGAACTTTTCAGTTACAGGGCCACATTCCTGTATAGAAAGCCTGCTATCACACAGCCTCTTGGCCAACTTAATTTACCCTGGTCCTTCAAGAAGGCTTCGTGTCACCAAATATTCATGGGGAAGACTACAAACACAAGTGAGGGTAATCAGGATACTACTTCAAGTGCCATATTTTTTGCCAGAAATGGCTTCTGTAGCAGCTGCGCTACAGTGATGCCTCATAAATCTTTTCCCATTCATGGAGGATTAAGGCAGTGCTGCTGAGACAGAGGCAGCAGCATCAGAGGGGGACCTACTGCAGGAGAAATTCTGTAAACCGACTCAGACTATCTGCTTAACTGCTAACTAAAAAGAACCACTAATGTTCCCCATGTTCTAGTCAATCCTTTGTTTCACGTTGAACTGCTAATTAGGAAAGTCGTGTAACAGCTGGGAGGCATTTTTTACTGAGTGCCAGACACTTCTGGTACAGGTTATTGGTTGCGGAGGGACTGACAAAAAGCAAGCGGACTCTGATGGATGGCAGCCCATCAGAGTCTTAGACAGCTCTGTCTGATGGAGCAAAGAACATAAACGCCAAATATGATCTAAAAAACAGGAGGAAGAAAAGGGCTAGCGCTGTCAGGCTCATACGACATACAGAGGGGAAAAGCTGTCTTGTAATACCAAGTATAGAGAAATTCAGTAAGTTCACTTTGGGTGTCAAAACATATTGCAGAACAAACTATCCATAGAATGTGGCAGCACAAGGGAATAAATGTAATCACAAAATAGTCAATAAGATAGACTGAAAATATAAAATAAATGTTATGTGGGAGACAAACGTGGAAATATTGTTAGCGCCAGTAAACAACAGAGTACTCTGTGTCTTTCTCAAGCAAAGCAGGGAAGTAAACATTTTGTGGTGTCCTGAAAAACTCCTGTTAAGAAGGATACAGAAACTGCCTTATATCAAGGTTTAGGCTATGACTCGAGTATAGAATGGTCTATTTCACGAGCTGTACCTTAAAAAAGGTACAATAAGGTCTTATGAATTCCAGTGAGAAGGGTTTAGAAACGGAGATTAGGCTGCTTCTTGTTGAATCTGAGCAAATTTCCCAAATTCAGATGATCTGAAGAAAAAGGATCTTTTTATCTTATGAAAAAACATTCTGTTTCATTTATACAACTATTTTAAGCTGGATTCTTATTTAAACACACATATCATATAAAAATCATATAGCCCCTGCATTCAAATCCCTTTAAAATTTAAAATATTTTGGTCTTAGACGGAAAGGATGGACTCCAAAAATTGAAAGAAGGAAGACTGTCAAAGGGACACTGTATTACTGAAATATAAAAAGTGTCCCAAGGGAATTCAAGTAATAAATCAAGGGAAGTTTAGGGTCAAACTAGTTAATTCTCTCAACACATTCCAACACATTTCGAGAATCCACACCTGACTAAGGAGAGTATAATGCTGGGGCTGCACTGTTGACCACACGATGGAGTTGATGACATAAATACAACAGGGTAGGTGGAATTACATTGGCTGAGCAGAGAGTTTAAACAATAATGGAAAATTTCATACGCTCCAACACACACAGCATTAAATCAGGAAGCGACAAAAGAAACGAAGCTTTTACATGCATAGTGATTGCTGCTTCTAACAAGTAATCAGACAACCCACAAGAAGAGAAGCTGATTTAGTTCTGAGTAGTACATAGGACCTCATTGAAGTAGTTATCAGAGAACCACTTCTGGACTGAAAGTCAACTTACTTGTTGAGAAGGAAAAGGACAAAACCAAAATCCCCTGCAGTAGTATTTAACTTTCAGAGAGTGAGCAAATACAAATGAGAAAGTTAGTGAAAAGAAAAATGAAAAGAACAGCTAAAAGGATTTAATGCAAGCAGCATGGAGGCAGGCTAGTGATAAAGTGTGTTAGAGAATAATCACATATAACCCATCAATTTAAAAAAACAAGTAATCAGATATCTTATAAACAAACAAACAATATCCAACACCAAACCCAAAACGGTAGAATGAAGATGATTTTGGAAAGACACCCTTTAAAAGTGCAAGTCATCTCAATGGAAAAAGACAGGGACAAAAGCATAAAATCTGTCAAGTTAAATATAAACCACAGAATCAAATTGTCACAGACACAGAAGTTAGTAATTCTTTTCTGTTAAAATAACCACACTAGAAGCAGGAGGCCTCCCAGAGAGATGACTGAGTAGATAGGCAATCAAGGTATAGAAGGACTGAATACTAAATTAATAGGTTTCACTGATGTCCACAACAAGGTTAGAGAGATTCTCACAGTATGAGGAGCTTTCTCAATGTCTATCATCATCTGAGCATGTTTTAGAAGATGTAAATAATAGCAAACAGTAAGAACTGCCATAAGTTGACGTTCACCCAAAACGTGTTTTAAAGGAACACAAATATGACATGTCTGGACTACTGTAAAATATAAGCTATCACATGTCAGTTTTGATGTCAGAAGAAATGTTGTAACAGTCTTTAAAAAGGATTCAAGGGCTGATAATAAAATACAAGGCAGACACATTTTTGTGTCACTGTAAAAGATCCATGTTGTTCTCATGTCTAGAATATCACATATAGTTTTATCTTTACCAAATAAAAAAAATGACATCATAGAACCAAAAGAGAGCGAGAAAACACAGATGACCAGAGATGTGGCACAATTTTACATACAGTAAGATTAAATAGATTGGGATTCACGATTTAGAAAATAGATTGGAGGAGTGGATGTCTAGTCTGTATAATCATAAATGGTATAATGGATGCAAATTGGGATGCACTATATTCTGTTTCTTTGTATCTAAGGAGGTACAAGCTTCACTAAATAAAAATGTTTAAACCAAACAAAATTTAATACCTTTCTCTTATTGTATCATTAAAATGTGAAACGTATTGCCGTAAGATGTCACTGAGATCAAGCTGGTGACAACTGAGTCTCTCTACTCAGCTGCTAGTAACCACTGTGGGTATGACGGAGGGGCAAGCTCAGAAAGCCAGTTTATTGTTGGCAACTGGGAACGAAAACAAGAAATCCTTCCACATTCAGCATATTTCTTCCAATTTGCCATAATTTTCTGCTGCTGATCACTGCTGAATTCAGGATTTGAGGGTAAGTGGAGCATTCATCATCTCAAACAAGGTTATGCTTTCATGATGCTATCATAATAATAGTAATACAAAAACCAGAAAAGACTGCCTATTATTTGCAGAAGATTTTGATTTTTGATGGAACTGTGTATCTGATGGAATTCAATAATGTTGAAAGTTGTTTTGACAAACTCCAGGCATTCTTTTGGTGGGTGCTAATTCCACTGTTTGTCTGGTGTATGCTCAACTGATTAGAAATGATACAATTGCCATAGCAAGCTGCATTTATCTCGTCACTAGTTTAGATGATTGCTGGGGTAGAAAATGCGTTATTTATATATATATTATTTTTTTAATGTATTTATGTGCATACATATGTTTGTGTGTATATGTATATATGTGTAAAATATATAAATAAACCCAACCTGATAAATCTCACTATTTTTTACGAACATAGTTTTAAAGTATTAATTCTATGAGCCACGTTCACTTTTTATAGCATGCGAAAAAGTGAATACTCTTACAAAATGTGTTCCCTTGCTTTTTGGAAGTTCATTTTTTCCTGCTCAGTAAGAATTTTATCATAATTTCATGCCCTCACACTTCACGGTTTGTTACTTGGTCTATTACTCTCATATTTAACTTGATAAGGTCCTGCTTCCTATGATAGTCGTTTTTGAGTTTTGATTCTTCACAGCTTCTGCTTTGAAGTCTTAGATAACATTCTGAGCAGTGCACATTGCTTCTGGTTTTAAACTTTTCATTCAGTTCAACTGCAGTACATAGCTCTGTTTCTCCCAAATAACTTTTCTGTAAATTGTTATATTCTAAAATAAGTGTTTTCCTTTTAATCAGAGCAAAACTGTGGACTCTTGAAAGAAGCTAGTAACTTCTGTCAAAAGATGTGGTGATTTATCCTCATCTTCTTCAATCCTTTCTTCAAAGGATTTAAGTCTGTTACTCAGTTCAGGAGTCTGAATCAATGTGTATTTCATACATGCGTGAAAGGAAGAACTGATGCTCATACTTGTCTTCATGCCCTCTCTTTCAGCACCATGTTCTTTTCAACCCAGTCCTGTCCAGCACCAGGAAATGCAGCTGTCAATAACTTCCTTTGGGTAACATGAAAATGTGCTGGAATAGTGAGTATGTGTGTTGTTGAGTGCAGGAAATAAGCAGATATAAAACCTCAGGTTCTACCCTCACTTTCACTCCTTCAACGCTTGCAGTGATCTAAAAGAGTGCACAGGAATCTGAACCGAAGGTCAACCTCAGGTACAAACTCCCTTTACCAGCCTTTAGATTTTTAGTTACTAATTGCAAAATTTTGTCTGAGATTTTTAAATTTTCTTAAATGGACAAAAAATGAGCAGTGACCTCACCTCACATGTTGAGCTGAAGTTGTTTTGAATCCTGAGGCAATAAGAATGGATGAATGGAGAGCTGAGGGAGTCGCGGCTGGAGCAGCACTGCGGATAGTCCCACTGGTTTCTACCCTCTGTGTGTACTTTTTCTGTGAAAGATCCTAATTTTTTCATTCCTTAGCCCTTTCTGTGCAGTTTCCAGGGATTTATCTCTGGATACAAACATGCAAGTTATTTACAACTATGTAAGAGCACGGATAATGTGTACTTATTATTAACACAGTTTGACACCTTGTCAAATTATATGCACTGGGTTATAAGGAAATGACAAACTCTTGCCAGTGTTAATCTTCCAACAGAGTCACGGTACAGGGCAGAATTCTAACAATGAAATAACCTTATTATACAGAACTACTTACAGATATTAGCAGTACCCTTAGGTATAGGCAGATAAGAACCAGGGCTCCATGGTCGGCCCTGGTAATTCTTCTTGCATTTTCCACAGTCTGGGCCAGTTGTGTTATGCTCACATTCACAAAGTAGTCTTTTGTTTTCTTCTTTACAGCCAGTAGCGTGGAGGTTGCACTTACACCTATTTTTAAAAAGAAAAAAAAAAGAAAGTGGGATATTACTTAGTGGTGAGTTTAAGTTCAGATTAAGTCTTAGTAAAGCATGTCCTATGGCAATCACTGTGTTGTGCCTGTATTGTTGTTATAGCATGTTTTACAAGACATAACTCAAATAGCATCTTGTAATATCTTCAGCTTGCACAGGTCTAAAAGTAGTAATTTCACCAAGACTCTAAGATGCTGTAAGGTTCCAGTCGGTTCTCACAGATGCTGAATCTTTTCTTGTTTTCACTAATGCAGCTCCACTGAGATCAACTAAATTATTCATAATTTTCACCACAGACAGGTCTATATTCTTGCAAAAATTCAAGAGTTAGTCACTACTCACAGGTACAAAAAAAAGTCCTCTGCTTATGTCCTTAGAGAATCTAGCCCAGATTAAGATCCAAATTAGGCCCTGGGAGTCTGAAAAAACAGACTTCAATTAAATATCCTCTGCAATGCTACACTTCAGTAGAAGGGAAGTTCATTATAATGGTGTTTTGCCATTCTGGTTCAGCAGCTACTGTCTTGTTCAGAAAGGAAAATTTTTTGCCTGCTTTAATTTGGTATAGTTGTAGTAGCTGAAGCTTACAGGAAATATTTTGGTAAGCATATTTAGTTTTACTTAGGAAAAAACACCTAACTGAACCTTGCGACAAAATCATTAGATAAACCAGATTCTGCGTCTGGTCTTAGAACAATTGTGTTTTCCTTAAATCCCTTCTTCCCCTGAAACTAGGACGCTTCCAGTCCAGGAAGCCAGTGTCATAAACAATAAGGTATTGTCACCTCTTTCCATCCCTATCCAACAGATGTCAAAACCAGCTAAAATCTGTTTCTGTTTGGGGCTGGACAGAAAACTAGTATTTAACGACCCTGACTGTTTGTTTTCCTGATGATAGTAAATCTAGTGATTTGAAGGGTTCTCATGTGGCCATTTGTAACCTGTTCCATACAGTGACCAATAATTAGAGCAAAACAACACGTGGAATGGCCAAGTGCAAATTAACAGCTGTCAAGCTGACTTCCATTTGGAAGGAATATGACCTGAAGCAACTGGCCCCATACATATATATCCCCAGGGTAAAACAAGCTTGCAGTTGTCATAAGTGTCTGCTGGAGAAAATTCACAAGAATCTGTAATGCAGTAGGTAGTGGAGCATTCTCCTCAATGCTAGAAATGAGGCAGATGAAATTGCTGTTATCTGAGCAATGCTCATTCTAAAGAAAAACAGGTTCAGCACCTTTTAAATTGAATTTACCAAAATGTATTGAATATGTTAGAAAAAGCAAGTGTGATTCATTTTTATAGCATTTCCAAAAGATCGATGCTTAAATACTATAGCAGTTGTAAAGTAAATTTTCAATGACTAGCCACTGCAGAATGAAAGATGCTTGTTCGTGTGCCAGTGGATGAGAGATTCCTATTCATGGAGAGATTGAAGATTTTGGTAAATGGCACTGCTATTAAGAAAAGTAATGGGTGGTTTTACTGTCCATAGGAATATGAAAATGTAGAGAGATACACAATAGTGACAAGACCAATAAACAGAGAGAATCAGAGGAGAAAGAAGCAGGAGAGACTGTGGAGTTGCTAGAATAAATGAGAGAGGGGAACCAAATTGGTTTCTTTCAGGGGAAGATTTCAGTTTTACTGGAGGTACTCATCAGTGTCAGAGGCAGCAAACTGATACAGGCAGGAAGAAAAAGCCAGCTGATTCTGAGGAAAAGCTGTAGTTCCTAGGGCTCTGAAAGGGTGCTGCAGATTGGCAGGGGAGCTGAGGTGGAGCAAAATAAATGCTAATTGCTGTAAATGTGCACAGCTCTTTTAATAAGCACCCAAAAGTAAAGAATGGCTGTGTCAGAAAACCTTGTGCATAGTCTGTTTGCACTTCTTAGATGCTATATTTATCAGATGTTCCTGAAGAGACAGACCCTTCTTCAATTTTGCTTGCATGGTTACAAGTCTTGGGTGGACCGTGGCTGTCTCCGTCTCCCTTTGCTTTTATCCACTCCTGTTTCATGCCTCTGCATTGATAGACAAAACATATGGACATCTTTATATGTATGTTGTATATGTACATATACATACACAAACAAGTTCCTTTTATTTCCCATATTCCCTAACATGGACAGCATGGAATAGTGTTGCTGCCTGTTCTGGTGCCCAGTTTTTTAATTTCTTAGGGCAAGATCGCTGCAGAGGACATGCTTTTCAGCATCATGGCATTATGCCATGGTAGCTGTTCTATGGTCCATACAGCAGGGCCCACACAGTACAGCAGTGGGCAGGGTTTCTGCAGAAGTCATCTTCTGGTGGCAATTCTTGTCACTAAGCTCCAACAGACAAAAGCAAACTACAGATTTTTGGATGTCTATGTTTGTACCAAACACGGGCAGGTTTTCACAAAACCAGCAAATGTGTTTTCTTGTGGAAGTAGTTGGGGAGTTTCTGTCAAATTTTAAAACCCTGTTAACTGAGATTTAAACCAATTAGCCCTCATATGGGCATTCACAACAAACACACACAAAACAGACAATTGAGGGACATCTTAACCACTTAGCTTCCTAAATGGAGAAACTGCTAAGTAACTCTTCCTGTCCTAAACCAGTAAAATAATCACAGATGCATTCAATAAGTGCCTCTCTGCAAATTATCTTATTTACATGTTTTATATGTATCTTTGAAAACTTTCCCAGCAGAATTCCTCAGAATGATGCATTCTGCCTTAAAATTCCAAACGATACTACGTTTAAGAGAGAGGAGAGCAAACTTTCTACTCCTCTCAATTAAAAAAACCCAACCAAACAAACCCCACCACCACCACCAACCCCCACCCCAACCCCAAACCAATCACCTCCCACTAAAAAAACAGCAATGGGGAGAGAGGTACAGCCTTCAAGGAGAATTATTTAAAATGAATGAGAGAAAACATCTGATTGCTGAAAAAAAATAAAGGACTGACCTGAAACCTCTGTGGGCAGAGGATAGTCAAAACCTAACATTTAAAACCGAGCAAAGAAAGAGCTAACAAAGATGAAAAACCTTGAAAGCCTTCAGAATAATTCAGACTTAGCTGTGTACTATTTTCAAGGAGAAGAAAGGAAGGAACAAATGTGGTCATTGTGTTTTTTTACAAGACTAGCTAAAGATCGAAGATCAATGTAAAAAAAAATGAATTTATATTAAAAATGTCAAATGTAGAGTTAATGAGAGCTAGTTAAAGTGGGCACAAAAAGAATTGTTATTTAAAAAGCAACAACACGCAAACCACAAAAGGTCAGACAAAGTGTGGCAAAAAACCTTTTCCTTTGCCTTCTTAGTGTATGATATGATTATAAAAGTACGAAAAAAATCTGTAGATTAATGAAATCTAAAGAGATTAAACTGGAGTTCTTGGTGTCAGTAACTATACATAGAGAGTGAAAAAGCAGAAGCAATAAAAAGACATTCAGAAGACTGAACCACAGAGGCTCTGATTCTTCTCTCACTTGCATCAATTTTTTGCTGAGGTCACTTCACAGGTCTTGGAGAGATTAATCGTGATTTCCAGAGAAAATCAAGGACGTAGCTGAATACTGAATGAGTGTAAAATGCAGACAGTGATAAAACTGAAAGAGAAAAAAAAGCATCTATGGAAACCAAACATAGGTTTGGAGGGTACCGTGTCTGGGGAAAAAGGAGCCAGTACCAAATTCTGTGCTGTATGTGGAGAGACATTTTTACTGAAAGAGGGAAGTAATATTTTATATACTTATGATATTTATAGGAAGGCTGCACTAAGAATTGGGCAATCTGTCCCAGGGACCTCATCAGAATGTGTGTATGGACAGTCTCAGAGACATCTGCAAAGAAGACTGTTGTGCTTGAGAGACAGACGTCTCTGGATGAATGAAAGAGGTAAATGTGCTTAGTAGAGCTATGAGATGACTAGTGCACAATAAAAAGCTACTTCTCTTTTCAGGATAAGCCGTAAGGAAAAGTGAAACATTTAAGGTTATGGAAAGAAGACTCTTTAGGTAAAAGTACCATCCAGACGGACCGTGAAAGAACCACTCTTGCGATGAGATATATCGGATTGTGAGCAGTGTGAAAACAAAGGAACAGAGCCTTTCAGGTATTTCAGGTAACTGAATCAGCTGAGCACCACTGATCTGGTAGCTCACCTGGGCTTCTAGCAGATCACTGTCAGGATGTGAACATCACCTTCCAATAGAAGACTGCCCACGTTCAGAGTCCTTCATCTGTCTCATCTCTTTTAAAGTAAGATTACCTTTCTTTTCTGCTCCAGAGGTAAGGAAATGTTTTGTTACCTTACGTGAATATCCATGGTGATAAATTATTACTGAAAATCCTAGGTACCATTTTTAATTTCTTTAAACACTTTCTTTGAAAGGCTGTAACTGCTTTAAACTTGAGATAGAAACAAAAGACTTAATTAGATTTACATAAAAAGTATATTAAGCACAAAACCACAGCAGAACGTGGTCACTTTGGCTGCATGTATAAGAACGGAGAAGTTCTGGAAACCTAAAAAACTGCTTCTACATCCTGTGCAGTTATTTCCAGATGACAATATTTCATGCCCACATAGTTTCTTGAAATCCAAAGAAAAAAAGTGAAAGTGTTTTACAAGGTATTATGTACACACGCCCAGAAATCCAATTACTGGGTAGCAGTGGGCGGGTAGCAGCTGCTTGGCATGTCAAGTGGGTTTGCATGCATACTGAGAGGGATGATTGAGGGAGCTGTAACAAGCAGAACAGGTTTGAGAATAGAGGTTAAGGTATGGCAAATGTAAGAGGAGGTATGCTGTACCCTTTGCACTGCATGGGCCAACAGCGTAAGAATAAAATCCCAGGTAAGGATAAAGCAAACGTTAAGGGCAAAGTGCAATTCTGAGGTACAGCATATGCTCACTATAAATGGCATTGCTGAGGTCTAATGTTTTGTATGTCTTTACAAAGAATGTCTGAAGACCATGATTATGAGTATTAACAACTCCATGAGCAATTAGGTTATGTACAGGGAGCTGCAGGCCTTGAAACAGCTTTCTACCTGAAGGGAACAGTTGTCTGCATGCTATATCTGGTGACAGTTTTTCCAGACTTTTTTTGTTGATGATTGTGGGAGCAGCACTGTCAGTGCTAAGCTTGTGAAAAGTGAACACCATGTCCCCACAACAGTTGCCTGCATTTGGAAACTTCCATCCTGATGTTCCCACAGCTCAGCTGATACCATTCTTTCCTGTTCAACCTGTAAGGACTCTTCCTGCTAAGCAGCCCAGTTATAGCACATGCAAGAACACATTTCCCTCCAACGTGCAAATTCAATTTTGTACCACTGGAGATTGAAACTGCTGTCCAACGTTATAAACTCTAATTGTGTGGGAGAACAAATTTGTTTTTCTGACCACTCATCTTTGACAGACTCATTATTTTGTTATAAAGCAACTGAAATGGTATTTTTGGCAGTTAGATAAGGCACAGGAAGCACTCTGGTGCGTTGAAGAAGCAGTGTGGGAGCTGTTGTTGTAGTGGGAGCTGGAGCCCCAGGCACACTGCATTCCTTGCAGACTCTATTTACATACAGACAATTGACATTAAATTGCTGTAAATATCGCTAAGGTAATTGCTAACAGTGTGCTGATGCTCTTGCATGTGAGTGCCAACCAACAGAGTGAGGGTCGCATGAGGGGATCATTTATGTTAAAGAGATCATTCATGAGAAAGAAAGACAAGAGAAGCTCTTTGATACATTTTTAACAACTAGCCATATGTTCCTCACTTTGGATCATTCTAGGTCACTGCCAAAGTTTAGAAAATCAACTTAAAACCAGCTTGTAAGCTCTCTGCACAGACTCTTCACTTTTACGTGCCACGAGTCAGCGCTCTGCACTCAGGTAGGCAAAACCTGAACTTGCAGAGGAGTTGGCATGTTTGCTCTTCACATTACCACCCACACAACGTGGTGCACACAAGACATAAAATACCATCCCCGTACAGTTTTAATTAGGCATTTAAAAACACTGTTAGCAACGTGAGGAGCCTTAGTCAGCTCCCCAGTGCTAGCAACTACTTCCATCACCTTGTTACATTTGTCCTGAAGGACTTGGCTGTCTTCAGCATGACGTCAAACCTGTTAAGGCTGTCATCCACATTATGCATCTCAAGCTTACTACTGACCTTGAGGCAGCTTCACCACTGAAATTTAGTTTTCTAATATAGTGTAGACAAAGATGAAAATCCCAGGTAGCAAATACATTTTAAGTGATACCTCAACCACGAAGAAGGAAGAGATGTAGGTTGAGAAAACGCAAGTTAAAATACAAGCACCTTTAAAATATATCATGCAATCTTTGGGAAAACAGCCAGTTTCGCATTTGAATGATTAATTTTTCAGGTTTTGCATCCTTTTTAAATTTTACTTTTAATTTTTTGACACGTCATGAGACAAGTTCATCCTAACTTGAGAAATTATCTGCACAAAACTCTTGTAGCATTCACTGTACAAGGTAAACATCATGAAAATACTTAGGTAAGTCTGTTTTTCCTTTCAATCTCTCTAAGAAGTGGAGCATCTTTTCACAGGGGCTCAGTTATGTCTGCTGAGTACTATTATTCATTACATCATAGGATTTTTCCAAGTCATGTCAAAAAAAAAAAGTATGCTAGTCCTTATCCTAATTTCTAAAGCTTAATAGATGTCTACACAGCTTTACAATTGAAGCTGACTTGGTGGGGATGAAAACAAGCATAAAGGACACTATGAAAAAGAAATAAAATAATTGCCAGCCAATTTATTTCTGTGAGGATGGAACAGACAGTGAGAACACACATAAAGAGGTAACAAGATAATTACTGCAATCTAGGCTACCAGTGTTCACCGCAGGGACTACCTGTCTGAAGAAGCTCTGAGCTAAAAGGGGTCAAAAAAACCTAGACAGTTGGCAATCAGAAAATGGCTTGGATTGCTGGCTGCAAGTAGGTCTACTGAATAAATGTTCCAGCTCACATGAAGCAGAAAAGTCAATTCTGGTTTTCATTCAGTATTTTTTGAGCCATCTGACTGTGTAAGGTCTACGCTGCTGTACAGAATCCAAGTCCAAAAAAGGCACTGTATCTTTTTCTGGAAGTTATGAATGAGACCCCTGTGGTCTGCTGGTAAAATGCAGCCACTGTAGTGAGAGTAATGAAGTGTGAGTCCTTTCTTTCATTTTTTTATTTCTGGAAATGCATTTGGTCACCAGCCTTTCCCCCGTCCCTTTCCCTGAATTTATCTAATACATCATAATCTCCCACTGAAAAAAAGAAAAAAGATCCTTTGTGGAGTGGGGCTACATCAATAATGAAGGATAAAAAAATTCAATAATAACAAATATAACTTTGTATAGGTAGATACACTATTCTTTCATTTGCAAAGCAAGGACTGATGTTGGATCAGGTTTTTAAGCTTCTTAAATCTGTAAGTAGCTTTGTGGCTAGAAAAGAAGTTTAACCTGCGCTCAGTAATCCTGCTGCACCTTAGTACCTTAGAATCCAGAGATTTACAGAAACCTCTTCAACTTTATTCTTTACTGTTTAGTTTTAGCTGCTAAATTTGGGAGGAAATTGAATTAGATTCCCACAGGCAGTATGGAAAATTGGTGAAAATAGCTTCTTACTCTCCCTCAGCTGAATATAATATATCTAGTGGGGAACAGCAAAACCCTGCCACAGAGAGCATGTTTGCTTTGCTTTCTCAGTGGCCTACTTCCAAGCAGTTTGGAGAGCCTGAAATTAAAAAAGAAAACAAAGTCCAAAAGGGCAGCATAATTCCTTTTCCCACAGGAGTGAGGACTATCCAAGACTGACAGAAAGCATGCAGGGTATGGAACTGCACACTGTTTGCACTAAGCCAGCCCAACAGTAAGAGCACACAAGTGCTAAATTAACATAAGATTTATTGTGTTCACACGCTAGTAAACATTTCTGTATATTCTGATTATTTATATGGGAACTACAGTCAAGTTAAATGCTGGTCAATAGGAACAAGAGCTACAGGATCAGTAGTGATCGATTTCTGTCTCAACCTGTATCTGATTAGTATGTTGTGTGATAGATACACACTGTCTTCCTTTTGAAGGCAAATGGTGGGGCAGGTCCTTTCGGCTTTGCTGCTCCTTTCCCCCTGGCCCTTTCAGACACAGGACTACAAGCAACCTTGCCTTGCCGAATAAACTGTATGTGTTTCTGAAATGCAGTACTTTATTAGATGACATCTTTGCAAACAAGCAGGCAACTGAAAATGTTTACAGGCCAGATCAGCAACACTCAGAACCCAAACATGGAAAGGAACCCATTAAACCTCCTACAAACTCCTCAGTACTGAAGCATTTGAAAATGTTCTGATTTCTTGGCTAGACACAAAGTGTTGCACACCAACAGATCTTAAAACTTTCAGACTTACTTTGGTCTTTCAGGTCCAAAGTCTAAAAATATTCCAATGATGCTTATATCTAGTAGAACAGAACAGCTAATTCTGAGTCTGAGTTATTTCAGCTTACCACATTAAGAAATACCTATCCTAAATATTAAACACTTAGATACGCCTAGCCAAGTGCAATGGCCAAATGCTTTTTCTAATTTTCATTTCAAGTTCTTTAGGTGTTAAAGCTGAAATATATGTCTGAAAATAGAGCTGCTGTAGAGAACTAACTTCCGTCCCCTTCCCAAATTCTCCTTTTTGCTTTTTCTTCAGAGATATTAGTTTTCATGGAAATGTGTCAATAAAGAGAGTGGCTATGAAATCTGCTACTGTTTGCCAGCAGCATGTTCCACAAATAATTTCACCCGTGAACACAGTTTGCCAGATTCTTAGCTGATGTAAATCCATCTGGCGCCTCTAGAATCAATGAAATTATGTTAGTTCACACTCTCTGAAATGTGACCTAATTTATTTTCAGTTTTCATTCATATTATCCTAGGCTTGGTGGCTGTATTTTTAGATAATGGCAGATAATATTTTTATCATTTTAAATGGCAGGCCTGAGATCTTGAACAAACATGGGATGGAAACCGGGCGCCGGTGGAGGATAACGAGGATGCCAGTATTTTACATTATTCGCATGCGTCTGTTCTGCTCTGATTCTTAACCTCAGAAACAGGAAGCTTTTATTACCTACCTGAAGGATGCCAGAACTGGGGACCATGCCAGCCATGCCTCTCCCAGAGAGGTAAGCAAAATCTCATGTTAAGGTCAAGATGAACAATGATGGCTTCTTCCAGTGCTACCAACGGATCATTTAACACTAGTGATTGTTCTGGTAGGTTCTGGCTGTTCTGCATCAGAGAGAGAAGGGCTACTGAGACCAGCTAGACTAATGCAATCTGTTTGGCATTCTCTGTCATTGTCTGATGGTGCAAAACAGCTAAGGAGTGTGCTGGCTGAGACTTGGCTACTGCTGGTTGCCATCAGGATATTAAGAGAGCAGAGCTTTTGTTATTTGAAATGTTTTTTGCTGGTGTCCTGCGTCCTGCTTAGCCAGTCTTAGTTTGCCATCCATCCACTGGGCAGTAAGTCATTATCAGTAAGTCAATACACACCAACAGGTACCCTAGACACACCTCCTGTTTTAATCAGTATAATGCCACCAGGCAGAATTTAACCACTATATATCACAGTAGTTGTAAAAGTCTGTACCACAACCTGCTACATCGTTAAGAACATGACATACAAAGCTCAGAGGAAAGGTGCAGCAATACACCACTGCAAAGCCTCATAGCTTACACATTTAAAAATGAAATTTAGAAAGTCTTTAGGAGTCACTGTTTCTTTTATCTCCCAATACAAATCTGAACATTAGATTTGAAATTCCTAGTGTTGTGCGAATGTGCATCACCACTATTAAGTTTATTGAGAGACCAATTTTTCTGGGTTTAATTTAATTAATACTAGTCCTACATCTGCTCAGCAGCAATTCCAAGAAAGCTGTTCTAAGATGCTAGCGATTACACCAAACTTCCTGTCTTTATTTGTAAGTAAGTATTTCACAGGATCAGCTGCCAGCCGGTACCCTGAATTCTTTTTCCCTGCACAACACTGAAAAGGAACAATTTGTTGTGTAGGAGGTCTAAAACTGTGGTAATTAAATTACCATCCAACTGGACATGCCTACAAATACCATTCAAAAATCTTACTTAACTCTCTGCAATGGGAAAAATTTTATTCTCACATGTGGAAATAGTCCAAGTGAGCTGTCACAAATTTGTGTCCACAATTAATGTAGCACAGACCTAGCTGAAGCAGAAATATCTTTACTTTAAACTTAGAGAAAGACTCAGGATGTAGCACCTATTGTGTCATGGCAGGGAAAAAAGTATTCTCATGAACCATTGTCAGGGGAGCAACATTTCTGCAACGTGAGAAACAAGCAAGGTTAATTTCATACCCATTTCAGTAATTTTTTGAGGACTATAATACAGAAAAGCAGCATAAAAATATCCTTGGTGTGCACAGAATTCGACACCAGGGAAACCGGTTCTGTGAAGCAGTGCATCTGCTGCTCTTTTCATAAGATTTTAAAGCATTTGTGTTTAAGGGACCTCCTATGGACTCATTTGAAGGCTCCAATGTGCCCCTAGTAGTTACTGCTGCAGGGATGGTCTATATGGAAGAGCAGGGCATGGGCTGTAACAAATTGCCCCCGAGGGAGAGAAAATATTCCTTGTGCTACTCTGAGCAATACTCCCAGTAGGAGCAGTCTACGTAAACCCTAACTCAGTGCAGGAGCACGCCACCGCTGCTGTCCTCACCTGGGTGCCCTTTTGTACTTAGTGAGGACCAGCCCCCCCATGCAACTGCAGCGGCCCTTAGGGCAGGACCCCTGCACAGAGGCACAGAATAGCCCACTCCACAGACCTCTACTCTTGGACACCAGGTTTCCCTTGAAAACAGTGAGACCTCTCTGACAGCTTTAACACAATGAATAGCTCAGTCCTGCTCCTCCTGCAGTCCGTAACAGGAAAGGCCTTTCTGTGGGTCCTGGTATGAGGATTCAGTGAGGAACCTTCTCCCCTGCTCATTCTCCGATATGCATCTATTGTGACCAGCTCTGCTTTTAAGCCCGCTTGTTATGTCTATGTCTGTAGGTGAAAGGATTTTACACACTGAACAAAATCCTGAGGGGAACTTCCACCTCCCTTCCAAACACAGAGGGCAGGGAAAGATTTGTTTCCAAGAAGAAAACAAGTCGTCATTCAGAGAAAAGCAAATGCAAAGCAGAATCGTTTACAAAGGTTGTCTAACCCTGTCAGAGCAGCTGGTTCAACCTAGCTCATGGTGGCTCCTATGAAACACGTGGCTGGGCGGGCTCCTGCAGCAGCCAGAGCCACGTGGGATCTGCCAGACAAGTGGAGTTTGAGCAAGAGGTAGGAGACAGCAGGAAAGCTTCGGGCAGTTGATTAGGAGAACCCCCATACCTCTCTTTGAAAACTGTCAGAAAAAAGTCAGACTTTTCTTCAAAGAGGAAAGGAATATTGAACGTCCTTGGGGTGTTTTGCTACATATTTTGGCTACCTTTTGCTCTAGGTGTTACCATCAACGTGTACAACTAGCAATAAAACACACATAAAGAACAAAGCCTGAGTTGTTCTTGTTAAGTTCTGTTAATGTAGTTACATACAATCTAATGAAAATCCCTGAAAAGCCCAGGACTTAAGAGCTTTAAAAAGACATGTACTTCAAAACCAGACTTCCTTTCTTCTGTTTTATAGGAGACATGAGGAGGAAAGGTAAAACACTTGATAAAAGCAGAATTTAGTTTTCAGTATCACTGTAAGATGTCATGGCATAGACTGGACATTTAAGAAAACCAGCGGGATAAGTGAGGGCATAGCAAAAATGTGATTCAGGCTCTTTGGAGAATCTAGACATGGAAACATTCGGCATGTGATCTAGTGGCCTGTCCTCTTGGTAGTTACTTTTAAATGATAAATACGTAAAATATTTTTGAACTGTGAATACACAGCCTAGCCCCAAACTAACACTAGATTCTGAGAACTAGCTTAATATTCCTCTTTTCAGGGTTATACTTTGCTTCTTGTCTGCACAGAAGCCAATGCCCAAGAACCATCGCAGCAATTGCTCTGAAGGGCACCTTTTTACACAGGTAAACTATGTCCTCTGTTCCCTCTCTGGGTTTTGCTGTTTCTGCTGGTTATTGCTGGTATTACTTCTAGGTGTTACTTGAGTTTTGTTATCACCTCTCTCCCTCTGCAGCATTGCTGTCAGAAATCACCTCTCTCCCTCTGAAGTGCTCACCAGAAGGAGAAGCACTGGGCAGGCTGCAGCATGCACGAGCCCTGGCATCCCAGTCACGGCTCTCTGACGGGTCCTGATAGCACCTCCATTTGATGCTTCTCATAAAGGCTAAGGACAAAACATACTCACTACGAGGACAGGTTAATTGTTCTCTTTTTGAAAAATCATGTTGCTGAACCTGAACTTTAGGCAGGAAGCAGCTATATTATTTTCTGGAGTGTGTTCCAAGGTATTAATGAATAGACTATCAAAGTTGAGGGTGCATAAAGAACCATTCAGAGAGAATGAAACTGACTAAACATTTCAAAAGTGGTTTTCTTCTGGTGTTTTCTTGTGTTTCATTAGGGTTGATTTTCCAAATGCTTAGGCCTCACAACTCCATCTAAAACAATCGGGAACCGGCCTCTTATTATCAAAACAGGTACTACAAATCCAATTTAAAATATATAGATCTTTTTCATGTTTCTCTTTTTTCCTTTTTCTCTTTTAGTTTTTCATCCGGATTAGAGATCATAATTTGAAAAGGAATTTGAACAGAACATTTCTCATTGTTTATCATGCTAGCCTCAATTTTTTAACTTTTAAATTCCATACAATATAAGCTCCTTGTCACAGAATCCCTCTGGAATTATTCTGATAAGAATTATTTGGCAGTAGAGCTGTGTGAATAATTGATTTTTCAGTTCGCTGACTGAACTGAAAAAAACTGGGGGGCAGGGGGGAGGGAAATAATTTGTGTCAAATTAAATGTGTAGTTTTATTTTCAAGATTTAAATCCTTTTTTAGAATTTTTTAACAAAAATATTTCCAAAGGAAAAATTGTGCCTTTTTTGAATTTTCAAAAATATTAGTCAAAAGTATTTATTAATGTGGGTTGAATTCTGAAGATGCTTTTAGCCATCCCTGACAGAAGTCTCTTCTGTGAGTAATTTATACTTCAAAAATACTAATCCTTTTTCCTGAAGAAAACTAGATGGAAAGTGAGCGGTTTGTGTCTCTGCACGGCGTTTGAAGTACACCAAAACCAACTTAGCATCCTATAGCTAACTTAGCTACCAAAAAGAGCTATTGTGTCATCTTCTCTCTAGCCCTGTTGGTAAAGTAACGGAGCACAATGAAAGTATTTGCTGGGACTAATTTTAAATGGACCAGGAAATGAAGTTCTAATGGTATCTTTTTTTTTTTTTTTTAAATTTGGGAAAACAATATTTCTTTCACCTACTGTATTTCAGATCCTGACTTTGTATGTAGAAAGATTGTTTTCTTTTTCAAAAATACCATATAACTGCTGTTTAATTATAGACACTACTTACTGTTATCTCAAAGCCATTAAATTGGCTAGATCCTGCAAACATTTTATTATACTTCATTGAAGTCATATTATACAGTCAGAGTTACCCAGATGTGGTAATTACAAATGTTCTTTAGTATCAGAAAGCTTGATGATATCACAGGTCAAATTTACTGGCTTCTTAACAAAGAAAAATCTGAATGTAATAGATTAATAGACGGTCAGTGGGTATGGCTCCTAATGGATGACCTGTCTTCTCAGAGCTGGGCAGCCACAGCCACACAGTCCTACTCACTTGTCAGCTGCAGCTGGAAAGGAGCTCTTAGATCTCAGACAGGGAAAGGGAGAGGAGACCTGGCTTCTGGCATTGGCCTTGGAGCAGTGAGCAGCAGACACATACATGTGTACACCTGCCTGCTGCAGTACCATCAACACTGATTGGTTTTCCCCCAGTGCCAAAACAGGTCTGCCACTGGGTTTAATACTTGCCTTAGCCCCAAACTCATGTGACGTGGGGCAAGAGACTTTACATAGATCTTTGTGAAATGGGGTTGCTCATACTGCTTTGATATCATTCCATAAGTTTAAGTGACAAAGAATTGGTAGTTTCAAAGCAAAGCCTTAAGATTCTGCTCTACTGTCGGACTAGAATAGAATAGTGATCACTTTTGGCCTTTGAGTGCACTGAAACATGCATTTTTCATGTTTGTTTTTAACAAATACTGGGTAAATCAAAGAATGTTCAGAGAGAGGCTAGAGCTGAGCTGCACTGTCCACTGAGGGGTCAGGAGCATATTTTCGTTGTCTATGAAAACTGACATGCTGGGAGGTCGAATTTGATCCAGTGACTATAATACTCCATGTACCAGAACAACTAAACAACTTCATTTATATTTCAAATGTTTCAAATCAATACTTCCCTTCATAACCTGCGACCCCCACCAGGAAACTCTTATAACTGAAAATTTAAGGAATAGGTTGCAAGTTATGAATAATGTAAGGCTGTCATAGAGGGAAGCAAATTGTGAAATACTGCTGACAAAACCAATCAGTACATGTTTACACTGAAGAACAAACCTTTGCAACTCCATCTTGCATAACACAGCTTTTAAAATCCTGTACAAACTTTTCAGTTTTCCCTGAAATGTCAAGCAGACTTCCTTGGCCTCAAACGTACAGGCAGTTTCTGTTCTCAAACAATGTTTGAGCTAATCTGGAAGTAAAATCTATTGAAGATAAGAATATAAGTATAACTTCTATTAAGTAAGAATTAAATATTATGCATAGCTCTATGAACAACACTTGAGAACTAACAGATGCAGGTAAAGAATCTACATTTGAAAAAAAAATAAGAAAAAAGAGGTCATTAATACAGGGATGTCTAACAGCATCTGTTTCTCAAGTGGCAGCTTACTACAAGGAACAGATCTAGCAAGATTGGGCAGGATCCTGTTCAGGGCATAGACAGAGGGTGAATACAGCTTCCTTGGACTAAAGCATTCTTCAGGGCATGGACTTAAGGAGATCACTGTTCAAAATGAGCTGGTTTGTGTTTGCACACTGACAGAGAGTTGCCATCCATTGAAAAGAAGAGGGATCTGTCCTGAAGATCAGATGAGTAGGAAGAGACATGGTGCCCCAATAGGATATCAGCAAGAACTCTTGCGTGATACAGACCTTTATACTGAATGAACTTGGGCATAATTATCAGAAACCTCCTGAATTATGCAAAAGAAAAAAAAAACAAGAAAAAAAGGATAATGGCCATTTTATTAGGAAATATTTTTGTAAGTGATATTTCTGGCGATGAAGGAGCTAGCGTTTGTGTCTTGTTTTAGTGCTGTGTTCTCTCTCTCAGACACTGAGAGTTGCAGAGGAGAAGGAAGGAGACAGCTCCGCTGGGATTTAGGATGGGGGCCACTGCAGCCATGACCTCCTGGCCCCACCATTACTGCTCATTGCCTTTCCTCATCTGTTCTCATGCCTGCTCAGTATCTCCTCTTGTTGACATACACAAGCGAAGAGGGGAGCATTACACAAGGATGCAGAAGTGTCCCCACATCTTGTTAAAGCTGTTCTCTGCTTTCATGTTGGGCAGAAAGTCTCAGGAGAGGAAAAGGGCAGAATTTTGTGGATTTTCTGCTATATACAGATTTGCCATGATATACAGCAAATTGACTGAACCAAATGACAGAGTGGCCATATAATCATATCACAATGGGAACAAGATGCTGGCATCTGGCCAAGCTTCTTGTAACAGAAGTTGAATGTAGCTTTCGGAATACAACATTTTTATCCCTTTTTGTTTTTTTATTTTTATGCAAATCACTCCCAGGTTTTGTCTCAGTTTTAGCCCTTCGTGATGACATCTCATTTTTCAGGTGCTGATGTACCTCTGAAGATAAAGGACTCGATGAAATAAGGAAAAAAAAAGGTCTGTAACAGGCTTCTCTTGAGGTGCATATGCTGAGACTGCGAGCTCTGATAATACTCGTGACAAAAGAGCTGCTTCCCTTTCAGTGTTAGTGGCATCCGCTCCTGCCACTTCGAGGCAGGACAAGTGCCCTGGGCTGCTGCCTACGGGTCTCTTAGGATGAAGTCTCTCCTATGCTTCACAGCAATTTTTCCCCTTCCTGTTTGCCTAGTGTACTTATAGCAGCTAAATTTTTAAACCCGGTTTTATATGAGGACATAAAAAATAGCACACTTTTTTTTTTGTGGTAGGAATTAGTGGGATGTACCTGTATACAGGACATTGAAACTGGACTTTATGTTCTATTAATTGTGTTTGTATTGCAGCAATATTTGCACAACACTCCAAAAGGCCTCTCAGATTACAGCCTATACTCAGCCCATTTTGAAATGCAGAATCTTTCCTCTGGAAGCAAGCCATTTTTTTGGTGGTCATAATATGTACAAGAGATTTTTCAAAGTCTTGTTATAACAAAACACAGTCAAAATTTACAAAATCCCCAATTTTTTCCAAGAGCCAGCACTAAATACCTTATGGTGGTTTCATTTTAAATGCCAAATACCTCTACAAATCTAACGTGCTGCTTTTTGTATGACGCCTTTAGAGCATATGTATCTCCTCTCCACAATTCAAAGGCAAGCTGATTTGTGCACTTGTTAGTAAAACCTGGGTATGTCTGTACAGTGAGTAAACCAGTGAACTATGTTAAAATTATATACTTCACCTGCTTTTGGAATCAGGACACATAAGCCTTTGTCATTCTGGTGGTACTGCTCTCCTGCATCTCTCCTATTTAAAATAACAGACAAACAAACGTGCAGGCCACAAAATCCCAAGTCTGCATTAAGTCTCCAAAGGTAGCCACGGGAATGAAGAGAGATTCTAGAATCTGATTTCTCAATATAGCAACTCTGTATCTATTAAAAACAAAAGTCCAGATGTTATTTTGAGACATCAGGTCTAAAACATGAGTTATTTGTATATGTCAGAACTAAGGCTGGTGCCATCATTCACCTAAATCTCGGAAAGAATCACCACGTGGGGGGCTACTTCTGCAGTGACTGATCTACCTGATGAGAAGGTAAAATGACGCAAACCGTTTTGGGTGTGTAAGGCTTCTACACTGTTGAAACTTTCTTTTGAGATATGTTCAGTAGAGGAAAAATTAAGTGTTATTTTACTTTTCCCTATTCCTTTCATCTGACTGTTTCTCCACTGTCCATTAACCACCAAGGAAAAAAACAAATGGAAAAGGGGGGTTACCTCCCCTTCCCCCCCCCCGCCTTTTTTTTTTTTTCAGATCTAGCTTGTGGGTTGGGTTAAACATTTTCAGTAGCAGAATATTAGCAGTTAATGACACTCAGATCGTTTGATCTTTAGCTCATTAATAACTGTAACACACCATTTGGGAAACACAGCTTCCCATCTTTTAATTCTTTTCCTGTGCTGCAGAGGGGAAGGAGCTGCCCTTGCTGGCAGACTGCAATTCCTATGGGACACAAGTGATTAAAAATGTAACTGGCTCCTTGCTGTTTTGCTGTCCTGCTGGAAGAATTATTTCAGGGGCATTCAAAGGAAGGGAGGCACAGTTCCACATGCACAGTTTCTTTAATGAAGCTTGTTAAATGATAAGCAATTTTCTGCATTGACAAAGTATAATAGGTTTACTTTTTCACTGTAAATGGAGATGTTCCTGTTGAAGGTTTCCATTTGTTCTTTGAGCCACACAGGCAGCGACTCCCCATGCGATACAGCTGAAGGAATGATGATCACCAAAAAGAGAAGTGAAGATGTGAGAAATGAGCAGCTGGAGGTATGCAGGGTATGGAATGATGGAAGGAATATTTTGCAAAGTGGGTCACTGAGAGAACAGATGCATTCTTACACTGCAGCTCTGTCCCCTGTCCCAGCTGCCATTGCTGCACCCTGTTCCTGCCGGCTCCGCTCCCCTGGTGGTGCAGAAGTTGTGGGACCTGCTGTGATCCAGCTGGGGGGCAGGAATTAAAATCTTTGACTTTTTTTTTTTTTTTTTCAAGTCAATTCCTGGTTGTGCTTGCATGGCAAAATCAACACCCCTATCTCTAAGTAAGGGAAGAAACGGCCCACAGTTCAATAAATACAATGAGAAGATCTAGAGCTAATTAAAATGTGATGATGCTATAAAAATACAGCCAAGGTAAGTAATTTAAAAAACCCCAAACCTCCCAAATGACCCTCCCTTTCCCCCCCAAACAATAAATGTGAAGCATCTGATGAACAGGACATTTGTGTCACAGTGAACTCTAGCAGTACAACTCATATAAACTAAAGGTTCCGCCACTGAGGGAATGAATTTCACGTCTCCTCTCCTGAACAAAAGACTACCAGAGTTTCCTGGACACCAGTTGACAATCACATGGCTTGGCCTGGCTCTTCCAAACTGGTCTAAGCAAAAGTACTACAGCAGCATTATCAAATCAAAGGAGCTAAACCTACTATGTTTATGATGACTTCAGTAAACACCATCACAAAGTCTAAAGATTCTTAATGCACGAGAGAGTTAAATGGGAAAATGAGTAAAATCAATTTTACCAAATATAAAAGTCAGAAACAATAAGCTGTCCTGCAAGCGTTCTGTCTCTGGTAACTTGCATTAAAATATATATAAAGTGTTCTGGGAACTGAAGCAATGCTTCAGTTCAATAAAACTAATGCAATTAAAGAGAAAGAATCCTGTTTTTCTCCTGCTTGCAATTTCAAATGAGAGCTTCCTAAAACTTGTGACCATTGCTGGAATCCAATTCAGGACCTCGGCTTATCAAATTCCCAGCTCTGGCACCATGCCTTTGAGGTATTATAAAGTGCTGCTCATCACACCATCTCTGTCTATAAATGCTCCAGATAACTTTAAAGTGCAGCCACCCCATTTTGAAACAGGCAAGTGCTCACTGTGAATCAAAATGGAGTCACCAAATGTGTGCAGCCTTCAGCCAGCGCTTCTTTTCTTGCAAGGCAACAAAGGAAAAGTGTGTTAGCACAGAAATGTCTCTCTGTAACATTTTTTTAAACTTGGAAAGCTTTACAGGATAGCTCACCTACACAAAGCCACAGGTTTTGGACACCCTGTAGAGCAAGCATCTTATTCTGTAATTCATCCTGGGGCTGAGAAACCGCCAGGCTAATGAGCTCTCCTGCAGCCTCTTCCCCTGCAGGTGCTTCCTGCAAAACACAATCCTGAATCAGACACTGCCATGCCAGATGTAACCCCCCAAACACTGACCCCACCTTCCCAATGTGGCTTAAGAAAGCCATGGCATCTAACTTCGATGAAATTGCAAAATCCTTTTCCATTCTAAGAGTGAGAGCCAAATTTATTCCTCAGCTGCTTTAATGCTGAGAGTCACACCTTGGGAATTCAGTACAGGAATGTATTAATCTCTCTGATAGGCGATAACGCAATATATTACTGATGGGGAGCCAGCACATCAGCACTGTGATAGTGACCCTGACCAGTAGATGACTGAATGCGTAAGGAGAGAAGGAGCTGTTCTAGCTTGAAGGCACAGCCTCAACTTTGGCAGGTAGTCCTTCACTCTTGTCCCACTACTAATTTTCCAATGCATTACTGTGTCACTTGGGTACCCAGAAATGCTCATTACGAAGGTATGTGACAGACCTTGATAATACATGTCTGTGGCAAAGTAATTGATCCCTCTTTGCAGTGGTGATCTTTAACACTTATGGGGCATGGGAGGTTATTAGATGGAAGGCACTCTTTAATGGTCTCTAGCGTAATACGTTACCAGACAGCAATGTGCCAACTATCTATCACTTACAAAATAATGTCATCCCTGAAAAAGGGGCTGGTAGCAGGGGTTAGAGGAGGAAGAGAGTTTAATTATATTTGTGGACGGAATGATGTCCCAAGAAGAGTGGGTAGCCTGATTATTTATTGGCTGTTCAAAAGCACTCAACATAATCTAAGAAAAAGATCAGGCTCTGAGATACGGTGGTTTACATTGCTGTTACAGACACTAGCCTTGAAGTCAAGTTCATGCTGAAGAACAAAATTACCTCTTACGATATGCAGTTTACTTCTGAAAATGAAAAGGGTAAGAGACATATTAGTAATGTTGGCATTAGTTGAAGCAGCTGGTTTTAGATATTTGGTATTTCAGGGATGTGAGTCTAGCATCATTATTAGAAGTACAGCTTACTACATTCCTCTGCTAACTTTCCAACAGTGAGCAGATGGTTACCCTATTACCAACCTTCTGCATTTAACATATTGAAATGATTTATATACCACATGCCACTGAGCAAAGTGAAAACAGTCAACGGCAACTAATTACTTGAGTGTGAAGATGCATATCTCAATGTATATGTCCTTATTGTAATCAAGTTTTATCTTTTTGATTGTTAATAGGTTTAATGTGCAGTGTAGCAGAAATGCTGATGGCAGTTAAACATGAACCACCGCATCCCTCTTTCATTGGGACAGCATTGCTATCATCAACATTTGTCCTGGTACTCCCGCTACATGCCTGTTTATGAGTGATGGTGCAGGGAACACAGATTATAACAATCCATTTTGCTCCTCGACCAATCTTTCTTAAGTGTATTTCAAAGTACTTTATAAATTTTAATATATTAGATACTGGCTCATCTTACAGGCCAACACACATCTAGAGAGGGTAGAAGTGGGGATACCGCACGGCAGAGTGGAAAGTCATTCTGAATAGATCCCACAAAGACAAACACGGATTTAAGGGTGAAAATGAAAAGAATCACAAGGTCTTTCAGGGAGTTTACAAGGAAGAAGCAGACAACTATTGACATTTCTACAAACATCAAAGTCAGAAGATAGATTCAAGTGTTCAAAGTAACTTTAGAAAACTGCCCTCCAGCACTGGGATACAGGCATGCGTATTTATCGCATGTATCGCATTATCCATAGTACCTCTCAAGGCCTGATCAGCCTTAACCCACAGTACGAAGCTATGGATTATCAGCCTCTTCCTGAAATGTTTTTGTTTGGTTTCAGGCTTATTTTAAAACAGCAGTCATCTCCAGCTCTCCTGTAGGCTCCCTTTAGATACTGAAAGGCTGCTAGAAGGTATCCCCGGAGACCTTCTCTTCTCCAGGCAGAACAGCTGCACCTCTCTCAGCCTGTCCTCACAGGAGAGGTGCTCCATCCCTCCGATCATCTTCATGGTCCTCCACTGGACCTGTTCCAACAGGTCCATGTCCTTTCTGTGTTGGGGGCTCCAGAGCTGGACACAGTACTCCAGGTGGGGTCTCACAAACGCAGAGCAGAGGGGGAGAATCACTTCCTGTGACCATGTTTCTTTTGATGCAGCCCAGGATACGGTTGGCTTTCTGGGCTGCCAGTGCACACTGCTGGTTCATGCTCAGCTTCTCATCCATGAGCACTCCCAAGTCCTTCTCCTCAGGGCTGCTCTCTGCCCAACCTGTACTTGTGCCTGGGATTGCCACGTCTCAGGTACAGGACCCTGCACTTGACTTGGTTGAACTTCATGCAATTTGCACTAGCCCAGCTCTCAAGCCTGTCCAGGTCCCTCTGGATGGCATCCCTCCAGCATGTTGTCTGTGACTCTGAGCTTGGTGTCATTGGCAAACTTCCTGAGTGTGCATTCTATCCTACTGTCCATGTCTCCGACAACGACGTTAAATAGCACTAGTCCCAGTACCGACCCCTGAGGAACACCACTCATCATCAGCTGCCACTTGGACATTGACCCATTGATCACAACTCTCTGAGTGCAGCCATCCAGTCAGTTCCTTAATCACAGAGTTGTCCATCCATTGAATCTATGACTTTCCAATTTTAAGACCAGGATGTCATACAGGACAGTGTCAAACGCTTTGCATAAGTCCAGGTAGACGATGTCTGTTGCTCTGCCCTTGTCTACTAAGCCTGTGGCAGAATCGTAGAAGGTCATCAAATTTGTCAGGTATGATTTGCCCATGGTGAAGCCATGTTGGTTGTCTCCAATCACCTCCTTATTTTCCATGTGCCTTGGTAGAGATTCTAAGAGGATCTACTCCATGATCTTGCCAGGCACAGAGGTGAAAATGACCTGCTTATAGTTCCCTGGGTCTTCTTTTTTAGCTTTTCTGAATATCAGGGTTATGTTCCCCTTTTTTCAGTCAGTGGGAACTTCACCAGATTGCCATGATTTCTCAAATGCGATGGAAAGCGGCTTAGCAACTTAATCTGCCAGCTCCCTCAGGACCCGTGGATGGATTTTGTCAGGTCTCATGGACTTACGCACCTTCAGGTTCCTTCGATGGTCCAGCACCTGATCTTCTCCTACTGTGGGTAGTTCTTCATCCTCAGAGTCCCTGTTCTTGCCTTCCATGACTTTGGGCAGTGCAGGTAGAGCCCTCGCCGTTGAAGACTGAGGCAAACAAGTGACTTGGTAGCTCAGCCTTATCCATGTCCTGGGTGGCCAGGTTTTCCATTTCCTTCTGGAGAGGGCCCACAGACTCCCTAGTCTTGCTCTTATCTCTGACATATCTATAGAAGTTTTTCTTATTTTCTTTGATGTCCCTGGCCAGATTTAGTTCTGTCTGGGCTTTCACTTGCCTGATTTGATTCCTGGCTGCTCAGACAGTTTCTCAATATTCCGCACAGCAGTGTTGAAAACTTAACCTGTTGTTTTACCCGTGTTTTATTGAGGATCTTTGGTGCCGACTCATTTGCACTATACCCCGCTGTGGTCAAGTAAGTCAAGTAAGAACCATGATGATTCCCTTTGTGCACTAGTTCTGCTGAGACCCATTAACCCCAGAGATGGCCTCAGGGAGCGAAGGAGAGGAAGGATTCTTGCAGACCCCATGTAATGAGACTATTAGACCTTGACCTTTACTAATTCACTTTGCAGTTTTCTGAATGGGTGTCTCTGTATGACTGAATCACTGGACTTAGCAGAACTGCTACCTGCTTCACATCAGCCTTATTATATGAAGATGAGAAAAGATGAAAAAAGAGGTGTGTTTTTCTCTCGTTTCCTTTAAGCAGAAGCTGGGACAGCCTCCTTCCTTCCGTCCTCCCTTTCTCTCCATCACTTGTTTTCCCTCATTCCTCAATGAACACATTGGAAACTCATTGGTTTAATATGGGTAACTTCACTGAAATTAATCCAAATTTCCAGGATGGCATCTGAAACTAGTATCAGGTCTGGTCTCTTGCTTCAATACTTAACTTCTCATATTGTATTGGGAATGATACACAGCATTTACTACAGCACGGTACTGGGCGGGACACAAGAGGAAAGGTGGCAGTTAACTCTTAGTTTCAAATATTTCCCTGCATCACAGCTGAATGATGGCTCATTTACTACAACTAACAAAAAAGATTAACAGAGAGAGAAACATCACCTGTGTCAAGAGAAGCACATGGATATTCTGGGTTCAAATTCAGCTACTACCTTCTGAGTCACTTTATATGTGAGGAGTATCCAGGAAAAATCACCTCCTAAATACACGTATTTAGGTACTGAGATGGAGAAAACTAACAGCAAGCAATCTCACCAAGCTGGTACCCACAGATGGGACCAGAATGTTCCACTAAAACCCAAAAGACAAAAAAAAAATAATAAAAAAATAGAAACCTGACAAGTTGGTAGTTCTTGTTACTTGTGAAGTAGTTGGAAATTTTTAAACTTTTAAGATGATAATATATTGTATCACTCCAGCTTTAACTTCAACCTGAAGAACATCCTTGTGCCAAGAAGCATTTGTATATGTGATCCAGGAGATCCTTAAGCTTATTTCAGTGTTCGCATTAAACCGAACCCTTTTGAAATGAAAAGCTTAAAGGAAAGAAAGTTTCTGCAAGATATTGGAATCACTGAATTTATTCAGAAAGGCTCTTTGGATAGCTTTTCAGCATACAAAGTAATGCAGAAAGAAAAATTCCCATTTCTTTCATCAGGAGTTTCATCTCTACTCCTTTAATGTTCAATGGCAAAATGAATTAGACTACAAAAAGGCTTGGTGCCTCTCCTCAAACACCCTGATCCTGCACAATACTGAGCTTCCTTGAAAGACAGCTGGGGGAGATCAGTATGGAAATACTTGACATCTTGCAAAATGAGCCAAGAAAAATGATCAAATGCTAATGGGCAAAGGTAGTGAGCGAAACCTGGTGATTTAAATCCACTAGTTTCAAAAGAGTACAGCAGAATTAGAAATGTAGTTAGCCATCCAGACTCTAATGCTCTGGTCCCCTTCCAGTCACCACAGGACTGTGACCTCTCTGAGCTGTGACCTGTGTCACCAGCAATGTAGAGTGGACACCGGTATTATTTGAACATGAGTGGGAGTCAAACCCATCCAGGACACCTGTACTAAGTAAACCATTGGAGACTGCTCATGTGTGAATAAGCACACTGACCATTTAAATCTTGCAATTCCTGATGATCCTAGTTTTGTTTACAGAAAATGAAGCACTATTTTCCTTAGTGACATAGTACAGTAGATACATTTAAAAAACTAATCACACTTGGGAGTTAAGATAAACTGACATGCTCTTAAATGCATACATTTCTTTTTTTTTCTGTTCTCTAATGAGTGGAGAAACTGCTAGATTCCCTCAAATACTAGTGCAAATCTCAAAGGAGAGCAAGCTGCTTATGCAAGTGTTCTCATAAAACAAAGAGTATTCAAGTATGATAAATAAATACTAGAAACAAGAATGGTATTCAGTGGTCTCCTTAAAAGCTTGAAGCCTACATGTCTTCATATTGATGGTCTGGTTCTGAGCTGAACATTAATGAAAACATTTTGTATTATAAATAAACTAAAGCACTTCTATATTTTACCACTTCCCTGGGGCAACGTTCTGCTTTTGGGTAAATTAGAGAGGGATATTACAGCGTTGTCAAGTGTATGCCAGAGTAACATACAGATTTAATCCAATTAATCCATCCAAAGAATGGATCTGTAGAATAAACCAGTGGATGAAACCTGGAACAACCCAGTCTTCCCTGTGAAGGCTGCAGTACGAGCTCCCGACTCAGGGGGGCAGGTCAGCTCTTTTTAAGAGGAAGGGTCCTCACCTACCCCACACCCACCAGAGCAACACCGCGGGGTTCAGGGTCACAGCTGACAGGAGGCGCAGGCTGATTAAAAAGACAAAAAAGCCCCAACCCCCTAAGTAGCAAATATGCTTTCCTTCAGAGTCATTTCGTGATGGATTTAAATTTAGAAGAGAGAACGTGAGAGCAAGAAACTGTTAAAACCGAGGATACTTTTCACTTGCGTGCTGTGAGTTAGAGGTTTCTATTGCTGTTTTCAGCAAGCGTAGCTGAGACAGGGTCAGAAAACCCTGGGGCTTAAATATAGAAGCTTCAAGGCGAGAAGAGTATAAAAATAAATTCCAAAGGGCTTAATAACATTGTAGAGAAGCTGGATATTCTGGTGTCAGAAGGAAACTAGTGGCTCTTAGATCAAAATCTAATCACCCAAAAGCAGTAAGATCATTTGTTTCGGCCAGCTAGTCATTCTGTCACCCACTCGGGCAATGTTTTTTCACTAGCAGCCTGAATTATATTTAATTTACAGTGCATAAATGTACACATCACTGATAATATAACAGTTAAAAAAATACTTTGGAATGAATATGGTTAAACTTTTAGTAGCCTGATCCAAAATCTGCTAGGAACCTTTTGCTTTACTTCAAAGGAATTATTATCAGCATTTTAGTGAACTTCTACCAACAAAAAAAGTTAAAAAAGGGAGCTGTGCTTCAGAGCTCACTGCCAGGACTGTCCTTCATGTGGCAGACAGACAGAGCTTGCAGACAGTCCAGGCCACCTCTGCAGGCAGCAAAGTGAGAGAAACCTTTTCGAGGTGACCACACAGGACACCCCTTGATTCTCTGCAGCAAGGCCAGATGAGGGGAAAAATGTCTACTCTTTCGTAGTTTCCCATCCCAGAAGACTTTTATACATGCATTAGTTGACCTTTCTAGCCATTAGGACCATCTTGCTTCAGCAGTTAATTAACACAAGTGCCATAATTTAATACAGTTAATGCTACTTGATGCCCTTTAATGTACCTTCCATTAGTGATATTATTGTAGTATTACCCTGTAAATTAAAATGAGATCAAGACTAAGAGAGACTCTCTTTAATTAAGGTACGGGCACACTACATCATCCATTATTCACTAGAAAAAATCACCCTGATTTAGTGAAGCAGACCATCAGTAAGTCAGAATTAGTTCATGTGGATTATTAGGTTTCTTGAATAATGTGACCACAACGGGGCTGCTGAAATTGCTAACAGCCACATTTCCTTTTTTTCATGATCTTAAGACATACACAATAGAAGTGGTAAACTGAAGATGAATAAACAGGTGGTAATAGAGGAGGTAAGGTGTTCATAGAGGCTTTCACCGCTAATGCAACATACATCAGGCTTATTTTACACCAAAATGGAAAGCAATAACAGAACAAACCTTGTATTAAGCGGGCAAATCTCCTATCTATAATTTGTTGCGAAGTATTAACAACTCCAGCATCTTGTATATTAAATATTGTAGCTTTAAGAGAGATGCTGTGCACTGTCATTGAAAAAATAAAACATGAAAAAAAATTAGATTATATTCTACCTTTAGAAAGATGTTATTGTGAGCTTTGAGGACTTTAACTACAGTTAACCTACAGGTTACTTTTTTTCAGTAAGTAAGCTTTATAAGGTATCTGCCAACATCACTCATCCACCCTGTCAGTCTCCTTGGTAAGGTCCTCTTGCACCTCATCCTCATGGAATAACCTAGTCTAGCTTTACTAAATGGATAAAAATATCTAGGTCTCAAAGCCCAGGATATGAAACATTGTAGGAAAGGAAAAAAAAAAAGTAACTGAATATCCAGTTAGCATCTTAAATTAACCTGCAATGGATGGAAAGATCAGATGAATCAGAAACAGCGGCACAAAACCCCTGGTAACCCTTGATCCCCTCCATTGCAGCCCCATGCTCCAGGTACACCAGGGAACGAGACAATTTGGAGCTGATTTGGAGACTCTTTGGTGGTAGTGGTGGTGGGTAGGTTTCTGGTAGGAGACCGAAAATACCTAAAACTGGGTGACTGTGGGCCTCTTGCAAGTTACCTTTAGTGCAAATAAATAATCAGGGGCTGTGCACTACAGTCCTGCAGCTCCTTAGCAATAAGCAAACCCATAAATTCTTTAAAAAGGAGAGCTCACTACATATTGAAGGAAAGGCCACCAAATCCCTAAAGAGCTGTTCTTCTCATTAGTGGAAGAACGATAAGAATTCACATTAATCTAATCTAGTGAGATACTATTACACATCAGATATTTCCTTTAAAGCATGTGTTCAATTACTGCAGTATTTAGACAACAAGCATCAGCATCAGATAAATTCTGTGTATAGTCACGGTTCATTTTTATAGATATTTTTTCACAAGATTGTTGTGCCCTAGATGTGCTCAGGAGGTTTCTGTTTCTAATTTGCATGCGATGCACTCTTTTTTAATCCTTCAGATGCTATCTTTGATAAAGTACTGATAGTCTAATTGAAGTCAGACTAAGCTCCAAATGGGTTTTCAGATGGGGAGTAGCTTTTCCTTAAAGTGTAAAGGCCCTTCAAATCCTGAGCTTTGGTATGATCCCTCTGCAGAGCTAACCTATGTGGGGCCCAACAGAGAAAGGATACACATTAAATACAACATATGTGTTATTTTTTATATACTGAGGTTACTAAACCATTTCAAACAGTATCTGAAGCTGTCCATGATCCACTCAGCCCTCTCAAGAGATGTCTGAACAATAATTTACAATGTAATTAATGAGTTACAAAAAGAATTCTTAAAACAGCAATATTTATCTTATGCTTTCACATGTTCAATTAGTGATTCTGTATGTATGCGCATGTACTTGGTGTGGGCACAAAAGACTGTAACTGCTTACTAAGGCTACAGTCCTAAGAGATACACTTTCATTTAATATAAAAATATATTAGGACTGCAAAAGTGCTTATACATGCAAATCTGTATGTGGCACCAATTCCCCCTTTATATCAAGTCAGAGGAATATTTTTCAATATATTACATCACAGTAACTTGATTCTATTTTGACTTTATGTATCAATTTTTGCAATATGGAAATGCTTATAAACATGAGAAGCTTGAATAAAAGAGGTAGAAAATGGCAAACTCACTACAAGAGTAATAAAAATATAGTCATCGCTGTTTTATATAATCACTGTCTCTTATTTTTTTTCAATCTTGTGTCTGCAGAAAATTCCTTGACCTTCCAAGACACATTAGCTTTTCTGTTCGTTTTGTTACTTAGCTTCTTTAAAAAAAAAAATAAAATCTCTTCAAAAGAAGATTTGAACTCTCTACAGAAGAAACAGAAGAGAAGGAAAAGCTACATTACAGAGGGGAGTGAATTGCTAATAGAGAAGGTCCCATTTTTTTCTCCTGGACAAATTGGCATCCAAGACACATGTAAGGAGTATCACCCTCCTGCTTGAGGTCATCAGTCAATTGCTAGTTTGAGTTGGGAAGAAAATTTCCCAATAGGAATATCATTGCACAGTTATTATTTTTGGGACTACAGCACCTGATACCAGTCACTGCTTGCCCCAGAGGGACTATTTGTCTGGAACCCAGCTAAGTATTCATCTTTGTTATATTCAAATCAGTCTCTCCAAAACACTGCTGGTTTTTATCCATTTTACCTCAGCTTCACTGCATTTAGAGCTAATTAAAGTACAAGGAACGGACTCTAATCTCTGCCGCCTTCCTTGTTCACAGGCAGTTCATAGTCGAACATAGCAGGAAGGGTCTGAGCAAGGGCTGCTGTATCAATCACAGCTTACATTAAAGGCCTGAAAAAGTCAAATGATGAACCAGAATCTCTTCTCGTTAACTGCTATCAGATGAGGCTCCAACTGTAAAAACGTAGAAAATGACCTAATGCAAGGGTGAATTCCCGAGCCAACATAAGAAACTGTTAATACTCTGTTTGCGAGACCTAGGGTTTAAGATCCCAAGTTAGTCACAGCAAACACCCAGGACTTTGTGCTGCTGAGACAGAAACTTCTAATGTGACCCAAAACAGGCTTCAGCTGAGCCTGATTTCTAATCAAAATGTCCTGGCAGAAAATGTCATATGTGGGGGCATAAATGGTTTTGAATAACTTCTAAAACCAACCATACATGCCTCTGTTTCTAAAGGTATGTATTCTCTTACCTTCCGTATACCCTTATGTCTGAAATTGCATAAAAGTAGCGTGCCAGGTGTTGCTCATCTACATATATTTCTCCAGTTGCTGGTCTAAGCAGTCTTATCCTCAGATCTGTGATGGTAAAGAAATCTCTTAACTTCTTTGTTGTGTCAAGCTGGCCGTAAAGAGAAGCCATGTTATGAAGCCGAGGTCCAGCAAAGAAAGCAAATCTATCTTTGATTTCAAAGTGGATTATTTTACTATTTGTCATGTACCCAGTAGAGTATTCCTCTGTGCAAATGATTTCTAGGACTGTGTGTTGTGATAAATCCCTTACTGATTTTGGATCCATGTGGAAAGCATCTAAGCAGTCTGTGGCATAGTATTGGTAGGGCTGCCATGTTCGTCCATAGTCAAGTGATTTCTCCAGGATCATTTGGTCTGGACGGCCAGATTCAAAAGTGATAACTATGTTATCTGTCAATTCAATGGTTTTGTTCCAGGAGAGTGTGATATTAACATGAAGAGGCTTTGGATAATCCTTCCAAGTTGTGGACTGCCAAAATGTGGAGGGATGTCTTCCTTCGAGATCAAACATCAGTTCCGGAGGATGAGCCAGTTCTTGGGTACTCGCATCACACTCATTATTGCACATGTAGGGATTCCCCTGGAAAAGAGCAAAGCAGAGTTAGAAGAGTCATAGTATAGGTGATTGTGACACATAAAGACGTTTCTTCTCTGGCACATGAGAACTGCCGCTTTTTCTCCAGGAATGAAACCAAGAAAGATGACACAAGAGCTTGCAAGGAATACCTTTATCTTGATGAGACTCACCCTGCCTATTTTATCTGTTGAAGTAAATATGCAAACACAGACATATACTGAACCCCCTTCTTCTGCAACATAAGCATTTTTCTTAGTATGTTTCAGAGAAAGAAAAGAACTTATTTACTCTGAATGACCTGGACCAGTGATCCAGCCACAAAAGACCAAGAACAGTAAGCAATTCTCTAATAGCTCCGTAACTTCAACCCTTCCTAGAAAGATGCAGTAGCCAAAGAGAATTTATTTTAAAAACAAGTACGTTCCTCAAGAGCTCCATTCACAAAAGAAGTAATGTTCAGAGCAAGTGTTTTGAGGTCAGCAGTGCAGCCCACATGTGCTCAGTATGAACGAGAATCCAGTATACCTTCAAGTTTTCTTCCACTTGGTCATGAAATTTATCATCCTTAACTGTGCTCCCAAGCTTAGCACCAGCTTGCCTTAAAACATTTACACTCACCACCAAAAGCCATTAGAAAAACAGTGCTCTGCCAGCTCTGGGGCTTGATTCAGACATCTGCCATATTATTACAGCCTAGTGAAGTACTTCAGGAAAGACTTTTCACAAGGCACTGGCTCCAATTTATCAGGACAAGATAATCCAGCACTTGACTAGGTAGGAGATGTCAGCAGCTCCAGCTGGAATGCTGCCGAGGTGGCTGGAGGTCTGAACTGGGGGTTGAGTTAAAAACAGCAACAAATAAAGCTCGCCAGTAGTGCACAGCTTTTACTGCTGCTTGTCCTCTGTAGCAAGGTGAAAGTGAATTATTCTTTTCCTGGCCTTTTGATGCATTAACTCGCTTGCTATAATCTTCTGCTTCTTCTGCTATTTTTGTCTGCAGATTGGGGATATCTTGCAGCAGTTACAAAGATATCAGACCCCGTAGGCTGCACTGAATCACGTCTATCTAATTTTGGCTTTCAACAGTACATTAATATTTTGCTACTTGTTCATTCTGCCTTGGTTCCAGAGAGCAACCGCTGCCCTGCATCCTTCCCTTCACCTTATGCATGGATTGTGGAAGAAGCCATTTCTCTTTTCACTGATGGCCAGCACTGTGGGGAAAAAGATGCGCACACCTATATGTAGCAGTGCTCGACAGAGGCATAAGTGTAGCCGTTATTGTCATTAATCAGAGTTCTCCTCACCTACCCTGAAAACAGAAAAAGCCCTAGTATGACAATCAACCTTCTTTTCTTATAATTACAGTTATGCTTCTCTCTGTCTCAAAGCCTCAGGGCAAGGAAGCTGTTCAATGCCATCCAGTGTGGGAAATGAGTTTCCAACATGAGTCTCCACCTTGGCTACTGCTCTGCTCCTTGACATACTCCCATGAAACACAAGCACTCACTTTGACCTCCCCACTGGCAACTTCCTCTTACCCAAGCAGGGAAATACTATTTTCTTTCTCTTTCCCATTAATACAGCTGAATGTTAAAACTGACAATGATTCACCGGGACTCGAAGCTACAAAAAAACCTACAAGACAACAAAATGACTTATTTCGAAAGCAGCCCACTGCTTGGTACACTGACAGCTTCAAAGCATGCAGTTGTAATAAAAAAAAACCCTCTGTAAAATGTGCCTATAATAATAAGTCCCTGTTACAGCTCTGATTTCAAGCTTACAGTTGCTATTTCTATGCCTTTCTTTTGAATAAAACAGTGAAAATCAAAAATAAGTTTCAAGCAGAGTAAAGAAAACACTGGATTTTTCATTATTTAAGCTCCATTTAATATATCAGGCACAAACGCCAGGATTTGCTAACTTGCTTATGTCTTTCTTTCCCTTAGGGAGAATATACATATTATGAAATCTGTAAGGTTCCAGACCCTTTGACTAGACGTAAGTAACAGTTTTGCAGAAAATGCTCAGAGTTGCGTAAATCACACCTTTCTGAGGTTTACTAGAAAAATCTGGTCACTTCTCTACCCGTCACCACGAAGCTGCCTGCGTACCTATAAAGTCTATGCTTCTGTCATCACTTTGGTAAAAACAACTTCACTGGGAGGTCATGGGTATCGAAACACAGCGAACAAATGCTCCTGGGTAACCAGACAGGTGCATTAAGAACTGCTGAGGGATGGCTTTGGTTTCCTGCTCCACAAGCAGCCACTCAGTCTGTTGCGACTCTTCATGTTAAAAACTAAAGCTGCTCTGATCCGTTAGTCCCTGGATGCTGGAGCAGGCATGTTTTATTACTTCCAGCGGGTAACCCAGCTTGTGTGGGACGCATTGTTTCTTTCTGCATAGAAGAGCTGATTTCTTTTGCTACCTTCTTCTTTCACCTTTTCCTTTTTAACAAAATGTGAAGTGCCAATATAATCAGAGAATGCTGTGAGATGGGGCTCTAACAAAACAGAAGCTAGTGTGAACACAGTAAGATCATGAAAGCTGTTAGCAATAAGGTTCCTGAAAGAATGGTGCAGTGAATGCTAAAAATCAGCCCTAGCTTGCTAGTGAATGGTAGTCTACATCTCTGTGGGCACAAAGCTTTTGGGGAAAGATGAGGTTATTCCAATTAAAATCAGAATATGGTGAGAAATGGGTCAGACTCACAGTGCTGTCCTGCACGTGAAACTCTTACCAGTGGTAATGGTCGAGGCACAACTTCCCACTGAAACCCCAGGTGAGGACATCAGTGCAAATGAGAATCCTAATACGAAGCTTCAGGCATAATTTAATTTTATAGCACACAATTCTCTTTTAAGAGGTGAATGACTTGATGACACCAAAATAACCTGTGTGGAATTTGGTATTCTGGAGAGGAAATTAGGAGAAAAAAAATAATATCTAAGCTGATATAAGCCAATTAAATAATATCCTGAACTCTAACACAGTAAGGGGGAACAGAAATGATGAGTTCAGGTAAGTTCTTCTCTGCCTACTGACATGGCAGTCGCTGATGTAATTCTGAAATATTTAACATGATTATTGCTTCTGAGGTTTGAAGTCAGATTCCCATTTTCTCTATTAGCAACTTGGCTTTAAACTGGTTCTAATTTATCTTAAATGTAATTTGCATATGAAGATGTATTTACATTACCAAATCCGTGTAAAGGGGTCTTACCCTACGTGAACATCCCCTGGTACATGTTAGTATGTTAACAATTAATTTAACTAGTATTATATTATATTTAACTGATAACATATTTCAATGTCTTGACCTCTGTAAGAATCCTCTTTAAGACCTCTATCTCAGTAAAATTAATACAACAAAAAGAAACTTCCCCCAGTTTGTGAGAACTAAGCCCCATCTCTGTTGGAGACAGCTAAAAGACCAGAACATTAGCAGCTGTAAGTAATTTTGTGACCAGCAGGCGGCTGTAAATAGATCTTCACTTAAGCCTTCCCAGCAGCATCTCTTCAGCTGGTCAGGGTGGAAAATATTTGTAACTTTTCAAAATTATATTTAAGCCATTAGGAGATTTATAAATAATTAAACACTATTATATACTTCTAAACATGCTACTGCCAATTAGTGTAAAAGGTAGCTGAGGCTTTTCCAACACCGTGATCATCTAAAAGAAACCCACAGTGATTGGGAATGATATTAAATAGCTTCTTGCAGGCCGGCAAATTCAGTTAATATTTATTCTGTTTTAGGCTGCTCATGGAATTCAAAGCATTACTAAAACTACTGACCCAGTCCAAAAGCTTTGGCTGTAGAAAGAGGCACCTGTTTTGCAGGCAGGGCAAGGGCAAGTGGTCGTATCACAGTTTGCTCATGCTCAGCCTGGCTGGGAAAAGCAGAGTTACCTGAGAAGCTGCTGACTAGGACTGACTGGTCCCAGCAGGGTTTCCCTTCAATTAGCCAGATATAGTTTGTTTTAACACACAATGACATCTGTTTGTGCCAGCCAGCTTGAACTTTTATCGTGGTGCCTGAGATGCTCTGCAAGTGTCTCTGCCTGGGATGGGGACTGGGATTGGCCTTGCTCCTGCTGGCCAGGAGCAGGTCTCACCAAGCACATCTTCAGGAACAACTCCATGATGGATGCGACAGTGACCCTAGAGTGGGAATTTTGGTTAAAAACAGAGGTCTAGCAGTAATATGACCTTTGAGCATCAGCAGGGGACCTGGCAGTGGTGCCGCTGGAGGGTTAAAGTCCAAGCACTACTGCTCAGGCAAAGCTGCCCATCTCTCATCAAGACGGTTCCTTGGTGGCATCCCCACAGTCTTAGAGCCTGATTGAAGATGTTGCTTCTTTCAATCTGCTTCCTGTCCACACCAATACCTCCTGGACTTTTTTCTACTCAGGAACAAAGACAGAGGGGCTTAACCTCCCTGCAGCGTGAATATTGGAAGCTGTATCACAGATCATATGCTGTAATAGACACCTGGCTAAATCCCTACAGAGGGATTGCATTTTCAAACTGGTGAAGGCTGCTAAGGTCAACCAGGCCAAGATTTTAAGAAGGAGCAAAATAAATTTTCCAGAAGCGAGTCATAGCAACCCATTTCTATACTGTTGCCTCAAGCCAGTTACTCAGATGTGCAAGACAAGAAATAAATACAGCCTGACTCACGTTTGGAGCGAGTTTGTGCAGTAAATTACTGCATTCAAGTCACACTTTTGGAAATAATAGAGTGTTTCTGTTTTCTGTTCTAAGAGTTCATTACAAGTAGTCTGCTCAGTACCGTGCTGCACATTGTAGATAACTAATTAGACAGTAATAGGTAATAGCAACAATTGCCCTAATACTTACATTTCACATGTGCTTTTTGACCAGGAATTACTTGTTTACCATGACAGAGCCAGATTACAAAAGAATTAATTGGGAGATACTACTCATTAGGTGTTGTCCTACTAAGGGCAGACAGTCAGTGTGGTGGAGGATTGGCAAGGCACAGGATCTGTCGCACGGTAATTGATGTTATCAAACTCACTACATCCATTAGCTGGTTTGAGAGCATCACGGTCAATGTCTGCAGAATTATTGTTGTGATGAAGACAGGGAGGGCTGTAGACAAGAACATTTTACCATCAATAGCCTTTCATCACCGCAGTGACAGCATTTTAAGTTAAAGTGATTTAAGTTAAGAAAGAAAAAGTGCTAAAATCTCTGTGGAAGATTTGATGCTTTTTCACAGAGTTCCCAAATGAGAGGCATCTGGATGGCCAGGCAAGCCCTCTGAACTCTGAGCTGCAGGGCTGAATAATACACACTCTCCAAAACCAGCAAGAATAAAATAAAAGTGTGTTTGAATCAATAACTCCTGGGGAGACTAAAAAAGATTAATTTAGGGAGGATCTGACTGGCCAAAAATAAGTAATAATGCTTAACAACTTTGTGCACTTTTAACCTTGAAGGTATATTGTAGATCAGGACTTGGATCTTGAAACAAATTTGGTGCAAGCAGGTCCTTAAAATTCACATTCTAAAAAGATATTTAAGCCTTCAAAGATCTGGCACTTTGCCTTGTGGAGTACAGACCTAGCTAATTAATCTTCAAGACAACACCTCCATGAGGTATGGGATCCTATCCCAAATTTACATATAGATGCAGAATTAGAAAGAAATGCTTTAGCATGATGAATCCTGTAATCCCTGATTATATTGCACTCTTTCTTCCAAAGCCTTTTGGTAGATCACATGAAGGCATTCTTGGCACTCAGAGCATCTCTCAGATTATTAGATCATGCCTCTCTCCAATACTACGAACTGAAATGTATCATAGTATCATAGGAAAACAGTTTATTACTGACATCACCACATGCATTGGTGCATTTGGCAAAGGCCCTTAATTCCTAGCAAAACGCTCTCTCTTTTTAGTTACTTCAGTTACTTTTCAGAAGTGCTTTTCAATTTACTTGATGAGGCAAATGGAGTTTTGTTTCCTCTGATATATGTCTATCCATTTTTTTGTGGAGGAAAAGCCTACTTATTACTAGTTGATAATTTCATGCTTCTCAAGCTATTTTTGACTTGGCAGCCTTGACGGTGTTATTTTGGCCACTTGGTCACTTTAGCATTAACAGTACCTTAAGGCAGATCTACTGGCACTGACCCAAGTGTGGATTTGTTTTTTCAGCTCAATATTGGTGCTTTCCTCTTGTATCAGCAGGTATCTGGCAATATAATCACTTTCCTATTTATAGCTTTTGCAGTGTCATGAGGTGCATAACGCTGGGAGCCCATCGTACTGAGCTCTGGCTGAACAATACAGCAAACCTTCCAAGAAAACCTGGGCTTCATTATACACCGGATGCATGTTTGAGTTTGAGAAACTGAAATCCCAGGAGATGCAGCATCCTTTTCTCTCAGTGCGTTGGCATTTGTCCTAGGGAAGCCAGCCCATCCATGAGAGTGCTCCCTGGGCAAAGCAGCAGAGGGTATCTGTCTCCAGCATCGTGCTCAGCTCGTGTCAGTGCATTTTCATCTGAGCTGCTTTCCCAGCTTTCCTACAGGAGCTCTGACAAGGAAGTCATGCAGGAGATATGGGGTGTGTGTGGGGTGTGTGTGTCTCCTCAAATGGGAATAGCTTCTGCTGTCACCAACAACCACCTCTATCTTACATTTTGTGGTTTGATACAGACCTCATCTCTCACTTTCCAATTATTTTGGACTATCCATGAATTTAGAATGGAAGCCACTGTGGAAGTACAAAAAAGGAGATGTTTCAAACAGTGGACAGGTACCGGGCAAGGGAAAACCAGTGCAAAGGCAGGTTGGTCTGTTATCGTGGATAAGACGGTCCCACTTATCACCGCAATCACAGAGAGAATGCAAACATCAAAAAAAAAGAGAAATCAAATCACCTTGGTGGTGAAAGGACGTGACCAGGGTGCTGGAAACACTAAAAAGAAAAAATAACCCTTTTTTTTTTGGAAATGGTTATGAATTACTGTGTTCAGGTTTTTCGCCCATGAAGGAAATCTGTGGATAGCGGGAAGTCTAACAAACATGTGAGAACAGGGAGGGCCCTGACAGACCTTAACAACCCTGACCAGCCCCACCTGGGCCCCTAGCTGAATCCTATTTAAGCTCAGGTTGGGCCATATTTCTATTTTCTTGCTATAACTGCAGCTGCTGGTGGACTATCTATGTTTCCTGGCTGTGCTGAGGCCACATGGGATGGTGGTCATTAGTGAGGGCACAGCTGGTGCTGGGGTGGTCCTCTGCTCCCATGTGTTGGGTGGATCTGCTCCTGCTGCTCTTGCTGAGGGGTATGCAACGAGTGAAGAGATGGATGTAACAGAAAGGCGAAGCTCTACAGCTTGCCCTAGGCAATGGCAGACCAGACTTATATTAGCTGAGTATGAAATCATATTATGGGATAGCAAATCATGGGAACATGGAAATATTGTGTTGGGAGAAATTTTAGGAAGGCTCATGGTTTGAGGAAACCAGACCATTACAGTCTGGGTGGGGTCCTGCACTATGCTGCTGAAGGTCCACCACCAAATCTTCCCATGCGCAGTAGGGTGATTTCAAGCCATTCTTGGCTGGTGCTTCCTCTCAGTGGGTGAGATGTGTGTGAGTTCTCTTCTAGCAGGTAATATAACCAAATAAATACGTAAATGAACTAATCCTATGTTTTTATTTCACACAGACAAACTGAAGAAATATGTCTCGTAACAGTTGTGGAGGCAGGTGGGATGTGATAGTTATGGCTTCTGAGAAGGTTGCTCTGAGCTTTCTCACTGGTTCCCACGGAGGCTTCATCTTCTGCCCATGTGGCCCCTACTTCTGTGGTAAGGATTTCCTTGTCCTCCTGGAGGTCAGCTCTTGAGTAACATCTGTGGAGGTTCATGCCAAGTATTGATGCTGTGAGTCCTGGCAACTGAATACCTTCAGACACAGGGCAAGAACTTCAACTTGTTTTCTGTGTAAATCAACTGAAGGGAGCAGAAGAGATTGCTGATGTGGTGTTTAACTGATGAGCTATGACAATGGTTAAGTGCAACCCCACCCTCTGCTAATTCCAGTTACCTAGGCAGCTCTTTTCATAGACCATTTGGTGCAGCCCTAAAAACCAGAGTCATGCACATACCAACTCCTGTGTGAAGTCAGAAATGAGCAGTAGAAACAACCAAAAATTCTGAAGTTATTGAGAAGTGAACATAGATTTGTAAAGACTTAAATAAAAACTAGATGGATGTAGAGATCTCTGTTAAATGAGAGAATTATTGTGACTTTAGTGTTTATATTTTGAAGGGTGTTACATAGCTTTTCATTGAGCTCTTGCTGGTTAGTTATATCCTATTATGGCACAATTTTAGATATAATAGGATGGATACAATTTGGATATAAAGGATAAAAATTTCCATCATCAAATTGCTGATTAAATAATAACAACTTTGTAACAACTTCCTCTTTTTACAGAGAAAGATGGGCAAAACCTCCTATTCTTCTTTTCTTCGCTTTGCCACAGTATTTTTCAACCTGGAGGGTTTCTAATACACTATGCAACTCATTCACATGCTTCACCAGCTTCAAGAATTATTGGACTGTCTACCAAAGCCGACTGTCATAGCTTTTCCATAGCACGTAGCAGTTCTATAATGTCCAACTATTAAAGTGGAATGGAAGACTGCTGTATTTGCTTTAAATTTCACAGAAGTATTTTACATAAGCACAATACAAAAATGTATAGTGCAAAATAACAAGTAATTCCTAAACAATAAAGGCTTTGCTGTGTATTCTTGCTGCATCTAAGTATCGAGTAACAAGAAAAGTCTACCCTAGTACAGGGCAGTTACTACAAAACAAGTATGAAGAAAAATCTTAAAATTATATTCATTTAACCTCCATATTACTGCTTTCTGTGCAGGATCAAACTAGGTAGTGAAAGTCTAAAATGCTAGTGTCCCACTAGAAGTATGTAAAAACAACGGTTCACACAACTGCTCAAGGTACCAGTCTGGCTTGGCTGATGGAATAATGTGACAGGTAATATGATTTTTAATTAGGACTTAAAAATCTGGCAATTTTCAGATGCAGACAAGCTCAAATTATGATTACAGAGCATCATCAGTTTCAAACAAGCAGTCTGAAGGCTGCATTTGTAAGGGTGAGTGTAAGACTGTAGATGCACAGAGGGGTCCTACGCTGACAGCACCTCGCTGCTGCTCTTGCCTGCAGCATACCTTTTCCTCATAGCACAGCAAAGCAGGCCTAGGGCTTCAAGTCACTAGTGCTAATTTTACAAAAAATTAGATTAAGGTTACTCTTTAAAACAGCGCAAAATGAACTCTTCTGACTTTGGAGGGGGGGGGCCTTGAAAAAATTGGGAAAAAAATAAGAAACCCCCACTGTTGTGCCATGCTCCTTTCCAGACCAGCAACTTCCATTGGATGCACTGGAAAATCTCTTTCCTTCAGAGCTGCACTTTTACTGTGGGTTCAGCCCTGCCTCAAGCAAGCACCGGCCTGCAATCTAGCAGCACGCTGCTTGCTCAGGCCTCTCCTTGCTTGCCTCCCTCCCTGCTCCTGCTGGGGAGCTGATGGTCTCCAAGCCAGCAGCTTCTCTCTAAGGACAAATCTGCAAGCTTGGGAGATCCTACCTTTGGGCCTAGCAATTATGATGCTGTGTGGTGAGATGGATGAGAGAGTTCATGTGTCTGGAAAGCAAGTACTTTTGCCCTCTAGTCTTCCACTGAATGAAGTCTCTGATCTGATGCAGTGCTTGGCCAGACGAGTGCTGATGCTGCCAGAAAAGGTGCAACAGCTGGGGACAGGAAGAAGGTGGTGCAGATAGATTGACTGGCTTAAGGGCACATGAAAGTGCACCCTAAATTGTGAATGAATAGCTAAATTAAGCCTGTGCTGCCACACTCGTGCTTATCTGTTAAAAGGTCATTTACATATACAATTAGCTACCTGTATGTGTAAGTGTTATTTACGCTGCAAAAGACTATTCTGGAGGTGCAAGCGTGTATTGGAATTGGGCACACCCAGTTCTGTCCCAACAAAGACTTTCACTAGATATGTCGCCCCATGATATCATTACTTTTTTACTCTTACAAAGAGCAGCAGGATTTAGGACAATAAATTCAGACTATTCTCTTTCCTACAGATGTAAACATAGCACCAAATGCTGTTGGGATTTGCAATGAAGGTATTTTTGTAGCAACCTCTACAATCTAAATTCAGGTATAAAGAATTCTGTTTTTTCTAGAAGCAGTACTTTTTTCCTCTATATGTGCATGTGTTGAGTAGGCTTCAGATTTTTGTTCTTTGCTTTACCTGAAAATATTATTCTTTCCTAAAAGTGGAACTGTAGAATATGCCACACATGGGGAATACAACTGAGTTTGATGGAAGGTATGTTATGTTATGTCATTGTGATTGTAGGTTTTACATTTTACTCTGAATACCGGCAAACTGTCATCACCAAGACTGAGATACCAAAATGCACTGTATCAAGCTATTTGACTGACAAAATTTATACAGAACTACTTTCATACACTGGAACAGACAACTCCTATACTACAAAGTTAAAAGGGGAAATAACAAAACCAAAACCAAACTTAACTGGCTTTGTAAAGACAAGAGCCCCTGTTTAAGTATTCACCCTCAGGAAACACATCTTACCATTTATTTTCCGCTTAGAGTTTCCAGCAACTTAAAAGATGCTATCTGCTTGCCTAAATGTGCAGCTACAACATTCATTCTGCATAATCTGTGGGATATCAAGTATGAATTATGGCAAGACAACGAGCAGAGGGATACCAAATCCTCCACAGTATTCATTAATGGTTGCCTGTGACAAACTACTGCCGGCTTTAATAGTTTTCCTGGGGTGATTCCTGCTTCCTCTGTGGGAGACTGAAGAGTGCTGGAGAGGATTCCTAAGTAGTAGCAATAGTTAAATAACTTCTGTCACAAAATGTCAGAAAAAAAGTATCTCAAATTTTGCTTTATTTCTTCCAAAAGAAGAAGAGATGGTCTAATCAAATACCTGCATAGGTTACACCAAACAATGTGTATATTCATGAGACCATTACCAAATTGCTGGGTGCAATCCAATGAACAGTTAAGTCCCTAACTCTGAACAATCTTTTACTTTGTTATCATTGAAATTAGCTTTGCTAAGACGAGACTGTCTTCCCCTACTACAATATTCCCTTATTTCTCATACTATCACACCAGTTTCAATAGGTTCCGCATGCAATAGGATGTAGCGTACTCACTAAGAATAAGGATAGAAAAGCTGTGTCACTTAAAGCTATAAGAAAACTTCATCAATCTATGTTTATGTTATGTTTTGCACATTACTTTTTAGCCGTAAATCTCCAAATGACTTACAAGCAGGTATGTTCAGCTGCCCACAAAGTTACAGCCAGGGGAGATCAGATGGAGAGAGGTGAAGCAATCGGTGCTCAGACAAGTAGTGGCTACGCCACGAACAGACCCTTTTTCTTTACCCCACAGGCCTTTTTTTCAAATAGATTTTTTTTTTTCTCTTTATATTAATTCTATGGCTAATGTCATAGAGAAAAGAAACTGCAGAGCCAGACAACAAATAAAAGGGACTAAAGAGATGGAAGAAATTAATTTCTTGTTGGAGATGTCTGAACTGTGTTTCTGGAACTGACTGCATCTGTAGGCACTGTTCATCCCACTCCAGAGTGTTATTGATTCTGTGCCTGTGGATTTCATACAAAATTGTGTTTCTACAATAATCATAATTTTATTTCTGATTCTTAATGTCAGTATTGTTTTTGACAATTCCTGACCTGCTCCTCTATTAACAATGTGTCCACTGCCATTTTTAATAAGCTTTAGAGCTGGTGGATTAACACTGAATGTCAAACATCGCAATTAGAATTGCTGATGTTATGCAGAAACACTGATTTGATACATAAAAAAATCTGTCTTACTATCGCCACAGAATCTGCACTCATTTCTGTTGCATTTGATCATTTTTTGTTACAGAATTCCTAGGCCCAGAGGACCCTTGCGTGTATGTGAACCACTTAAAGGAAGAATGTAAAGGAACATAAATAAAAATGACAATTGTAAGTGAAATCCAATTTCACCTCATTTCTCTTAAAAGGTGGGCTACATTGTTTTCCCTTCATTTGCGTTTGTCAGGATGACAAAATAAATATTTGTAATGAATCACAGCTTATACCCGCAAAACGTAACATCATTATAGAAACAAATTTTAATGTTGAATTTTATTAAACAGTGAAGGGATGTCTTATTAGTATTCGCAATGAATTGTGTGATGTCTCTACACATTCAGATTATAGCACATAGTGCTTTGAAAGAGAATGAAGACACTCATCAAATCCACATTAGGATACTGCAACAATATAAGTAATTCAATCAAAAAAATGTATAGTATCTTTTGAAGAAGTGTTGCAAACTTTGTGATAAACTGGTGATTTGCTCAGTTCTGTGCTGGGGACTGTCACATAATTTCCTTTATTACATATACCCATAACAAAAAAAAAGATAACTGCATAGTTATTTGAAAAACATACAATAATTTCCTAAAATAATTTGTACTAAGAGTATTATCTGCAAATTTAGAGTTCAGGTATGGTATGAGATTGTACTGACTCTTAATAACCTTAACAAATTTTCAAAACTTATTTCATTACACTGTGTTCAAATTTGGCTGGATGGCAGGGGGAAGGAAAGCAGCTGCTCTTCTGACCCACGCAGTGGGCAGGGGCACAATACCTGCATGAAACTTGCTGCTGCCTTGTGTGGGAGACTCAGATCAACGGGAATCAGGGACAGTCAGGAATCAGTCCTGAAAAATATTTCATGGCCCAGTTACTGTTCCAAATGACACAGAGTACCTGCTAAGTCTGAATGAGAGTCTTCTATGTGAAACAAAAAAAGAGCATCTCTAAGCGCGAGAAAGGCCTATGATAACACATGTAATACTTTCAGTTAATGCATTAGATGTGTAGCATGCAAGCAACTCCATGAACTGAGTCAAACTTGCTTACCAAATTTACTGTAAAGCAATTCAAATCTGGAGACAAAGAGGTTTCCTTCACCACAGAGCTGCAGTAAGACTGCTGCAATATGAGGTTCCGCTTTGAACCTCTGCAGGCCTCCACTCCAACAAGGAGTCGTCACTGGCACGTTAATTGGGCCAGCTCCGGAAACCCTGCTAGTAAGAGCAAGGCAGCCCGGGCCATTTAGTAGTGCTTGCTGTTTTGATGCTGTTTGCCTACAAGAATGTTGTGCTGCCAATTCTTTTCTTGTGGTGTCAGAAAAGGTTAAGCCTGGGTGCATGTGCCAGGATGAGATAATTGTGACCAATGGACATTGTATAATTAATACTCCCTAAAATATGTTTGACTTTTGGTAAGTGTTAGGTGTGGAAGTTTCTCACAAGGAGAGACTAAATGTAATTTTTCTATAATGGGGAAAAAATAGACTTTCCAGAATTGCCTGCTGAGATGCCTGAAGGTAAAGTTTAAGGACAAGGATTCCTTTTATCCTAATATATTTCAATCTACCACAGAGTAAGTTGATAAAAGAAGATCTAAGTATGGTCCTTTCCACTGCACCACCCCAGGAAGTAATAAATTACAGCATATTATGTTCCCTATCAGTTCTTCCCATCACAGGCTTGTCTTACAGAAGACGTGATAAAGAGAAACATCTTGGATAAAGTAATGCAATTAACTGCTGCCATTTGAAATCTGAAAAAATTACATTTGCTTATCCCAGCTGTTCAGCCATTTCTGACTACAAATGCTGTTTAATGACTTGCCAGTAGACTGTAGGACTACTTTCCGACAGACGTTGCTTCTTGCAGTGGTATAGGAAAGGTCAAAATCTTGCACCAGCTGCGCAGCCAACAGGTCAGGGATGCCCAGGGGCAGGAGTGTACCACAACAGCCCAACTCCATCTTCTGCAGACACCTTGGTGAGGGGCGCAACACCGACATCAGCTCCTCACCACTGGGACATGCTTCTCATGTAAGGTGCTCTTTTGGCTGGATAAGGCAGCACCCAAAGCCAGAAAGGCATGAAGTTGCCTGGTCACAATGATAGATTTGCCTCTGTTCATGATAGATATTCTTACAGTTACTCTGTCATTTAAGCAATATATTGCTGTTTGGTATTTAAGGGAGTTTTAGGTCCCAGTTTGTACTAAAGGAGCCGTATGAAGAGCACTTAGAATGAAAAAATAGCTGTCTATTAAACGAGCCACTCTTTGTAAGTGTGCAAAATAACCATCAGAGAAGGCGAGGTAGTCTTTCCTCCCAGACAGAATTTAGGGCTGCACTGTGCTACAAACCAAAGCCATATGCCTCTTTTTTTATATAAAAAACACTATGCATATATCATCTGAGATATTCAGGCCCTAATAAAGCGTTTTAAGGATAAGAAGTGGCATAGCTGTGCTTGTAACAATGTCTTTAGACGGCACACAGAATCACTCTGTTCAACACAGTCATCTGTGATATGTTAATGTAAAAATAAAAAAGAAGAGAAAAAACAACTTCAAAAGATTTACACCCTTACATTTCTTCATTTTCATTTCTCCTAATTTGGATTGGACATTTACTGAAAATGCTGCAGTAAAATCAATGGAAAAGAACTCAGAATTTTTAGCTGATAACAGAAGTCAACAGAGGGCTCTAGATAATCTCAAATCCATTTACAATTATTTTCATGAATTTTGCTACAGGGCATTTATATAGAGTATTTAAATAAATAATCCTTTACATAAGCACTTGCCAATTCAAAAAGTTGGCCAACAATTAAAATGTATTTAAGAAAGCAAGCCTGTTATCTTAGATATTATAATAACCCATAGCACCACACTAACTTCATTTAAAATCATTTGTTAGTGTAACCTGTTCAATGAGCAAGCTGAGAGGCACTTGTCTTTGTCACAGAAGCTATTTAAAAAAATATAATCTGGTTATCTTCCTGCAAACATTTGTGACTATCACCACCTATATCTCTATACATATCTGTATGTATTTTGGAACACATTACTGAGTAGCTTTAGATTATAAAATCAGTTCCTCCATCTGACATTATGCCCTCTAAAGTTCCTTTCTAAAGCTCCAATATTTCTTATACTGCTTTTCTAGACTTAATTTTGAAAACATTAATTTGCAGATATAAGAGTTGGAAACTTTTGTAGTTACAATAATAGATATTTAAGTTTGCAATCAGCTTTAACTCTGACTTAGCATTTTCTTGCAGTGTTGTGTACTCCTCAAACTTGAAGAAACTGCCTCTATATATTTGGATGACTGGAAATCTGGCTGATGCCAAAATTTTGGCTATGATGCTCAAGAATAGGAACTTATGGGTTTTTTTTTCTTTTGTATCTTCAAACACATAAGAAGAAAACCATTTTGAACTGTATGTTGAATATATGAAGAGGTATTTAAATATTTACTATGTTATAAAATAACCTTATGCCTTAGAAAATATTTTATTAGGACTTTATGGTTTTACTTAAATTCTCTGAAGTTCCTATCCATGAGGCAAATCCTATCGTACAATTCAAATAATTTCATTCCTAGTCAAGAATTCACTGAAACCAACAGATTTTCTTAGTGAATAAAACCTGAATAGCAATTGAATAAAAGCTCCAGGAGGTATCCCAGTACTTAGGAGGTCCCAGATCATACTGTCACTTCCCAGTAGCTTTTAGCTCCGTGTACATCGCACTTCTCTGAAGCTGGCCTGCTTTGCCATCAGCTGCTCTCCCTCGATGTCAGTGGAGGAAAGTGACTTGCACTAGTTTTTGAGTGAGAAAAAGTAAAAGGCACCATTCTGCTCTCAGCTTGGAGATGGGGCAGGGCTGAGGACCAGGTAGGTCCCTGCAGCATGCCAGGGCTGTGGGGAGCCCATGGGATCAGGAAGCATCAGCCCCAGCCCCACCTGAAGGCTGGTAAAAAGGCAGTAAGACATATGTAAGACTCGAGTAAATCCAAAGAGTAATTCTGTTTCTCCAAGAGTAAGGCAACTGTGTTTAATAGGGTTGCTTGCTTTCTTGGGTATCACCTTTTGTTAATTAAAGACATGTGTAATAATAGGACAGCTGTCATAGATAATATAATTGCTATCATTTTGATATGTTAATTAAATTATACCGCAGGTCGTAAGTCCTTCAGGGCACCTTCAGTTAAGATGCTTGATGTTTGCCAGTCACCATCATGAATGAGATTTCGGGTTTTTTTGCTATCAACTGTAAATGCATGGCTTTATTTGCTGAGTCGAAGCTAGCAGGGCAAAGTCAGGCACAGGCTGATGTAACTACAAGAGATAAACAGACTGAAAAGGCAGATTTCTGGAGGTTCTGAATGGCCTTTCTACAACAATGAAGCTCATCATCCTGCCGAAGTGTTACAGGTAAGTTATGTAGTAATGGTGCTCAAATTCTGATTTTGTACTGCATAGCCCACACTTACCATTAAAAAGCATATTATATGCCAAAGACGGATTCTAAACCCAGTGTTTCTCATCCTGGTATTCATTTCTATTCACATCTGAGGAGACTGCTAGCCCATTTTAGCTTGCCTTGGAGTCCAAAAGACACAACCATGTTGAGTACCTTGGGTCTGCGTAAAATGTTTATAGTTCAGTTACATTAACAATATTAATATAATGTTCTAAGTTAAACAGACAAAGGAAAAAAAACAACTTTCTGCTGGCCTGTTGAATGTATTAATTATTCCCATTTGTTTACACATTGGTATTGCAGTAGCACTTCACTAAGGCCTGAGCCCACAGCTTGCTGGGGGGCACTGCCCTAACAGGGATGAGGACAACCTCTGCCATGAGGCATTCCATATCTTGACACATCTGATTGTCAGTTTTGTCATTTTGCTGATGGCCAGCTGCTCTTCTGTCACCATCATGATGACATGCTGCCATGCACCGTCTTAGCAAAGCTCAGGTGTTTGCTTGTTGCTGTGCCTTGGAGAAGAGGATGCCGAACAGCCACATCTCACGCTTCCTTCACTTCAGGAAGCAATGCAAGGAATAACAAGAAGGTTATCCTTATATGTATTTCGTGCAGTTACTCTGGCATCTGGGATGGACAGGTCCTTCATCTGTCCGTCTTAACTCCCACTGAGAACTGTGGGAATCTTTGCACGGATTTTAATTGAAGTAGATTTGTTCCAAGACACTGAATTACGTAAACAGTAGCAAGAGTCTGTAAGACGAAATTCTCCCACAAGAAATGGTAGAACAAAAATAATGAAGGGACACACTGTGTTCAATGGGGGATACTGTGAATAAAACCAATCTCTTAATGATGAATAATTGTAAAGGTTAAAAGAATGACATTATTGAGGCAAGTGATGTACCCTTCCAGTCATCTCAGATGAGGGCTTCTCTCCCACTGTGTTTTATTGTTTGGAATAATTTTATTACTGGACTTAACTTCATGTAAAATTAATTATTCCTTATTATATCTGCATTTTTTAAAAAAACACCAATTATGAAGTATGACATTTAAAATAATTCACCAAGTGAGTTTAATTAAATTACGAATAGACAGAATGTTCTGCAAATAGAACTGCTGCTTTGAGAGCAGGCTGCAGCACACTGCCTGCATGGCGTTAGCAGAACAGGCAGTAATGATGTGTGTGTACGCTAGACTTTGGAAATTAAACTATTCTGAACTGCTAAAATACCAGGAATAATAATTAAATGTGGGAATGGATTTATAAGAAAATATACCATGCATCCATAAAAGCAGCATCCCAGACTCCTTAATGGTTTCATGCTTTGTATTTTTAAAACACCTTTTTTAAGGGCAGCAGCAATGTAAATCCAGTCAGTGGTGAGAAGGCCGGAGTATAAAGGCTGGAGAGGTTAAAATCTGGACTATATTTCTCACATTTTCATCTGTAATGAAATGTTATGAGAGATCTCCGTAAGTCAGGATAAAGTGGGAATAACTTTTGTGACTTCATTAAAGCTACAGTAGACCAAATTAGGAAATTAAATCCTCAATATATTAGGTTTTCCTTCAGTGTCTTTAATTAAAATTAATTTTCTCTGAAAAAATGCATTAAGACTTCAGAAGTTGAAGATTTTGATACTCAAATATATGTAAAGTGGTTTGGTTTCCTGACCAACCACAACTGATGCTAGAACCAGGACTGGGATTTTTACTTGTCAAAAGTGCCACAGAACGGTTAACTGCTTCAGAAGCGGAAAGTTTCAGGGACAGGGGACCAGCACTCAGGCAACGCTTTTCACAGGAAGCATTGACTGACACATGCTGTTGCAAAACTTCTGGCCAGAGAATAAAATGTGAATTCCTTATTCACAGCTGAGTGTCTCTACTTCCCAAAGTAGCCTCCCTGAAGTCACCACAACTCTACCTGAGAGCTGACTGTGGGAACCACACGTGATGCTGCATAAATGGGATCAGTGACTGGAGCGCAGTGGGAGTGCTTGCCTGCGGGAATCCAGCCTAAGGCACTGCAGTCCTTACTCCTGCACTTCTCACAGGTAGGCCTTGGGGGGTGTGCTTGGCCAAGAAAGCACTCTGAAAAGAAAGTCACTGGGGTGGGAAAAACAAAAGAAGAGTGCAACTAAATTTTGCAACAACTTAGTGTTAACTGAGGGCAACACTGGATAAAACTGAAATAGAGAGGTGATAATGGTATGAAACAGGAAAGAAGAAGTGTGAAGAACTGAGGTCATCAAAAAAAAGGCAAAAAACCAACTGAAGTTTAAAAAAGACACTGTCTTTTTGTTACTGTTTTGATCCCCAATGCTCAATTATTTCAGGTTGTTTCTCTTAATGTAATAGCCAGGAAGCCACAGCCAGGTCTTTCTTTCCTAAATGGTAAGATGATACTGGAAGTCCTGCTGGTTCCTTTTGAAAACTGAGGATGGAGAAGGTACACTGTTAACACAGTCCTACTTACTTGCTAAGAGTATGCAGCAGGATCCCCTACCAGGCATCGTGAGCAAAACGCCCAAAGGCCGATTACTTCTTCACTGAGCCAAGCACCTCTCCAGGCAAGTTCTGGATAAAAAATACCTCCCCACATTCTCCCTTTCAGCTCTCTTCCTAGCTTCCTCAGGTATTTGGATATTTTTTCTGCTCTTTTTCCGTGTTCCTTAGAACACAGTATCATAGCAAAAAGTACTTGTACCAATCTCTCCTCATAACTCTGATACTGACAAAACATGCCCATAGCCGCTATTTTAGTCATGGTCCCAATTTCTTTATTCCAGGAGCTAACACCCTCAGAAGGGCAAATACAATCAGCAACAAACCACACAGCATTTCACCCATCCTTAGTCCTAGCACAGTGGATACGCTCCCAGGGGAAAATCATGGAACAACTACAACATAAAAATGCCCATCTATGCTGGTAACACTCTATCCTGTGTTAGTAACATTAGCACTGAAAGTGTAGGATCACACATTACTTGCAGTTCCCAGAGGTCTTGGCTCCTCATTGCTACTTTTTTTTTTTTTTNATTTATGGCATTGAAGGGGATTTTTTTTTTTTTTTTTTTAATATGTGCTAACACAATCCAAATAGCATAGCTACATTCATGCACATAAAATCACACCTTCGTTTTGCTGTGCATGAGGCGAAGAATTGATCGTTCGATCTGAAGGCAGCAGCTGATCTACAATGAGGAATTTTGCACATGAGAGGAAAAGTATCAGAAAATTAAAGGTTACTGTCATAAGATGGGTAAAGAAAATGGGACAGAAAAGTGCTAGATTATAAAAAAAAGTGAATTGCCATGAAGACATTTTCCCTACTACCTAATTTCCTCTCATTCCTCCATTTTATTGAACATTATGCTAAATGACAAAAGAAGTGGTAAAGACCAGGACAAAAACTTCTAGTGCAGAACAGCCAGAACTGCAACTTCGTAAATTCTCTTTTTCCTCCCTTCTTTTCCCCAATAGTCTAAAGAGTATATCTGTGAACCAGTAGCAGGCTCTTAATGGAACTTGACCGTAATTTATTTTTATGGCTTTCATGTCACTTAATTTTACCCGATGTGCCATTTTTTAAGCTAAATGCATGAGAGTACAGAGAAGGAAAAGCATGAGATACAGCAAATGCACTAAGGAAGATTTATACATTTCCACTGATAAAAAAAACGGTGGTCTGATTCACTGATACTGTATTTCTCCAGCATTAGGCTACTCTAGCATGTAACTCTCCCACTGGGTTAGACAAGTAAGTCTACCTGGTGCCTCTAAAATATTTTTTTAAATGAGGGAAAGATCTCACATTAGTTCAATATCAATTTACTTAATGGATGGACTAGTGTGCGGGCATGCACTAATCACTGCATTAAGACAAGTTATCACTGCGCAGAATTTTGTTTGCTGGATGCAAAAGTTTATTGGCAGGTCAAAACTAATTTATGTTAACTATCTGTTTGGAGCTATTACGTCATATCCATCATCACCACATCTAGTACCTTCTCCCTTACAGTTTGTCTCAGCCTAACTGCTAAAAAGTCCTCATATACTCAGGACTCCAAATCTTTTCTGACTGGAGTTGCTATGGGCTCCAGTAGGGAAACTCGCAGGAAACAAAGCTCCTGTTTGTGATACTATCATCTTGAATGCTTGCTAAGATCTTTTATCAGGCTCTAATGATTAGTTTAAATTTTAAAGTAAACATTTTGTGCTTTCCCTGCTTTATTAACCTCCTAGTAGAAGTGAATTATATAAATGAACAAAGACGAACCCCATTTCTGTTTCAAAGTGGTCTTATACCTAGTCTCCAACCTTAAGACCACACATACTCTTATACCTTATTCCTATTATTGTTTAAGCACTATATTGTAAGGCAATCTTGAGAAATATTTAGAGCAACTATGATTTCTATTATTTATTTGTTTTACTTTTTTTGTAGTCTTTTCAGTACCTCATACTTTTGGTGTTGTAAACAGCTTTTTATGATCATGTGCTTGTTTTTTGGACAAGAAAGAGGATGAACAGGTCAGAAAATAGGGACTGAGTGTCCATCTGGTTAATTAAGATATTTCAAGAGTGCTACAGGAGATAAAATAATTCACATCTGCCCTCATCCTTCACCAGATCCAAGGATGTTCCCTAGTCTGACTTATACTTGACTATATTCTTGAATTCCTTTAAAGCTACTCCAGATACTAACTGGAACATTATGCTTTTTCCACAGGAAGAGTCATGTTTCCACTTCTGCCTCAAACCAGCTATTTTCTAGGAGAAACATCAAGGAATTCATTGTGTTTGACTGCAAAGCCTATGTCACTTTGTTGTCAAATGACAAGATACAAGGCATGGAAATTTGGATTTTTGCAAATTGCATGAAGGATACAGCAAGGGATTCAGGCGGGCTCTTTTGTAAATCATTGCCTCATCTACACAAATCTGCCAACTAGCATTTTTCTATACGCTTATTTCTTTTCTCTTATTGCAATTATGAGAGGTATGTCAGTGCCTAAGGCTACATCACTCTCTCTAGACTCAGGCAATTTTAAATAAATGTCTGTTTTCTGCATCTTCTAATTTCTAGTTTGGTATTAATGCAGACGCATGTGTGGCAGGTGTAAGTATCCTCACTTCTCAGTGGCCCTGCGTGGCCCCAGTATGTTTGTAAATGTTGAAGCCTAAAAGATGTTTTCCCCACAGAAGCCAGAAGGCAAATGTAACAAGTAATCAATCTTCTGAACAGCAATCAGGAAACCTCTTAACGAACATCCTACACAAACACAATAATTAATCTAAGCTATGACCTGAATTGCAATTAATATAATCAGCTTCAAATGGTGTGCCTACTGTACTCATTTTTTGGCTGTCACAGTTAGGATGTTATATGCAATATAAACATATTGGATTGTTTTGAAGAATACTAATTTCAGGAGGAAAAGGCAACACAAATGTTTTATGCAGATCAGGTTGGTTGTTCCTATGTGTTCAGACTAAAGCAAAGTACAATATCCATGTTAAAGTAGAACAAAAAGGATATATACACTCAGGAAACAAAAAACCCCACAAACCATGGCACCAAACCTAACACAAAACACTCAGCGAACCCAGTCCTGTAACCACAAAGCCTCAGACAAGTGATCGCGGTTTGTGAACATTAAGTTGTGGAAAAACAGATGTGTTTGGGCACAGGTTCAACGTAGGCAGTGTAAACCTAGCTCTCCTTTATTAGGAGGACATGTCATTTTGAAAACCACAGGCTGATCCTCAGCCAGTATAAATCAGCCTAGTGCCATTTTACTCAGTCCTGCTTAAGATATGCGATGTGATTTTTGGTTTTGAGACAATACACCTCCTATTCTGAATTAGTAAGTAACCCTTAAAAATTTTACAAAGTCTCATTCACTTCATGTTGGGCAATAAAAGCAGGAAGGAAGGGTTCACTCCCTAGCAGGCACACTGGAGGCATTTGTGTTGTGTACAGTAATGTTTATATGGCAGCACTGCAGAAGTGTTTTGAAATAGGAGCAAAAGTGTTTGCCCGAAGGATTAAAATAACGCACCTATCTTCTAGACATACTCTAACAATCTTTTCTTCTACATGGCTTTTCTTTCCACAAATCCTACTCCTAAAATTATTATCAGAAATTCCTAAAGAAATGTGGCCAAAACCAAGCTGGTTTCAGTATCAGGTATACTTAAGGATGGGATTTACTTCATACTGTTTATTTATTTAGCTTGGCTGACCCTTCAAAATGATGGGGGGAAAAAAGGGAATTCCTTGTCTTTCCCCTGGTGGTAGCTCAAACTAGTTGAGATTGGGTGGATGCTCCCTAAGGACTGTAAAGAAATGCTCATCATGACATTTTTCTAAAATGACACCGAAATTGTCTTGTGAGTCATTACATCCCTCACTTAAATTTAACTATGTGTTAGGCACATTATGCTAGGCACATGAAAAGGTAGGGATGGCCAAAGGATGGAAAATTGTGACAGGTAACCATTGAACAGTTACATGTCAAGAAGAAAATAGGTTGTTAATAATAACCTCACTGACTCACAAAGAAAGAAGATAAGGAGCAATGGAAAAAGAAGGAAGTGAAAAACCTGCAAAATGAATAGGGCTAGAGGGAGGAGTGGAATACAAGAAAAGGAACGTGCTAACTATGGTTCAAGAAACACTCTAGCACAACTAATATAACATACTTTTCATTGAAGATTTTTCCTCTTCAATAATTATTTTCTGCTCTTCTCCGCAGTGACTTGTCCATGTGGCGGCCAGTGACGAGTAGTGTCCCGCAAGGGTCACTACTGGGACCAGTACTATTTAACATCTTTGTTGGAGACATGGACAGTGGGATAGAGTGCATCCTTAGCAAATTTGCCCATGACACCAAGCTCAGTGGTGTGGTTGACACGCTGGAGGGAAAGGATGCCATCCAGAGGGACCTGGGCAGGCTTGAGAGGTGGGCTAATGCAAATGGCATGAAGTTCAACCAAGCCAAGTGCAGAGTCCTACACCTGGGATGTGGCAACCCCAGGCACAAATACAGGTTGGGCAGAGAATGGCTGGAGAGCAGCCCTGAGGAGAAGGACTTGGGAGTGCTCATGGATGAGAAGCTCAACATGAGCCGGCAGTGCGCGCTGGCAGCCCAGAAAGCCAACCGTATCCTGGGTTGCATCAGAAGAAGTGTGAGCAGCAGGTCATGGGAGGTGATTTTCTCCCTCTACTCTGTGCTTGTGAGACCCCACCTGGAGTACTGTGTCCAGTTCTGGAGTCCTCAACACAGAAAGGACATCGAACTGTTGGAACAGGTCCAGCGGAGGACCACCAACATGATTAGAAGGCTGGAGCACCTCTCCTATGAGGACAAGCTGAGAGAGCTGGGGCTGTTCAGCCTGGAGAAGAGGAGGCTCTGAGGAGACCTGATAGCAGCCTTTCAGTATCTGAAGAGAGCCTACAGGAGAGCTGGAGAGGGACTCTTTGTCAGGAAGTCTAGTGACAGGACGAGGGGGAATGGTTTTAAACTGGAAGAGGGGAGATTTAGATGAGATCTTAGGAAGAAGTTCTTTACTGTGAGGGTGGTGAGGCACTGGAACAGGTTGCCCAGGGAAGTTGTTGATGCCCCATCCCTGGAAGTGTTTAAGGCCAGGCTGGATGGGGCTTTGAGCAACCTGCTCAACGGAGAGGTGTCCCTGCCTCTGGCAGGGGGGTTGGAACTTGATGATCTTTAAGGTTCCTTCCAACTCTAACCATTCTATGATTCTATGACTCCACAGACACTTGTTTTCACTTCCTCTACCATGCTTCAAACCACACCTATATTTTTATAAAATATTTTCCCAATTTCTCAGCTGTTGAAAGAGTACCTTTTGCCATTTCCATTCACCAAAGAAGGAATCAGCAACTGCCAAATTCTGGGGGGTTTTCATGTCCCACATTCCACAGAGAATGCAATGCCTAGAAAGCAGGCCTCCTCTTCCTTCATTCTTTCTGCCCCGTTCCCATCTCACAGTGCCTGGCCATTTCCTTTGGATTTCTTTGTGGCCACTCTTATCTGCTAGTACCAGCAAGAAGAGCTCCTCCAGACTCCTGCGGGCAGAGTTCACATCCAGGTCCCGCTGCCCCATGGAGGCCAGCAGCAGCGCTGTCCTCAGACAGCCTCTGGGATCTTCTCCTCTGGGCTCAGACGCATACATACGGCAGGCAGATGGGCTCTCAGATGGTGACGGGGACAGCAAGGCACAGGATGTGCAGAAGCGTCCCTTGTAAAGAAGTGAACAGGAACAGACTGTGTGAGGGGGGTCAGGCAGTTTCCAGCCATGCTTTGAAGAGGACAGAAATTGTAGCTCGTGAAGGAGTTTGAGATTTCAAAGTCTGGGTCCTGTGCTGGACATGAAACTGAAAATTTTAGAGTTTTACTTGAAAGAAAATTTCCACTAATAATATTTTCTGCATCTAGCACAGAAATTGTTAAAAATGTTGACACAAAACACCTTTTTTTTGTTTGTTTGTTTTTTTTTTTTTTGGGGGGGGGGGAAGGAAGGAAGATTAGGAAGAAAAATGTGGGATACGCAGAAGCCAGGAATGGCAGCACTAGACAGACAACTTTTGTTTGTGAGATTTTCATACTTATGGCAAAATCAGCCTGACTTTTTATTTCAATAGATAACATCTTCAATTAAAAAAACCACAACCAAACAGATCTAGAGACCAGCTCAATTGCTACAGTATAAATGAAGAGATTAAGCATGTTATGGGTACCCCTACTGAAATGTAAAATGCAAGTGCTTGAAGAGCTAGCCAAGAGGTATGAAAGCATACCAGGTGGGCTGGGACAGGAAGGGAGGAAGGTCAGGAACTTTGAAAAGAATGAGGATCAATACAGAAGTCTTGAGAGGACTAAATTTGAGTTCTATGGAGAAATAGAAAACTACCTTAGGTGAACTGTCAGAAGCAGCTGCCAGTTCTAAAAATAATAGTGCCTGCACTTTTGCTCAAGTTTCTTTTTCTTTCTTTCTTTCTTTCTTTTTCTTTTTTCTTCTCATTTCCTTTCCTTCTCTGCTTTTCCTTGATTGATAAGAGAAAAAAATTGGTGTTTTCTTTTTGTTTTTTTTACTCCTATGTGGTATTACAAAACTGCTGAAATCTGGCAGAGCAAAAAGGCTAGAAAAATAAAAGATTAAAAATGTTAAAGAATATTCAGCAGTCAGGAAGCTGACCTAAAACTTCAGGTAACAAGTTCATGCAGATGTCAACTTAAAGTTCAGATGGATCAACATTTCAAGTGAATTTTCTGCAGGCCTTTTAGAGAAAAAGGTAAGAAAGAAGGCAATAGATCTGGAAAGAAGCTTTCAAGCTTCCTTTGGGCATGCAAACCACTCAGCAGCTCAGCTTAGCTGGAAGAGATATTCAAATGGTCTAGGTTTTTTCTTTCTGTAACTTTCTCAATTGGAAATGTTTTTTTTTTATTTAGGAAAATTAGTGAGAAACCCCACTAATTAATAGTCTTCCCCTCTGAAGAACGGATTGCTTTCCCTAGACTTTGTATCAAGGAAGAGCTCTAGTATCAATCCTGGGCTAGGGGTGATGTGCAAAAGGAAAGAGAGGGAGCACAAAGCTCTCATCCACTGCTCTCTCACCTCTCTGCCTTCCCAAAGCTCAAATTTTGTCTAAATGCTTTGATAACCCTTACTATGGTGGAGCCTGGATCACTGGGACCATGAGCAGTTTCTGAAAAATACTAATGCTGTTAGAGAAAATGAGAACAAACCTGTACTAATTCTGCTGAAGTCACTGATGTTAGTCCAGATTTAACTAGTGCAAATCAGAGCAGAGCGTGGACCTGAACACCCGGAGAATAGTAATTACTGTACAAAAGGCAGCATCATGGAAAACTAAGATCTATGAAGTCTCTTTGTTCAAATCTTTAGCTCTAAGGAATCTTTATATTTTCAACTTAGTTACAGCTATGATGTGCAATGAGATATGCTCGCTAAAGACCACAGCTATCAATTAGTAATAGACAGGAATGAAAGATGAATAACTAATGTATGACTGATACAGTCTCCAGTGAGAATGGTTGGGTATTTTAAGTGCATGCCTACGTTTCTGGGGAAGACACAGTGAGCTGCTTGATGCCCACAGTGGTTGGCACTGAACAGTTGGCAGCTTTCTCATCTCCCTCTCAGGAGAGCACCCGCTTTACACCAGGGTTTGGTTTAACACTTAAATCTCGCATAGAACGTGCCACGGAGAATGACACTGATGGTCAGAAAGAGACGTTCAGCAAAAGCACCCATGTCAGACATATTGAAAAAGAAATGTTTCCTGTGTGGTTTAAGTGACTGCTCAGAAATAGACTCAAACTCCTGCAGCACGGTCACCTGTGGATTCGGTGGGGCTTGGGGAGCTGTACACACACTTGCACAGGTGTGAGCTCCCACTCTGCTGGCAGGGCAGGAGGAGCCTGTCCCCACAGCCTGTCCCCAGCCCTGGCACAGAAGTTCAAGGTGTCAGGGGCACTGTGAGTAGGTGGTTCTCTGCCCTCCTGTTCTTACCTGGCACCTCTGTTTGACAGTAAAATCACATCTAAGGTGGCTTAATACTTTGAACATGTGAATGCAAATACATATCATGGATCTGTTAATAATCTAAACCCTCAGGTACGTAGATTTCTTTTTAAACAAATAGCGTGCATAATGTTCAGACACCTGAAATGGAGACGAGCGAAGCTTTTCTATTTGAGAAGTTGTTTTTGATAAACACTTCATTACAAAAAGCCAAAAGCCAGCAAGATTGTATAACAGCAACACATGCAGTACAAATATATCTATTATTTACTAGCCACCTAAAGCTCTATAAGCACCAGTGGTGAAACAGGCTGAATCTTATCAGCAAAACCGCTTTGACACCCAGCTGCTTTTCTCACAGATAAAGTTTCTCCTGATTCTGCCAGGCTTTGCGATGAGAATTGGGGAAACGTGCAGGATGGCATACAAGCTCTCCACAAACAAGCACACAGAAGCAGCCTGTGCTAATAATTGGAGTTGCTGGCACACTCTTAACCTTCTCACCAACAGCTGTGAAAATATTTTTTTTTCAGATCTGAAAAAAAAAAGAACCAGATCTTTCTTTTTTCCTCAAATAGTTCCAGAAACAACAATATGACCTTTTGCGGAACAGTACAGAAAATGGGAGAGATAACAGGTCCTTTGAAACAATGAATCAATGCAGGAAACAGAATCTGCCAGCGAAAAATTCTCTTACTTAATCCATCACCCAGGGAAAATTTGTGCTTGCTGTGTTAGGGAATAAGCTGGCTCTCAGTCTGTGGCAGTAGTGCCTACTGCAGTCTTTAATGGGGATGCACAACTTGGGATATTTTGAGCTTGGCAATTTACATAAGCAAAGAGTCTAATCCTGTGTATGCAGGGCTCCTGAGCAACAGAGAAAGCAGGGAAGCAAAAGAAGGAACTGCCTAACTCCCACAGCTCTTGTGCAGAAGGGGAATGATAAACTGGCTCTGTGTGCCACTGGTCAAGCATCTGGCATGGCAGGCTTGCCGGGGCACTGCCATTTGACTTTTCTGCTTGCCGAAAACCAGAACCTGTCCTCACCCAGTAAAGCAGATGCAACCCCACCACCAGGTTTGACATCCCTAAGGATAACAGGGATAAAGGGGCTATTCTTATCACCCTTTTGGTGCTGGGATTGTTTGGGAAAGAAGTTTTAGTAAGATGTAGTAAGATGTAAGGTCTATCAAAGGATTACATAAAAGCCCTTTGTCCTACACCTGGTGTGATTTATCTTAATCTACAGATGAATGCAGTTGAGAGTCTCCTCCTTAAAGTTTAACCAAATACAAAAAGAGATCCTCAGTCCCCAAGGGAACCTTACCTTTTGTTTCACTGTAGCCCAGATCACTTTTTTCTCTCAAATGGATGCAATTTCCACACAACTAATCATGGTTACTCTTACTCACAATTTCTAATTTTCTGCTGGGAAGTCTATTAAGAGTGAAGTGTTAACACCTCCAACATTGTATAAATCCATTTAGCACTGCAGAGACAGAGCTGCAAAGCAACCAAGACAAACCCACCAAAGGCACCTGTAATGGGGAGATGGGGAAATACTGTGCAGTTTGCTGAAAGCAGTTTGCAATCTACCAAGGACCGTGAAAAAAGAGAAACTTCCAGGCACCTAATGATGCTGCAATTCAGCAGTGAAATTGAAATCAGAAGTCTCAGGAAATCTCAACTTTAACTAATGAAAAGCAAGATACTATCCGACCCTGTCATCTTGTGAATTGCTGACTTCTCTCTGTAAGGATTATATTCTACCTGGTGAAGTTTCTGTTTTGTTTGGGGGTTTTTGCTTGTTTGTNCATTCAATCACTCACAAGGAATAAAAATATATTAATTAGAAAATTTATATTAATTTTAAAATGCACGTTTCTGTTTTTGAAATGCATATATTTGACTTTTTCTCTTGATTTCTCTAAGAAACTGCAGTGTGATATTACTGCGATATCTAGTAGATAAGTAAGTCTAAATATAAAGCTCAAGAAGAACCAGTAAATAAATATGGGGAAGAGTATTTCTTTTTGGAAAAGGGCTGGTAAGGTTTCAAATCTTTCCATATCACTTCTATTAAACATAGCTGTATGTACACATTTATCAAACACAGCCTAGAGCCTTTGATAATTTTAACCAAGAAGGTTAGCATAGTAACTTAAGAATTAATATTCTTTTCCAATTTCAATATAAAAAGATGCATCTGCTAAAAATTACTACAGCTCACACTAATACAAAGTTCTCTGTACTATCTTATAGCTGTCATCTTTCAGCAAAGCCAGAGTCCCTTGGGAATCAGAAATACTTCATGCTTTTAAAATCTTTATGAACCCACTATGAAAAGAAATCATAGCACAGCAGTACGCTTAGAAAAAAACCCTCAAAACTAGTATTTTCAAATGCTGACAAAATTTGTAATACACAGTAAAAAAACGCAAATTCAGGGCACTTTTTTGGGGGTCCTTATGGTAACGTTATTAAACAAATAAGTAAAACACCGCTCAGATTTATCTGTGCTTGGTTACTTTAGTCAGTTTTAGCCAATTACTGCTAAAGATAAAACCCCTAAATTACTACCTGAATAAAATGAAAATATTAGAGGATATTTTTTCTTCTGTTTTTCCCCCCTTCATCATCCATACATAGGACAGTACTTCGGATACAGTTCATTTCACTTCTACCTTTGCATGTCTACCTGCCTGTTAGTCAGGCTGTTCCTCTTGTGCAGGGTGTCAGAAATGAATATGAAGGAAATAAATACATAGAAAAACCCTCTTTACAGTTAGAGTAATGGAAATTGCTGGGAGGATTAGGCACGCACCATAGCTGAAATAATTTTTGCCTTTTTAAAAGATTATGTTTCAATTTGACACTGTCACTTCAAAACAAATAAAGCAAGCTAACGTTTTCTTGAAGAAAACAGTGATTTCTTAAAAGTCTAGCCTTAAAGTTCATTTAGATGTTGCTTTTTCAGAACTGGAATAATTCATAGCAGAGAGATAATGTGTTGAAAGGTGCATGGTTTGTTAGCAGTAAATAGTGGTAAATACAATCCTACTCTCCCCGCTCTGCCATTTATACAGCAGAGCTGGCTGCGCTACCAGTCCTTCTGTCCAAGAATACACTAGCAATTCATCAAAAGAGCAAATGTCATTATACACAGGAAGCCCAGGGAATTATTTTGCATTTGATTTCCAAGTCTGATAGCATTATTATTGATCTAAATATTCTCTAGCAAAACATGTGCTAGACACAAAAGATAACTGTATTTTTGAACTGCCAATCATAGTAATCCTGAGTTGCCCAAATACTGATGGCTTTAATAAAATTGAATATGCAAGTTACTTAGGTCAGATTTCTAGCCCGGTAACTAATGAACTTCAGAAGCTCCCAGACTAAAGAGTAATTTCTGATATAGCTAAGGATGCAAACCTAAAATAGCTGCATCAGTTACACTGTACACCAAAAAATTCAGGACTTCTTTACTGCAGAGATTCATTTCAGGTAAAAGTAGTGAAAATGAGGAAGGAAACATTTCCATTTGTTGTTCATTTCAAGTAAATGACAACACAGAAAGGTCAGCACAGAGAGGTCTTGCACAATCCCAGCTCAGTCTCCCCAAGGGAGTGAGCACAGCTTCCCTGGAAGCCTGAACTGCTACTGCCTGCATTAAAAACCTCCATCTTAGGAGAAAAAACAAGACAAGACCAATCAGGTACATAAGAAACCTGACAATTTTGTCTTAAAGGGTAAAGGCCTTTCACTGTATTCCTTAAAAAAGCAACTCTGTGCCTAATTTAAAGTGCAGAACTGTCTGGCTGCAGCGCTGGGTACATGACTGGAAGTTGTTCAGGCGCTGGGGCTCCTGGGTCAAGACAAAGATGAGCCTTGGGAGCTCCCCAACAGCCACCATGCAACTCAGACCCCACCTGACACGACTTGTGGTGGAGGATGCTGGCGGCACGCAGCCATGTACAAACATTACTGTTGATAAGAGCAATCCAGGAAAAGGAGCAAATTGCAAGTTCACAGAAGGAGTATCCCAAGCTGCCTCAGGAAGCTTACGGTGTTGCAGAAAACAAGGACTTATGGACAGCCTTTGGTCCTCTTGAAGAATAAACCATGTAAGTCATTGCCTGAATGTCAAAGCGACTTGGCAGGAGACTGGGCCACAAAACAGTTTTGACAGTGGTTAGCAAAATGTCCAGAAGAAAGATGAGGAGTTGTTTCTGCAGCTATATTCTGCCATGGGTGGGACAGGGACGGCTACAGTTTGAGGCAATTTAAGGCTGCGCATGGATCTAAATCAGAACAGCTGCTGAAGGAGCCAGGGAAAGGAAACAAAAAGATCTCATAGCTCCATGTGGGCACAGCTGAAAAGGCCTGCCGGGATGTTCCTACAAGGCCGAGATAAAACAATGAGTGAGGGTGAGAACTTGATATGAGAAAGCACAAGTTTACTACTGCACAGGTTAGTCTGTTCATAATTAGCAGCGGACAGAGTAAAATGATTCTGATGGAATTTAACCCCTCTTTGCCAAAACAACAAGCAAACAAAAAACCCAACCAACCGGAGAAGCGGCTTTTTAACGTAAATGCACTCATGCAAAACTAACAGATACAAGATGTTGCTGAGCCAGACACAATGACACTTTCAGCTCATGAAGGGCTTTGACATCTACTCCCCAGTGGCTCTGGCTGGGTGCGTGTAAGTTACTGTCCCTCCCTGGACATCAGTGACCCACAGCAGAGCTGGCAGACTAGACCAGCTGCTCGCTTCAGTGCAAAAATTCACCAGCTTCACTGACCATCCTAGTGGCTGCGGTTTAAGCTAAACCAGGAGATCTGATGTGGAAGCAGTGGAGAAGTCCCCTCTGGGGCCTGACAAAGGGAAATGGGCAATAACCACAGTGAGGATGGGGAGGAGGAGAGAGCAGTGAAGGACGTACTGTCTTCAAACATGTTTCCAGCGACAGGCCTCTGCTTTGTTTATAACCATATGCTAACGAAAATGTTGTTTGCTTCCTACTAACCTTCTTACTGTATGAGAAAATAGTCACCACGCTGACAGTGATAAGGATAGGGTAACAAGAAGTAGTTAATCACTTCAAGGTTCTGTTGTATGTCAAAGTATGTACTCCTTACCAATTAAGACAGAGCTGTGGCTATTTCAAGGAACATCCTTATCATCCTCAAGAAGCTGGCTAACTTAGAGTAGTACATTCACTGTCCTGAGATGACCTTAAAAGGACAAGTTGAGGTAGGGTATCCTTACCCAAATGACCACCGATGATCTCACACCTGCGCAGAAGTGTTCTACCAATGCTGCAAAATTTAATATACATGTGCAAAAGGGCTATTTGGTCATCCTAATGAATTTGTAAGCCTAGATGGAGAGATGTATTAGGTAGGTGGAACAACGAAAAGTAAGGTGTGCTAGCTTTGTGGATTTCCATCTAGCAACTGATGTTGAATAAAGCAATTCCTCCTCTCTAAACTTTTTCTGGTTTTGAGAACTTTTGTTTCAGGTAGCAACATGGTGAAAGTATCAAGGATTTAAAGAAGCTTCAGGTTGTGAAGAACTAGGAAATCTTCAGACGGTGGCCAGCAGGAAAGACAAGAGGAACAAATACCGTTAACTTTACCACCTCTCTTCCAAATGCTGCGCTAGATCAACTCTCACTTTATTGAAATGTCTCTCTGCTTCAGCCTCCATTCCTGTAAGTGATTGAGTCTATATCACCTTTATTAGCAACAAAGGAGGCCTGCAGTCCCAAGAGAAGATGAAATAGGATCTACAGAAATGCAGACTACTGCTTGTTTTGCAGTCCCTGCTGACATAGTTCAGCTTTGTTAGATTTAGCCATAGACAGGTTACAATTATATTCTACTTTCTTTTATTCTCACTTACTGAATTGCAGAGGAAAAGTTTAGTTAATTGGAATTAACTTGTTTCTGCCACAATGGTAATTACATACATAACTGCCTACATGCTATATAAAAATTCAGTGATCCCACACCTAGAAAAATACACATATGTGGGCTAGGGAAAGAGTGGGCTGAGGACAGGTACAAATAGCATGCTTTAGCTAGCTTGTCTGAATGTTAAGCTTCAGTGTGTTATTCTGAGATACCTATTTATTTATGGGTTTGGATTCTTAACATAAAAAATACATATTTTTCTATAAAATTAAAGTATCCTCTACTGAAAAAGCATCAAAAATCCCACTCCAGATAGCTAAGGATGACAGTGGACTTGCACTGGTGGATTTATTTCTTGAAGTTCTATCCACTCACATCTTTCTCAGGTACTACCATTCTGCTACTAGTTTCAAATTTTTAAGGGAGTGCTATCCTTTTAAAAGATGCATTCTTCAAATCCTACGTAACCTTAACACTAGACTGTTACTTTTGAAAACATAGACCTAAAAAAGTAGTGCACAAATATATTTTTCATCATATAAAACCACAATCCTGATGGAATGCTCCATTTCTAAATAACTAAATTGTGAGTATGATAACATACTTTTCTTTTTTTAACTCAATTTTTTAGGCTTACTTCTTTTGAGAACCATGAGGCAAGTTACTCCTCACTATGGACTCAGCTTTCAGGAAGGAGGTTGTAATTAGGTGTGGATGATTCTTCTGTTTGAGACTCTCCACTAATTTACCCAATTAAGGTTATAGATGGTGATTGTCCATTAATTAAAAGCTTAACTGAGCAATTAAGGCTCGTTTGCGGGTGTTACTACAGGTTTGGAAGGCTGCAATGGCTTCTGGTCACTTCTGAGTGGGGTAAGCTTCCAATGACTTGAATAGGACTTGAGTAGTTTTTACTAGTTGGGGGATTTGTGAATATTAATTTAAGGATAGTGTTTTACAAGTAGCCAGTAAGTTTACTTCTAACCTCGTGTCTACCTGTAGAAATTGTTGTATGCTAACCTTGGCTCTGTGTGTTGGTGTATGTTCCTGCTGGAAGTGCCCTCAGCAAGCGGTGATGTGGGAGGCCAGTGGAGTAAGTTGGTAGGGAAAAAACTGCTTGTTTGGTGTTTTGTCATTGCTGGAGCTTGTATTAATGCTATGGGTGTGATCTGGATGCCCTCAGTGGAAGTGCTTTGACCGAGTTTATGCAGAGCTAGTTCTCGGGCTCTCAAAGCTGAAGGACTGTGAGGTTGTGCGCTGTGTGCCCTTAGCTCACTGGGGAAGGCTGCAGCACAATGTGACACCAGGTCAAAGAGCAAGCTTGGCGCGTAGGGCAGTTGTGGCAACACTGTGCCTGAAGTCAAAATTTCTCTTTTAATCTAAAATTTGATAAGTACCATGAAGAAAAAGGGCTCCTAACAGTACCTGTTTTAATAATTGATAATGAGACACTTAGAAATAAGTTTAAGTAATAAAGGACTCTATAGTAATCTAAGATACCACACTGCATGGAGGAATAGCAAGAGACTGCACTTCACATCAGATGCCCTAAAAGCACCTGGCTGCTGTAGCAACTGTTTTCCAAGATGGTAAAAGCATGCACATGCATCTCTTACAGTAAGCGATGTAAAACACCATTTATCTAGTGAGAAGAATTTGATAGATTAGATAAATTTGAGAATGTCCATTTTGTATTTCACTTAGAATTATTTTCTAAGTATCTCTGCTTAAGCTTTAAGGAGTTTGGTTCCTACTAAACCGTTTTTAAAATATTTTCAAAAGTATTGATATTGTTTCAAATATTTTGAGAACCAAGGCCCTTTCAAGTTAATAAAAGAACCACAGAGGCAGCACAGTGCATATAGAGCAGAGAACTTAACAGAGGGAAAAAAAAAAAAGACACTACTAGGATGTAAAAAGAGTAGGCTAGAAACACTGGAAATATTGAGATGCCACCCCAATAAATCATGGCTGTACCCTCTCTTAAAATACACTTTTGCTTATTTTACCTGCATAGGACATAGCAGAAATAGAAAAGATGCAAAATCAGGTGACAGAAATGATTAGATATCTGGGTTGACTCCTCCAGGAAAAAGAAATGAAAGCCTGGTATTGTTTGGGGAGAGGGAAATACAACGGTGTAGTGTGACTTACACAGATGTTGTACATCAAGTGCTCTTACTTATTCTTTTACATAATGAAATGAGACTAATCAGTGAAACAGAAAGGTAACATATTTTAAATGTGTCGCTGATGGAACTTACTCCTACGATGTTTAAGTGGAAGTCTGAGCATTGCAAAGATTATGACGAAGTAGAAATGGAAGGGAGCACCATTTAGGTCAAGGCAGATTCTGCATTTATGCTGATTGTAGCGAAAGCCAAAACTTAGTACTGAAAGACTATAAAATAGGTATTTAAAACTTGAAAAGAAAGAAAAAAGTAACAGCTCTGTTTCAAAAACCATTTTCAACTCTCACAAAAGGTCAAATTCAGCCCCAGAACAGCAGGTACAAAGTACACACAAGCTGAATTTGGTTCTAGAAGTGTATGACTTTATCTTTCATCTCCAAGGTTTTACTGACTTTTATTATGTTGGGGTTTTTTAAGCTTGGACTGAGTTGTTATTCTCAGCACAGTCCCATATGCTTTAATGTGACTATCATATTTTATTTGTGCGTTTTAGTCAAACGCATTAGTCATGTATCAGAGATGACCTTGTAAGGGGTAGCTTTGAAAGTAAGAGAATATTACAATATTATGAAAGGCAATCTCATTAAAATGATATAAAGTTAATAAAGATGGAGCATTAAGTAAAAACCAAGAAAAACACACGCTCAGGGAGGGCACAAGCTCTAAATGGAAGTATGCAGTGAATATTGTCATCCTGACACAAACATTCTGAATTATTTTTGCTGCAAGTATGCCCATTGCTAAGGGCATTTGCAACTGAATACAGTTAGCATATTACACTTCGTCAACTACAGAGCAATGTATTTTATACTGACTCATTTTATTGCAATGTTAAAAAACTAAAATTATCCTTTGGGAAGTATTTAATCAATAATGATTACAAAATACAAAACAAATGTTATACGAAATAAAATCAGAAATGGCTATTGCTTCTCCTAACTAAGAAAGCATGGCAGGCTTGATTATCCATTTACTTCATTGCTACAGCACTGCGAAAGACATGAAAAACATTAAAATACAGAAAAGAGACAACTTGCTGTACAATGCAGGCTCTAGCCCGTACTCTTGGATATGGGATGGAGCCCTCCCCTTCCGTGAGCCCTGTGTGAGGGGTGATGGCATTGCTGCTTTGTTCCAGGAGCGCAACAGGCTCATTGGCACCTCCTCTCAAGCGGATGTAACCAGGCTGGCCCTGCTCCCAGTACCAAAGATGTGCTCTGTCATGCCTGAGCCCAGAGAGCACTACAGCTGCCTGTTCCTCCCCTAGCCATGGCATTGTATGTGTACAATTCACAGCAGATACATGGAGGTTGTGCTTATGGTACTGACAGCCCAATGTGAAGAGTGAAGAGACATATTTATATCCACTGCCAACGCAGAGAAGCAAAATGTGCCATATTCTGGCTCCCAGCTTCCACTGAAAACTCAGAAAATGCCATCATTACAGCCTTGTGTACAACATGCCTGAGGATGTGATCGCGGCAATTTGCACATCCTCAGGAAAACTAGTGATTATTTCAACATGGCCAGAAGACAAATTCCTGACAAAACAGAAACAGAATTGAAAAAAAAACCCCATAATGTAAACACCACCAACACATGAATCTGATTAAATGCTTCCCTCTCTGAGAACTGAGCTTTACATGCAGAAGCTGTGCCATGCCTTGAATAAACACTCAAGCTATTTAACCCACATACGGTTAAACTGAAAATTGTATTATACCCTTTTTAGACTAAATTATGGACAGACCTTGGCATAGGAAGCCTGACTCTGGAAACGGGCCGACGCCTTGTCACTGCCTCCTCGCAGTGATGATGTGATTTGGATTAGCACGCAGCGGTTTGAGGGGGATGCTGATTGTAAAGAGCAATCCCATCACCTGACAATAGCTCCATGATGAAATCTCTTACACAGATTAAAGAGGGAAGGACAATAACTCACCAGAAAAAGCAGAACTGTCTGCTTAATTACTTGAAAAATGTCTCAGCCACTACCTTTTATGACACCTGGTGGGTATAAACTTGTCCACAGTTTTAATTAATTTTACCTCTTCTTTCATTGCACCTGTAGAGCCTGGAGAAATGGAATTCTAATGAAATTACAATCAAGCATTTCTACTGGAGTTTGAAATGCACTTTGGCAATAACCAGAAAATGAGGTATTTCCATGGATTTAATTAGGGAGAGAGTGTACTTGGGAAAATACTTCCCTACGATCATAATTATTCCAAATCAAGCCATGGTGTAAACTCCTTTCTTTTAATTCATATAATACTGCTTTTCAGTGTCCATTTTAATTTAAAAAGATAATGGAGAAGGCTTTTCCCTGAGGCAAAGTGCAGTTACAGTGAACATCCCTCTCTTGGCATATTCAAAGCAGCAACAGCATAAGCTTGTACCTTTGACCTTGCAGTCCTGCAACTCTCACTTAAAATTGATGAGCGAGACCCTTGAATTTATTCTGCTGAAACCAACACTTTTTATGAAGACATTTATAAATATATCACTAATTGTCCAGCTTCCTAAAGTGCTAGCTCTGCAGGAAAAACAAAGGGAGTAGAGGTCTTTCTCATCTCTTTTTCTTTTGGGGGAGGAGGAGGGTTGTTTTTTGTTGGTTGGTTGGTTTTGGGTCTTTTTGTTTGTTTGTTTTTGTTTGGACAGGGGAGGGAAACTGTACTCTTTGGGATGCTAGGTAGGAGTTGCCATCTTATCAAACAAAGCCTGAGTTTGTGCCGAAGCCTGGGAAAAAGGCACCCTTGCATGTTCCCTTTTCCACGCTGCTCCAGAGAACTCATGCTCATGCTGCTCTAAAGCAGATGAAATGGAGATAAAACCCCAAGTACAAATTTTAGATAGACATGCAATGTTTTCTAATGCCTGCAGTAGTCAATTACGACATGTAACCTTTCTGCAGCTGAAATATCTTCCACTCCTTTCTTATATTAGCCTGTGAACTGGCACCAGTCACTATTGTTAGTGTTCCACAGCACTGCTGATGAATACAGCAGAGACCCCTGGCTTTGCTAATGCTGACCAGAACGTTTTCCATGAGCCTCAGCCGGAGGGGAGGGAAAAAAAACAAAACAAAATGAAAAAAACCCAAACCTTCTGAGTTGGTGAGGAATGGCTTGAAGCTAGCTACTAATTTTTACTTCTGTCTCAGTCATTAAATCTCTTGTTCTGTGGACAGATACTGCGTAGTAAATGTAGCTCTAGTCTCTCGTAAATTCATTGACTGTTAATATTTAGCAAGATTTTAGATTTGTCTTATTTTATGAAATCAAACACATTACACTTGTTTTAATTTCCCCCATCCGTGTTATTGTTTCCCTGTAATACCTGTTATTCTGTTAAACAGTTTTCTTTTGTCCCAACCCATGAGTCTGCCTGTTTTTTCCCTTCCAATCCTCTCCCATTGCCGTCGGAAAATCGGAGCGAGCGGGCTGCCACGCGGCTCTTTGTCGCCGCCGAGGCCAAACCACGACAAAAGGCTTAACATTTGGAAGTTACAGAATTAACAACTCACTGGAAATGCCATCCCAAGTATGTAAAATATTTTTAAAGATAATATTGTAACCTGGCCATTCAGGGGAAAAAAATTAAACTCAGTCAAATGCAAAGTACCACAGCAAGAATTTGCAAGGATTTTGTAACCAGTTTTAGGAGCATTTTGGTGTCTGTGTACTTTCCTATCCAGATTTCCTGTGTTTATCAATTAGCATCACTGGAAAGTGCTTAAACATTCTCCTGCATATAAAATTATTCAGTATAAAGACACTAAATGATTTAGGACTGTGATGGAAAATGTGGAGGTTTTACCAGTAAACCTGCACCAGTGCAGTCTGGGAATGCCAAATGACTACAAGACAGGCGTGTCTTGGAATGACTAGCATATGCTTTGGAAAGTAGGCATCTGAAACCTTCATATGTTTAATTGCCCTGAATTAAAGCCATTGAAAATCTACCGTGCTGAGGCAAGACAAATTACAATATGCTTCTTATCAGAAATACAGCAGAACAACAGATCCAAAAAATGCATCTATTCCTTTGAGTGTGTGACTCTTCCCAGTACATGCCATTGCTGACCAGCCACTTTTTTACCACAGCAAAACACTGTTCTCCAACAAGGTGGGTGACAAAGTAGAACTTGACCCTCAGTTTTAAACACAGGATACTGGGTGAAGAAAAATGGGTGCTGTAGGGCAGCTGATGGGCAATCGGAGGGAGGTTGCAAGTGACCGGAAATGAGAACTGTGAGCCAAAAGTAGGACTGCAAGCGAAGAAGGAAAACCAAAATTGCAGGAAGCTTTCTGCAAAGAATGACTTAAAGTGAGCAGGATCTGCTGTACCTCCTGCCTGGCAGGTGAATTGATTTGGGAAGTCACACTTAGGCTAAATATGTTTACACTGTGTTTAGTTGCACAGAACAGAGATCTGAGGTGGCTATAAATCTGTCACTTAGATGTTCCAGCAATAGTTACAAACCAAATAGCTTGGGTAGCAGCAGCAGCCTAGCTTTGGCAGCACGGTGCTCATCATGGGCTAATTCACCTTTCCGAGAGTGCATTGGCTCTGCCAGATGATTTATGGCTTCCATAATACATCACTATTGTATCTCTATGATACGGTCTTTCCTATCCATTTTCGCAGTTAAACTCTCATTCAGACGCTCACTATACCATGTCTTGATTACAGCAACAACCTTTTTTCAGGCCTTGACAAATGCAATCTTGCCCTGTTGATAACCATCCAGAACACTGTTGCAAAGATAATTTTTCTAGTTCGCTGCTTCGGTCACTGCGCGTTCCCATTGTACTCCAGCACCAGCTCGCCCTTCTCCATCTCATCAACTGCCTTCACTTTCAAAACCCTTCACAGCCCATTCCCGCCCCACTCATCTGTAGCTTGATAACAGGAAGCCTACTCTTCCCTCATTTCACTGTCTCGTGACAAGAGCCTTCACTCCTTTCTGTTTAATTTTTTTTATTTACTTATTTATTACACAGGCACCCTTGTACTTTCTCCTGTTCTGCTTTTCACACTTGGGAAAAGTTTTCCATAAACATCAGTAACATGAGACCATGAATATCCCTAAGCTGATATCCTTAAAAGCCTCTCTTTTGCAGTGATGACTAGTGGAAATGTGATACTAAATATTAATCGTGTGCTGCGTTATGAGTACTGTCTGTCATGCTGACTAGCGTTGATCCCCTACTTCTTTGCGTGCCATAACTCGTCTGTACCTGGTGTCCTCTTAAAATGAGAGTGTGTGTTGGGGTAAGGAATCATCCAGCTGTTTACATGGCACCTAGCTAGCACAAGAAGGGTTTATAAATACTGGCGCTCCTAAATAATACAGTTGTATAAATAATTTTTATAGTAGAACATAGAAACCACTCGCACACAGGAATCAATCAGTTAAGCCCCGTATCTCTACTAAGTTTATGGAAATGATGTATGGTTAAGTGCCAATGCAGAGCATGATATTACTCTCTGCCTGACTTCCCCTGCAGACTCCTACAAATTTTTAGATGTTGCTACTGCCAGTTATTATTGTGCTGTTTTGATGTTCAGAGAACCCAGATTCCCCTGTGACAAAAAAACTGATGAGAGGCATGGAAAGATTTTTAGACAAGAAGAATCTGAAAAGGGTGGACTGCTTAGCTGAACAAGGAGACGTGTGAGAAATGGTAAGAAACACAAAGACACTTAGGAAGTATATTAAGTTGTAACAGCATCATCAACTTTTTTTTAAAACTTATTGCAATGCCAAGGTTGTAACGGTAATCTTTTAAATTTACTGGCATGGCAAACTTGAGCTATTCCTTGAAAGCTACCACATTCTTGACTACCTTTCAAGAATTCTGTACAGAAGTAGGAACCTTCATGTGCTGAGATCTTGCGTGTAGCCTCTAAAGCTCTAAAAATACACGTAATTCTTTCGAAGGTACCTCAAGTGAATGGTGAGACAATACAAGGAATACGAATTATGGTTTCCCATAATTTTCTTATATTAATTTTCTTCTGGGAGAATCCTTAATCAGAGTGTTCATTACGAGCTTGCACACTTAAGTGTTTAGAAACAATGTGGTACTCTGGAAAGTTGCCAGCTCATTTGTGGAACTGGTGTGAGGTGAGGTGCAGGCATTCACTCCTGTTTATTACACATTCCTGAAACTACAGGGATTGTCACAGGCACTTCAGATGAAATAAAAGGTCAAGGTATAAATCATATTATTTGAGTCTTCAGGTTTTAGAGAGTAACCCTATCATGCATTTAACCCACTATACAAATATTAAGTGCAATGAAAGCCATCAGGGACTGCACATCTGCATTTCTCAGAAGCATTCTTCCAACTTTGTTCCAAGCATTTTAATTTCTGGTCCTTGTAATTTAGGTTGTTTCATGCATCTATAGGATTTCTGTCAGCCTCCGCAGTTACATGTGAGCCATTGCTCTGGAAAAGGGACTGACTCCACTCCCTTGCAGATATCCACATCCAGCACAGCAAAACACCTACAAATGCTTTGGTCTGCTCTGAGGGGCAGGAAGCAGCACTGATTTCCTGCTAAAAAGGAACACCAGAAGGGAGTATTTTAAACTTAGGATAATGCTATTCTTAGATGGTAGAACTTATGGGTTTGATCCTTCCTGGATACATAGTCAACAACGAGCTATCTGGCTGCATGAATCCCCCAGCTTTTCTTCTCTGTCAAATCTGCAATTCGAATGCACGCTCCAGTACTCGCGAACATTATGTGGATTTGCAAAACTTTCTCAAAGACTTCCTGTCCACTGGCTGCTTTACAAACAGGCATAAAGATAGCATTTTCCTCTTGTAACAGATGTGATCTCCTTGAAGTGTTGTTCAGTATTTCTTTTCTCTCGGACTTGCTGAAATAGTGGCATATCTCAATACAAACTGAAAATACATTTGGAACTTTACTTGATTCAGCTTTCAGAATTTTGCACATGAGGAATGAACACATGAGGATCAGCTTTCTGTAATTAGTGAAGCATGTTAGAAAGGCTGGATCCTGTAAAGTTGTTTTGCACCAAAGTCTGTTTTCCTAGTGCCAAGAAGCACCCAAGATCTGATCTTGGCATGACCCACTAGACTGACAGTTTTATTTTAGTTGTCATTACTGAAGCTTATATGAAATAGCTTCACATTTTTAATTTTTGAATATATTGTAGAAATTGTTACCTACTGTGTGGAGTAAATTACGTACTTTGGTTTCTAGTTCATGCTCATTACAAAGAGGGAGACAAGTAGTCCTAAAAAGCATTTCATCCTGATTAAGACTTGGAACAACTCTAGGCTTAATTCAGAGCATCCTAAAGGCTGCTCCAGCTCGTGTTGGTTACACAAGTCCCAGCATACCAGCTGCACTGTCTGGAAGGGTTTTTCTCAGGTCTGTTCCACATCATCCAGCTGCTGGCACAGTCTGTCTCCTGAATGTGCTCTGAAATAGGAAGAGGATCAAAGAGCAGATGGCACTGAGCTGGTTTTGCCAGTCCTCTGCCACTGGATGAGTTTTTCTGTGCCAGTAAAAACCCTCTGCTCCATCCTCAAGCCTGCTTTTTGGCTACTTTGTATGGCCAAGGCTGCATGGAGCATCCAAACGAGGGTCTAGGCACTTCCACAGTAATTTCAGTGGACTTGGTCCAAACTCTCCCAGCTGCAGTTGAAGGTGCAGAGAAGCCCATGGCAAACAACATGGGTGGTTTGTAATGAATGAGGCAGAGCTATGCAGTAAATTCATCAGGGATACTGTGACAAGCCCCAAAAGAGGCAGACGTCTAATATCCATTGAAGAGTGAAGATAAAAATAAATGTCGAACTCATTTTGCACTAGACAAGGACATTTTTAAGGGTAAATATTGTTTAGAATAATCCAATGCACACAAGCTTTGGATTATCCATTGCTTCTGCAACATGCATCAGAAGAGCTACCCTGAGTTGTACCAAGGACTGTCCACAACCCTTTTCCTAAGAAAATCATTGGGAAGCCCACTCTATATTTCAAAATCTGAACAGAGTACTTTAACAAACCTCACAGTGGAGCAGGAGCAAGCTGCTGGGTGAGTGGTGACAAGGTGTTTCATAACTGAGGATCTGCAAACCCTTGTTGACAGCATGATCAGCACAGCGGGACCAGTGTTCAAGGAAAGATATTTTAAATCTGGCAGAAATTTTACAGCTCTTCTACAACCCAAATCATCACAGAATCAGTTAAGGCAGTTTTTATTTCTGAAGGGCAGCATCTGGCCTACTTGGCACATTTAAAATTTTTAAATGTGTGCTTTTCAAAGCAAAAAACATAACAAAAGTATATAACCCAAACTTTCAGAAGACTACACTTTGGATGACATTTTGTAGCTAATGACAGTTTAGCATAGCATAAACTCCACTTCTGCTGTGATTCAGCCTGATGCAACCTAGAAAAGTATCACACAGATTAGAATAGAAATGCTAAAAGACATTTTAGCTGCCAGGTAGCTGCTATGATATTGTCAGTGACCGGTTTTAGCATTTGATGTTTATTGTAAATGGACAATATTCTGAAATGGCAAGAGAATATGCAGGGTAACATGTTGGTCATGGCACTGCAAAATTTCTACCATAGTTTTGTCTGTTCCCAAAACAAGAGAATAAAAAGGCTGTACAAACTTTTGAAGACTTGTACTAAATTCACTGCAATTAGTGGGAGTTTGCCTTGTGTCTCCATCCACACGAAAAGGCCTCTCTGGGGCTGAACCAGAGCCTGCCTTGTGCAGGACTGGCTCCTGTTTCATTCATCCCTTATGTCTCCCCTGGGGCTTGCATTTGGTGCCACTTATACTTTCTTTTTCTTTCACAAACTGCCCAAACATGGTCCAGGCGTGTCTTGGAGAGTTAAGCTGTGCCTAAGCAATGCTATCAAGGGCCAGCTGCCTTTGTTTGTCATCAAGTACCATGATACTGCTCCACTCAGTACATTCTGGAAAAATCTGGGTAGCCCCCCGACTGTGCCCAGGAAAGGCCAGACCCCAGGGTGTGTATGCACACTGTGGGCTGGAGGAAAGCCAGAGCAGCTAATTCCTCATTTGTGTCAATGTATTTAAGCTTCTTCCTAACAATGTTTTGACCTGGGTAGAGAAGAGGAGCCATATGGCATCTTCCACCCCTGACAACAACTGCTGTTAGTGCAATCAGCGCATTACCTAGGTGATTTGTTTAGATTCAGCTGTGTCACAAACTTGTGGCAAACTAGATTATAATTAAGTTGCATATTAGGCAGGGTCCTAGTGTTTGATTTTCACATGCACTTCGCAATTGTATTTTTTGCTATGATGCTGTTTACAGATGAACTGTCTTGACCAATGGGTGTTTAGGGCAAGGACCTTTACCAGCTTCTAATCCAAGCCCATTGTGAATTTGTGTAGCGTGGCACCCCAAGAAATCAGACATCTACAGCATTAGCCACAGAGCCATGCTGTAATAACAAATAAAAATAATGCAGAATCATCAACCTCAGCACCTCATCTGACTAAAGTCAGTCTTCAGATCCCAACTTTTTTTATTACTTTTTACATGTGTGGTTCAGTTATACTGTAAGCTATTTAAAACAGGGACAATGCCCTCCCTTATTTTTGTACAAGATCCAGCACAGTGAAACACCAAGCTGAACTGAGGGCTTTGAGAGTGGGAATAAGCCACCACTTATTTTAGCCATTTGCTGTCCTAGGAGGTAAATAATGGGTCAGGAAACGGCTCTGGGTTCCAGCAGTGTTTTCTAGGGTGTTTATTGTGTATTTTTCTCAAAAAGCATCTATGAAATAATGATACTTATTGTCTTCTAGAACTCCTGATTTCCCCAGACAGTTTCCTGTATGTAAGAACAGGACGAAAGAGCTCAATAGTGACAATCCCCACACACTAAAACCAAGCATCCCCCCCGATACTCTATGGAAAAACACTAATATTCCTTCCTATTCACAGTACAGATCTCTGAACTAAATAATAACACTAAGAACAATATAAAGTGGTTCATGAAGCTTAGAAAAGAACAAAGCAGTGTTGAAAGTTATTTAGGGCTATTCTATTTCTCAACTTTACTGTGTTAACATGTTACTTAACAGAAGGCATACAGGTCCTAAAAGCTTACTGCTTAAGAATACTGAACAGCAAAAAAAATTTTTAGACACTGTCAGATCACACATAATCATTGCAGCTGCTTTACAAGCTTTTGCTTTTGAACCATAACCTCAGAACAACAGGGAAGATCATGATCTAATCACAAATAATGACCAAGTACAAAATTACTGCTTTGATAAAAAATACTTTTAAAATTGCAATGGTAAACAAATTAGCCCACTCTTACTATGCAGCAAATAGCTACAGTTCTTTATAAAAAGAACAAAAGCACGTAATTTCTATAGGTATTGAAGATAAGCGTGGGACAAAATTCGGGGCAGTACACAATGGAGACTTAATCCCAAATGAACACTATGAATACCATAAAAATTCAATGATTCTGTGAATTCTCTGCATCCTCTGCCTGGAAATGGAGACGGCCAAAATGAGATGCAAATCAGTGCCTTTATCTAATGAATAATGCAAATGAGTGCTCCTCTTACAGCGCGACAGTCTGCAGGAATCCTCTCTGCCTCACCTCACATTTCTTGTGGATTTAAGCACCATGTGTCAGAAGAAATTAGAGAATGGAATTGCCAAGAAATGACAAAGCCTCCAAGCCCCAAGTCAGTGCAGACAGCAAGGTGCATTAAGATGCACAGTACAGAGAAGGAGAGAGCAGACATCTCATTAAAATGAGAATGTTGCTATTTTTCCTTCACCTAGTTAATGCAGTTATACGATGTTGTAATCTGCAATTACTTGTATGTCTGCCAGTTAGAAACATCCTCTAAAATGATACAAGGGTGGGATCTTAAAAACTTCATGAAATCTTTCGTGTTTGTTTTGGCTTTTCTTTTGGTTTGTGGGGTGGTTTAATTTCTTTTTTTTTTTTTTTTTGGGTTTTTTGGTTTTTTTGGGGTTTCCTTTTTTTTTTTTTTTTTTTTTTTTTTTTTTTTTTTTTTTTTTCTTTTCTTTTTAAACTCTGGTGCTATTTTGTCTCTTTGGTATCAATTAAATGCATCAGCATTTTTCTCGCAGCATCACAGAGCACACTTCATCTTACCCATTAGTCACAAGTCTCACTGTAGCTTTCCCGTAGCATCTAGCATTACCCTCAAAAAAAAAAATTCTCAAGCAAACAAACCTGCAGGAAAATTAACTCTTTTATTCCCCCTTCAATCTTTACTTTGCCTGAATGCATTTGTGATTCAGAATCCAGGACAGATTAGCACACGGGCCAGCCGTGCTGCCACAGCTGTTGTCGAGTCCCTCCTCTTTGTCATTGCATCCCCTTCAAACTGGAGATTTGGGAAACTTAATGCTTTCCTGACAGGTACTCTCTTAAAATACGGAGCAGGTACACACAATCTAACGAGCCATTTGCTCCCCTGACAACTTCTTAGTTATCAGATACAGAGTAGTGAAGGAGCAGCCCAACCATAAAAGGGATCTCCTGAAGATTCGGTGCTGGGGGTGGGGATCCCTACTCATTGGGATGCGCAGGGGATACACAGGGACTACAGGTCTGAGCACGCAGTTCTGCCAGGTGGTGGTTCAGGCAAGCACACTGTGGAGTGGAGGGTAATCTCCTCTCACTTGAAAAGGGAAGAGCACCTCAGAGTCCTGAACTGTAAAGCAGAGAACTTAATGCAATCACTAAACTTTGGGATGCCAATCATGTGCAACAACCTCAGGGCTGTGTTCCTGTTGTTCACTGAGTTATGTTGTGAACCAGCAGGCAATGGTTCAGTTCTTTGATGTCCATCAGATATATCTATTTGCTAAGCAAAAGAAAAGATTAGACATGTCTTACTGTGTGGCTTTTCAGGAAATGTGGGGAGGGGAACCCCTAACCCCTTTCTCTCTCCCACAATCTGACAGAGGTATTGCTGTTTACAGCTGTGCTTTGTTTCATCTGTTGGAGGTAGATGGCAGAAGATGCTAAGCCATTAGTGACATGGCTATTCAATTAAGAGCTTACAGTCTCTTTTTAATAGTTGAAAGCAAAGGCATTTCTCTACTGGGCAGTTTGTGGCAAACTTTGTAACCGAGAGAAAAAAGAAAAGAGGATATTATTTTGGATGGATTTTCTCTCAGCTTAATCCTAGTGAATTAAGGGGGAATTGCCTGGGATGTAGGTCTACGAGGAATTTGGTGTGAACTTCATAAAATGCAACTTGCAGTCAATATAACATTTTCACCCTCTAATTTAAGAGAGACATGGATAGTTTCTCTGCTCCTGTTCCTGTTAGCAGTTACCATGCCAGGAATGCACAGAGAGTTTAGGTTTCTTATAGCAAGGGCAATGATAGCTACAGAGAAAAAACTACTGTTAAAGCAAACTAAGCAGTTGATTTGAAGCAAGGAGACAATTAAAGCACAGCATTTCTGAAAGAGTAATAAAAATGTCACTGCAAATGACTGATTGTTACAAGTCCTTGGCTTCTTCCTAGCACTGCAATAGAATATGGTGTTAAATCAGTTCCAAGAGATTATTAGTGGTATACGTTATTTTCACAAACTCAAGGAGCTGAGTATCATTTCATAAATCAACTGCAGGTTAAAATTAGATATTTTTTTTTACAACTTCAGCTCTGTGACCTTTATACACACAATTAACAAAAAACTGTAAAAAAAAATATATTTGGAACCTGACTCAAACTGAGGAAAGCTACAAACGTTCCCCTAAAAACCCAAACCAACTGGGAAAATAGCCCTTTTTTTTTATGGCTGCAGATCTGCTTGACACCTGATGTTCACTGATTGCAGAATAATATGTTGAGCCATAGGTACTGTAGAAGACAACTCTAATTTCCCATTACCTTAAGGCTCTGTAAATTACCTGTAAAGCAGGCCCATTTTTTGTGCATTGTTTTTCTGCATAAATCATTAAGAATCCTAGGTCAGAAAACTATAAATTATTAAAACCATCAATAACCAAACACAACTACATGGCACACGGAGATCTACGAAGTGCAAGGCTGAAGCAGACATATGCATCATCAGATACAGCAGTATTGTGGGTTCAGTTATAAGCTTCTCTGCTTCATGTGTTTATGAGCCAGGTAATGTCTTTTACCAAAGTCTGCATTGACAATACTATTGGAATCTCATAAGCACTTCTAACATGGAGAAAAGCTAATTTCTCCTGTAAACAAATTGGCCAAGAATCTTCCATGATCTGCACAGAAATACAAGGGACCTGTCATATTCTGAGATGGAACGTTGCCATGTACTTCTGTCCATGTTCATGGGTTGCTTAGGGGCTGCAACACCTCACTCTGGGCATTTGTAGGATCACAGGGGAGGGTTTGTCACCAAGACCAGCATTGCCTTCTAGACTGCCTTCTTACCTTCTTACTAGCTCAAGCAAGTAGGTATATTGCCCTGTTCTTTGGCAGCAGCCCTTTGCTATAGCTGACTGCCAATCTTCACACGTATTTCCCAGGAAAACGCTGTGGATCTGATGATCCCTGGTTAAGAAGATATTTTTGAATTCCAAGGGTGTTTCCAATTTATGATTTATTTCACCATTGTAAAAGTATCCTGCAAGGCTTTACACAGCTCATAATTATAAACAAACCAATGACTAATCCAGAGTAAAGGCAGTGACAGCAAAGGCTTGCTCAGCATCACCCTTACCTCTACTTTCTGAGGCCTTGAACATTGGCCAGGATGACAGCCAAAAAACCCCAACTGTGACTGGCTTATAAGACAGGAGTTTAGAGAAGCACGTGTAAGGTGGTGTTATTTAAAAAAAAAAAAAAAAAAAAGAAAAAATTGTTAAAACAGGTTGTCATAGGTGCCATTCAACTTTAATTTGTGAAAAGCATTCTTTTTCTTGCTCAGCTACTATAAATCTTCTTTTGGAGTATCAGAAGGAACTGGCCTGGCAGGAGGAGGATGCTGACAGTTGCATTAGCCTAGGTGCAATGACTTTGACTACGGGAACTCAACCTTAGCCTAAGTTTGTTTTTTTTTTTAAAATTCAGTGAGACCCTTCTCTGCTGTGTGACTTGTTTCTGATCACATGCACAATTTTATCATTCCAAACCCATCACTTACCAATACAAGGCCCTTGACGAGATACAATCACCAGAGTGACATTTACTCCAAATTCTGAGTCAGATTATTATTGATTGGGAGAGTCGAACACTGACTGTAAAAAGGCTGTGCCTGCTTTCTCTGTGCTCCTGCAATGTATTTACTCTCTTGGAGACTGTGCGTAGGAAAAGCAGCATGACGAGGGGGTCCTCAGAAATCAGTCCACCTTTCAGCACACGCTTCTCCCACTCTACTGTTGAACTTCTTAAGACTTCTAAAGGATTCTGAAAACGTTTCTCTTGTACCTGTCTAAGGTCCATATGTTGGGTCTGTACCACTCTAAAAGAGACTGGTAGCAGAAGTGTAAGTTAGAACAAAACCATGATCTCTGGTGGCTTCACAAGCCACAGAGCCAGGGGGAGGCAGGAGGAAGGCAGGCTTTTGTGTTCTTTGGAGCAACTCCCTGTTTCTTTTTTCAGTCCTCCTATTCTCCACCAGTTTGAAAAACCTCCATCTCAGTGAGGCTGGAGAGAGGGGCTGGCCCTGGGGAGGGTTGTAGGGATGGCACAAGTGGCAGATGTATGGGAGCCACCTTCCCCATGGTGGTTGCACCACCCCATTTAATGCCCATATGCCAATTTACACCAGCTGAGGACTTGTAGAAACAACTTGTAGGAGGGGAAACAAATGTGTGTATGGCTTCAAAAAAACAAACAACTGCCCTGCAAATTTCAGACATCAACCATTTGTCCATTGTTTAATGTTTAAAAAATGCTGTAATCTCTATTACAGCTTCAGCTTAGAATTTCACAAAATGTTACACTCCTATCTTTTCTGATTAACAAAAAAAGGGAACTGTTGAACTCTTGTTCGGAGACTTGCTTTTAAACCTATAAAACCTGAAGTTCATGAACTATGATGCTTAACTATTACTGAATGCTGCAACCGATGATGGTGCAATTATGGAGAAGTATGAGAAAATTACTCAGTAATAGTCTTCTGTCCTTTTTAATTATTTACATATAAGCCATGAGATGTATAAAGCTAAAACAATATATTTTAATATGCAAACCCTGTCATGTGTTCTATATATGGACTCTAGATGGCACTTCCTAGCTAGAAGGTCTTAACCAGGCTCTTCTTGCATGCCCCCAAATTGCCAAACCTACACCTAAGCAAAAAACGTAACCAGTTAACCAAATTCTGTCCTGACACTAGAGACAATCAGCCTTGTATTAAATCTCACAGGGATGAAGTAATCCAAGACCAAGCACCAGCATAATGAGGCTGGAAATAAATGAACTTCAGCAAAATTACTTCTGACAAGAAAAAGATGGAAAAGATAAAAGCATAGTATTAATTTTACTTGTATTTAAGATGGTGTTAAAGTTTCAGTTGAAAGTTTCACACAGATACAGTACAGAGGCTAGTATGTACTACTTAGGAAGTGGTATTTGGGTACAACCCACTGCTGTGAGTACAAGTCCTCGTGTGCAACTTACACAAGACGCATTAATTTTGACAGAAGATCACACTTTAAATCCTGTTTAGAGACAGTCAAACACTGACTTTTAGGCATGAAATATACAACATGATTCACTTCTACCCACTTTTCAGTTATTGAAGGATACCTGAAACACTGGCTTTGGTTTTGTAAAAAAGGTAACAAAACCTTTTTCTTAACCTCATAACGTTCTTAATCTTTTATTTTCAAAAGCCCCTCTCACGTCTGTTTCAGGAAAAAGAGACTCCAGATGCAAACTGCTGGCAGAAATTTACCCCAAAATTGTAGCGGGGAAAGCTACAATGCTTGAACCCCTTAAATCCATTAACGCCATTACTTAATGTTTCTGGAAGTCTGAGCAACCTTGCAAAGTGAGACACCTTGTATTTCTGCAGGCTGTCCCTACAGTATTCATACTGCTTGGCAGATTCATATGGTCAAGGAACCCAAAAGGCATGTCAGAGTCTGGAAGGCTGCGTTAAAAATAGATGGGGAAACGGCACATCTAGAAAGAGTTGGTTTAGTAGTCAGAAAATTATATTCTGCACTGTTTTCTAGAACTATGCTGCACACTGTTGGTTTTAAAAGATGAAGGCTTTGTGTAGTTGCTTGGTTTTGTTTTTTTTTTTTTTCTTTTACCTTTTTCCACCACCCAGTCATTTATAAAAGTCACTCACAAGCGGCTCAGTTTCTAGTTTTCACTGGAGGAAAGCACCTTATGAGCTGGTGTAGATGGTAAAAATCAAACTGATGAGTTAAAATGATGGCTCCTGACAGTTTCACAGATAAAAATCTATAATGCACCAGGATGCTGGAAAGACACAGTATGAACATGTAAGAAAATGCTCCTCTCATCATAATGGTGTCCTCCTTTAAAGGTTTTACAGTTACTTAGCTATAAAAATTCTCTCTGGGCCGAAGCCTGACATAAAAAATCTCAGGTATAGTACAATTTCTTGCTTATAATAAATATAATTAAGATTCATTTGTGCCCTTTTCTTTCTTCTCCTTTTTTATTCCTAAATGCCATATAAACAATCTGCCTAAAGAACTAGAAGATAAGAAATAAAACCATTTTACAGAAAATAGGATACAGCAAACATCAAAGCTACATGAAATCACCTATGAGTGTTGCCAAGCTAGCTCAATGCCAAGGATTTTCACATCCTCAACTATATTTGTACTTGTAGATCAAGATGATATACCTGCAAGTGACCTCTGAAAACACAAACTTCCATACCCATAGCGTATATTGTTTCTACAGTCATTGCTTCTACAAGTAAATCAGGTACAAAACTTTTTTTCAGCTAGCGAGATTAGCATCCCAGAGTACACAGAGATGTGCACCTCATCAGTCAATGACCTTAATAGCATCTGGGATTATTTTTGACTTTCCAGAACCAGCTAGTACTAACAGGCCTAGAAAACAAGTCAAGAAACATTTGGTTTAGCAGATCTCTTACCTGGTTTTAGCTATTCCTAAATGGAAATTTCAGCTTTGGCAAAACAGTATCATGATTATTTAAAAAAAAAAAGCAGCAGTGGTACTCATACTGAAATTCAGCAGCTCTTACAAATTCAGCCCTTTCTAAACTCCGTGGATAAAAACAAATTACAGGTTTTCAATCTTGAGTAAGTAGATGGGTAATTTCCATACTTTGTCAACAGGGACTACTAATGCTTGTCTGGTTTTCTTCCCCTTTGTTTCACAGCACAGAGCAGAAGGGATGAGAGAGCCTGATTATTGTCTCAGTCTGTATGTATTTATATTTTTTTTTTCCTTGATTGCTCTGGCACAATACTGTGGGCTTAAATGTTTGCATGGGGTGGCTTGGGCTACATATAGGACTGATTGCTTTGTCAGTAACTTAAAATGTCTAAACCTTAAAATCATTATTTGGGAGTCAACTTGTCACTTTGGCCTTCTTGAAGGACTCCAGGGGAGCCTGGTAACGAGAACAGTTGTCCTGACGTACCAGGGTTTGTAGAACTCTTGGCCAAGTTCACTTGGCTTTGTTTCAACTAAGATGCTTACAAATGGAAATTTTAATATATGGAAGTGCCTGACGAACTTGCATTTGGTTTCCAGTGATTCTTAGCTGTTACGAAGTACAAGCCCTGCAAGAAAGAAACACAAAGCTCTGGAGTTTAGAGAAATACAGGTACTAAATGAAGAAGGAAGTAAATGTTTGTCCAGATAATCTGGATAAACCTAAGCAGTGTAAAACTAGTTCTGCTCATTTCTGCCAAGTAAATCCAAAATTCGCACTCTGAGACTTGTCCATCACAGCGGGAAGAAATATACTATCACACTCCCTGTACACTGTCCTCAAAATGAGACAGCAGCCTGGAAAGCCTAATGCTGCACAGCTCACTGGGGACCGCGGGGCATCGCGCCTGTGACCGAAATGTGTGAAAGCAAACCGGCTGCTCCCCGTGACGGGCTGATCCCGCACCACTGCTCCTCCAGGCTGACTGCCTGACACCAGCGGGTTAGAAGGCAAAGGACACTGCTGAAAGGTGGATTTACCCACCCCGGGGAAAAAAATAAAATAAATCTTAGTTCAGGGTTTCTAGCAGAGAAAGAGCACATCCAGCTGCTGCCACCTCCCTTCAGCCCAGGAAAGTGGGGAGGGATGTGCTGTCCTACACTGGGTGAGGAGCTCCAGTTGGGATGCTGCTTTACACCCTAGTAAATCTTGTTAGGAGAGTCTCCCTGCAGCGAGCTGCAGGCTCAAGATCACCTCTGTCTCACCAGAAGTGGTTCACATTACAATGCGACGCTAGTAAAGATTTTATTTTTAAAGTAGTATTGTTTTATTGCAGAAGACAGCACTAAAGATGCTGCTGAGGGGACATTGCTGGTCCAGCTGCACTGACAGCAACCCATTCAGATCTCATGGATGTCAGGGTATCCATTTTATAGTGGAGGCTGTTTATTTCTTCATAAAATTTCTGTTGCTGTTTCTGCACCCGATCAAGACCAAAAGCCCAAGTTCCCGCAGAGTACTTCGGCAGCTCCCCCAGATACCCTCTTTGGCTGGTGGAGGAAGGCAATTTGGGGGCCCCGGGGTGCCAAGGGCAGGAGGGGGGACACCAGCTCAGGTATCTGCAAAAACCTCATCCTCAGAGGCACATTCGCCCCCAGCAACCCCTTGCTTTCTAAGATGAGTTATTCTTACAAGAAATTGATCACTGTGTTAGCTACAAGTGTCTAGTATTTCCAGCTAACCTCACTGGAAAAAACAAAATAGGAGAGCAACTACAAAATGCTGCTTGGCAGTGTTGAAAGCAGCAGTTAAGCAGCTTCTATGAAATGTATTTATAAAATATCCATTTTGTTAAAAGGATGCACTTTTACACATAGCAGTGATATAGAATACGTGCCGTAAAACTCTGCAAATGAAAATAAATAGAAGCCCTTGACTTTATTTAGGAAGCCTGTTTTGCCCCCAAATATTTTTAACAGTTTAAGTACTTGTGGGCATTATTGTTTTTTTTTTTCTTTGTTTAAGATTAGAAGACATTCCAGTACCCAAAGTGTAACTAAGGAGAAAAAAAAAAAAAAAGGCAACTGAATAGAGTTCCATTAATGATTTACTGTGGAATCTTGATGTGTGATAATGCAAAACTGGTTTTCTGGCAATCCTCACTTTTGATTTATGTGACATTATTAATTTTTAGATTGCTTGCAGCTGGAAGAAAACAGGGATTTTATCAAGTCCCATTTTTCTTATTCTTGCGAACAACTTTTTTTCTCTTTTATGAAATCAAGAACTCCTTTTCCCCAGAGGACTGAGGAACAAGGCACCTCTGAAACGTCTGTGGGCAGGCTGCTACCAAAGGCACAGGTAGGCTGTCGCCTCCACGCTGACCAGCGGGAGGAAGCTGGAGGGGGGAACATGAAAAGAGCAAAGGGCATGTAAAGAGCAAAGGGCATGTTGTGTTCTTCTAGTTTCCCTCTCATCCTGCCGTCTGCTCTGCTCTGAGGCTGGAACGTTACGGACCGAAGCGGTGCTTTGGTGGAAACAGCTGCATCAGTGGGGTGGCAGAGGTGTCCTGCCCTGTGCAGGGCAGAGGAGAAGGGGCGGGGAGGTGGGAAGGCTGTAGCTCACCATATAGGACTTACAGGATTAGAAATGAAATAATATATCCAATAACAGAAGAGGTAACACCAAAATAAGAACTCTGTTCCCTGGAGGATAAGGTTATTTCTGACAATGAGAAAGCAACACTTATATTAATTAAATGTGCTCAAAAGAGTTCAAAATAGATGAATGCAGGTATTGTAAATAAAGTCTGCAACAACTTTGAGCTGTATGTATTTTTACAGTACAAAACTGTGAAAATCCACATTAAATGAGACAGTAACTATAGTGTCATCTTTAATTCCCTGTTCTACCATTCTACCCCGTGCTTCCTAGGATTGCACAGAGGGAACCAAAATGAAGGATTGCATGTCCTTATTCAGCCCATATAAGAAAAAAGCTTTTTTCTTATCAGCATCTCTTAATGGTATTGCTCAACACTGTTTTAAAATGTCCTACCCCAGAATGCACATATGCATGCCAAAATGCTTTCAAAATTTACATTTTTATTTCACATTTTGACTTATACATGACTCAGAAGAATATCTGTTCATTTAATTATTTCAGTGAACATAATAGTGGTATCACTAACTACACTACAGAGTATTTTCCCTTTTTTTAAGAAATATGAGCCTACTTGTAATTAAAGGAATGCTATATAATGATGCTGAAAGTCTCAGAGGGAAAAACTTAACATCTACCTCATAATATTATGCCAAAATTACAAGCACAGAAGACTTTTTAATAATCTTTGTTTCTTAATTTAGTTTTGATTGGCTATGAAATACACAGTAGCACTCAAGGGCTCAAATTTCTACTGTCATCAGCATTTCTGCTCCATAAATTGTACAATTGCACAGGACTCCTGTCTGTAGGCTTCTTTTCAAGTTTCTTTTTAACCTATGAAAAAATTAGCTGCAGGCAATGATAATTGCTGATAATTTCATCACTCTTTAGCCACTGTGATGTGAGATAATGTTATGATAGCTAAGTCTAAACACAAGCAGAAAATGGTATCTTAACGTTGCCATTTCAGCTGCAAAGGCAGGTTGGTAATGTAAATTCGCCTACCGTTACAGCAATAGCCACCAGGAGTCTCCTGGTTGAGTTCATGATGAATTTGCACACTAATCCTGGCCAAGGTTTGAATGCAAACCCCATGCTAAAGGCTGGATTTTAGCAGAGGGGCCAGACCATGCCAGGGGCAGGCGTGATTCTAGGGCAAAGGGACCTGTGAGCAGCACTGTGGGGGCTCCTGATGCCCATTCCAAGGGCACAGCCAGCATTCCTTTTAGAAATAAGTAAGTCAGAAGCCACCTATGCACTGTTATTGTAGGTGAGGAGGTGGTGACGGTCGTGAAAACACGGATTTGTTTCTCTTATAGCTGGATGGAGTTTTGTGAAATTGTAACACAAATTAAAAAGAAGGAAGTAGAAGATTTCACCAAAGCAGATTTGTTTTGTAAACTGAAATGCTGCAGGTCATAAGAACTAGCATCCCCAGGTACTCAAAAATTTGCTTACAGTATCTCTGCAAAGTGAATCCTGCAGTTCTGAGAATGTAAAGCAGCTTCTTTCTCTGCTGTCTTCTTTCCCTTCCTTCTCCTCCCAGGCAAAATAAGCATATGCGTATGCTGCTGGACATCCTCTTCCCAATGCCAAATGCTCAAAGTTCATGAATTACAGACCCACAGAGAATCGTCATGCTGGCTCAAATGCTGTGCTCGACTCTGTGGATGACAAAGATTGCCAAATTTCCTTGAAGAAATGCCATGGAAAGCAGATGTGGATCGTCTGCCAGCATGCGTGCCTCAATCTAAGCAGCTAGAGGTTGCTTTAAAACTTAGAGAAGCCAGAGGAGACCAGTTAAAGCCCCTCTGTAGGGGACTGGTTATTGCACAGGCAGGTAGAGTACTACCTGCTGTGGAAGGGTGCTGTCACATCCTCCTTACAGACACAAGCAACTCCACAGCAAAAAACGGTGAGCCTTCCCCATTCTAAGCCATTCATTCAGTTATATGTTTCTTCCAGGCATCTCTCCTCTCAAGCAAAATCCCAAGCCCTAAAAATCCTGAGCAACTCAAAAAAAATGATACAACTTTAAACACATAATAATATTTTTGAGGACTATTTATTTGGCTTCTGTTTTTAGAGTTTCACAGTTTAATTTTCAAATTTTTCTCTGCAACCAGAAGGACTAAGAAAATAAAGATGATGTTTTAAATGAAATCTGGGAATCTCACGTAATCATAGGACTCCAGGGGTTTGAGGTTTCAGAATAATCTCACCAGTTTTCAATACAGAATGTCACCAGAAACTAATGTTATTCTCGGAATAGATTGCATAAAAGCAATTATGGGATAGTTTTTTTTTTTTTGCTGCCTGTTCCCTGTAATATCTACGATCGCTGTCCCGGAGGGATGAGCCGAAGGTACTTACAAGCATTGAGCTGCCACGTGCTGGGTTCAGCTACCCATTATAGTAGTGCTGCATTTTGCAACAAATCTACGTGTGCAAAATCTCGTTACTCGGTCTGTCGACTAAACAAGCTTACTGAGCAAAAATTAATAATGGCCTCGTAAAACACTTAATTCCATGAGGAATATGCAGAAATAAGTAGGAGGCAAATTTTACCATTAACTGCTCATCTTGGTATGTCTGTGTGCACTGCAATGCACGATTGTGTTGTGTGCTATTGCAGACTGCCTTAGATTTTTCCATAATTTCCCAGCAGGACCTGGATGAACCTCTCAGTCTGGCTGCTTCAGGGATATAATCTATACTACACTTATAGCTGACAAGACTCAACAGCTAGTACCTTAGTCTGTAATAGACCGTAGTGAACAAAAAATTTCTAAGCCTGATTGGAGAACTGATACGGAAACAAAACAGGAGACTGCTTCAGCCTCCTCCTTGGCCCGTAGAAGCAAGCCCTGCTGTTTGGTGCCCTTCCTTATTGTTACGATATCTGAAAGGACTCCCATCTCCACCAAGGTAGCATTAATCTGATTTCAATAACAAAACACTGGCACATGGGTTTAGCATGCAAATATTGAATACTCGCAATAATAAAACCAAGCATTTGTGGTGAGGCTGCTCAGCACTTAACCATGCTGAAAAGAAACCTTTCCATCTCTGTCATTTCAAATTTGGGATTTCTTAGCACAAGAACATGACTAACAGGAATGCACTCTTTTCCACTGCCCACCTTCTCCAAGTATGTCAGCGCTAGCTTTTTGTTTTCTAAAACTAAAAACGAATGCAAAAATAAAATCTTTTCATTGGGAAATGTCAAGAAGCTCAGCCCTACAAATATGTAAAACCTCATTTTGTAGGAAATGTGTCATTCCTGCATGTAGCTATAGAACAGAGAGACATCAAGCATTTTTAGGGATGAGAACGCTCTGCTGCTGTGTAGTACCCCAGGAACATCAATTGTTTCAAGTAAGTCAAGCCATTACCACTGCATATCTTAATATAGTCCGTTTGTCCAACATACACCTATACTGGAAGCAAATACAATGGCTTATTGTGTAGGAGTCACTCAGTCTAAACTCACATCACTAAATACACACCCTTGTATTGTGTATGCTCTCTCTTCCTTCCTCCGGTTCTTCCTCTTTACTTCTCATGTCAGGATTCTGGTGGCCTTCTGCATCTCAAGGGCTTAAACAGCAAGTGAACTGCAGCTGTAACCTCAGGACATGCCCAAGCAAACTTTTATCCCTCGTCACAACACCAAGGACCCTGCTAAGCCAAATGTTTTCAGGTGGAGTTCTGGCACTATTTTGAAAGCTCAGATTTAATCAAGATGTCTTTTTTCTGTTTATTTGGGGATTTTGTTTAAAATAATTATTCTAAGTAGAGCGCGGACTGATAACCAAGACATTCAGAAACTCAAAAAATTACTTAAACATTGTAGCAGTTCTGGTCTTACCTGCACTAGAAGGAAAAAAAAAGTTTTGCTGGGCAATTTCTTTTGCATTAAAAGAATAACTTTTCTTATTCACTACAAGATGAATTACTAAAGGTCACTGATTGAGGACTATATCACAGTTATTATTGTTCACTTCAAGATAAACAAAAAGACAGTATTACGCATGGAACGTTGCTTTTATTTCTTTTTAAACAGTGGCTGCTTGAAGCTGCTCTGAGGTTTTGAGTGTCAGAGCCATGTCAGCAGAGATGGATTAGTGGGCAGAGAGCAAGTGGTGCAGTCAAAGGTTTACAGTGAATGTAATTTATTCACGTAGCTCCGCAATTTATCACGTGCCTATTACCATAATGTATGTGGGAAGCAGCTGCTTGCGTGCACATAATGCCCTAAATATATGTGTGGTTGGACCTGAACTCCTTACAGAACAGTAGTGGTTGAAAATGATACCATAAGGCATTTAAAAGCAAATTTCCTTCCTGTGGGGATGCTGTCACACAGCAATGATGATTCGTACACAGGCAAATAAATATCTTGTAGGCTTTTCTCAGTTATGATAATCTCACTTACTGGCTTTTCAAATCTAAATTTATGTAGGCAATGTGATGTATGTTTCCAGTGCATTATTAATAGATGTAAGTACATGTGTTTTGCATCTCAAACTCACATTTTCTAGTGAAGGAATGGTGTATTTTCCACTCAATATTTAACAGATATATTCAGTGACAAAGAAAATGAATTCTCTGTATTTGTGAGGAGTTGAGGATTTCCTTTAACTCAAATGACCTCTTACAGCATGATGTGTCAAACACTTGGGAGCAGCACAGCTGCACAAGGTTGAGATATATTGTGTCTACCTGGTTTCTCATACCAGTATAACTATTTACCAAGGCCAAAATTTCCAAAACTAGTCTCTAATTTCAAGAGCTTCTAAATTAAGGAGCTTGACTTTGGTCTCTTTTAGTTGGCTTGAGTGCCTACAGTTTCAGTTGAATACGAAAGCTGTTAGTAGTTGGTAGAGCTGGACCCCACCTGAAGGCGTTTCTTGTGGCATTGTCCATACATGCAGGTATGAACTTGCTGGTACCAAGGCTTCAGCAGCACTGCCCACGGCTGCGTGGTCCTGCTGGATAAACTCCACCAGCTCCCACCACCACTTTTTGAGCTTCTGCAGTTGGAGTTTCTAACAAGGGTCTCTTGTTCGGAAATGATGCTGAACTGTAACATGCTATGATGCTTTCAGGTGATAATATTGGAACGAATTCACTCAAGTCTTTCATGACCCAGGCAAATGCACCCAGTTACAGACTAGTGCACCAGGAGTTTCACACTGCTTTCTTTTAGGTTGCTAAAAGCTGACCCAGAGAGACACCAAATTCAGACAAAGTCAAGTTAGGTCCCCATAAGCAGAACATCTCCTTTCCCAGCTTAATGTACTGCTCTGCATTTTGTTCAGCAGAACCTTTCACATTCAGAATATGATGCAGATTTTCTTGGATAATTACATGTGTGCTCTAGGGCTTCTGTTCTGAAGCCATCTACCACAAATATATACCCGCTAATTATGCAAAATTAAAAGCTTGCCTTACCATTGCACAGAAAGTCTCAGGAGGGTCTCCACATGTTATGTCTGGAGGATCCAGAGTCACTTTTACGTATTTGATCATGTCTCTGGCTTCTGGCTGGCAGGCCATGTAATCCCACACTTTTCCTTCTTCTGTGTATATCTGAGTCTTACACACGTCATAGTGTCCCCACACGGAAGGGTAGTGCTGCATCACGGAGGATACGGTAACCCAGAGGGCGTGAAGTGACAGGAATCTTGACAAATACATTTCTAAGTCCTTTTATGTAACCTTTGTAAGGATGCTCAGTACTGGCGTACGTGCAGTCTACAGGTTATACATATACATACATGTATATATTTTATAAAATAGGTTCCAACTCAAACGTGAAGCAATAGAATAGGGTGTTTGTTTCACTAAGTTGAAGACTTTGGTAGAAGCCACCCAGACTCCGATGACAGCCTTTCACAGCAACATAGCACTCGTCCTTTGTCTTATAACTTATTTGTCAGGGCTTCTTGTAAAAGATGTCCAATAGCAGATAATAATTTGTGCAGTTGCAGGTCTTCAGCTACACTGTTGATAATCCTGAGTGATCCTCTGTCTTCGGGGCTCACAGAGGATGCCCAGACGCACTGATAAATCAGTATCCGAAGCAAACGGATGAGCGTCTACAGGCTGGTGTCTGTTTCCCATCAATCATTCTTTTCTTCTGGCACCAGCACCCTTTTAGAAACAATAAGAGTTAGAGTTATTGTCCAAGAATCAATGCTTTACAAAATATATGATATGTTGACATTTTGGAGGTTTGATGCAATATAAAGCAAATTGGTATAATATGGATAACCTTTACCATGGGTGCTGTGCTAGAATGAACAAACTACCAAAATCATTCACAGTGAAAAGTATTTTGACATGAAGGATTTAACTCTTTTCTAACAAAGACAGATTTATAACATTCCAGGTGAGTCACTGGCTTCTGCTTCCAAAACTGTATTTTTACCCTAGCAAAACCAGAGAGCAAACTACTGAACTCAACCGTTGTCCAGAACGTACAGGCAGGGGAGCAGACAGCCCAGCACCATGGGGCAGCAGCAGGAAGAATCTTTTATTTAAGCAATACAGAGATGGCTATCAGGGCTACCAGGTACTGATAAGTCTCTTGGCAAGAGGATCTGGGTAAGCTCCAAAAGTCTTACACGCTTCTTAGATATTTTTTTTTAAATGTTTTTGGAACAGTAACAAAGATATTGCAAGCATGCTTTTGTTCTCTTGAAATATCTCATTAGCATTGGAAGAGCTTTGCTCCTTTTCTTCCGCTTTTTTTTTTCTTTCTCTCTGAACTGTGATGTACTGATCACGCATGATAAACTACTAATAAAGATATTTGTAGCTTAAAGTATAAGGATGCTTTCCCCGTCTGTTATGACAGTCTTATTTTCTTAGGTTTGGGTGTGAGGGCACCTGTGTACTAAATGTTTATTTCAAAGCAGATATATCCTCTTTCCTCTCTTCAGAAAGCAACTAGAAATTCCCCCTCTGTCACCTCAATCATATTATCACAGGTATAAAATCTTGGGATGTTATTGCAACAACAACTTAAAACATATATTTGTTAAAAAGTACAGGTAAAAATACAAATTACGTATGAAGGAAACTATAAAGACAAACTAAGCACCCTAAACACGGACAAGGAAAACCAGGGCTACGAACTCCAACCCATTTCTCTCAGCCTGTGCCTGGTGTCAGGCTGTGCCAGCTGAGGATGGCCAGTCTGGGTGGCCTGCAGAAGGATTCCAGCCAGCTGCCGCAGCACCTCTGCACTCTTTCTATCTGAACGCTAAAATCTAAGCAAACCTGTCAGACAGATGTTAAGAAACAACAGTAAGTCACCATGCTCTGCAGCCTGCTTTGCTTGTTCCCAGTTTTAAATCACGCCCAGTGTCACGACCCCTCCTATACCCAAAAACCACGGCAAGTGGTACATGACCCAGTGAGCTCCTCAGCATGTCACTTTGGTAACGCGCGTTTTCAAAACTTCTCTTCAAAGCTATTCGCAAATGGCCTCCCTATATTTAAATAATGCTTCATCTTAAACTGAGCTAAACTACAGACACCATAAAATGCCAACAGATGGTTGAATTGTGTTTCCATAGCAAAGTAATTTACAATAATTGCCGAATGGACGTAAATGCAATTTTCCATTATATTCATTTTATCAAGTGTTACCATACAACTCTCGTATATTTTATCAGAATATGCAGAGAATATCTTAAGTTTTCACGCAATAACAATTCTCAATCAGTTCAAATATATTTATGCTTCAAATCTGAATTTGACACAAAAGCAAAAATATCTAAGACCAAATCCAAATTAAATTTTTTTAAGAAGCATAATGTGTAGTACCACTGTCTTTCTAGGAACCTTGCATTCTTTTTCTGTTTTCAGTGGGAATGTTTACTTACTATCTTGGAACTCAATAATTCAGAGAACACTTTCCATGTCATTCTAAAGACATCTCACATTCTTTCTCTCTAGTCCTTTTCAATGTATTTTACTATTTTACAGGAGGGGGGTGTGGGGGGGAGGGAAACAGTTTAGAACAGTAATTATGTAAAAGGGAAACCACTATTCTTCTAAAAAAGGAGTCATACTGTTTTAAATTTGTGACAAATCAAAACATACTATGTATTGGAGAAGGCTTGGTCATAGCTGGAATAAACAGTAGGGGAATATCATGTTTCTGTGTAGAAACAAGAAGTTACTGAGTTTAATTACCCTTAGACTACAAGCCTGTCTATTCAGGCAAAATTAGATTTGTTTAATACTTTCCTTGCTAGCTCTTCAGTTGCCTATAACCTTTTACTTTGAGACTCAGATCAACTGAGACTCAGTTCAACTGATAAACAGGACTGGATAGGTTTAAAATAATGTGAAGCAAGCCACTACCTTAACACACTGTGCTAAAATACTTCCCATATAACGAATTCTCATTAAAGTAAGCCAGAGTCATAATGATGGTCGTTACACAGAATTATAGACTATAACATCGATCGAATTTAGTGCACTGACAAGGAAAAAGTGCAGAGAAGTGCAAGACATCTGAGCATTAGGCAGCTGTAGCAGTGTACGACAGACATTCCTGACAAGGAGCAGCCAATTATAGCTTAAATTTCTGGCATATAACCAGTTCTGATTAATAGTTTTCCATTACATTACAGACATATTATTAATGTATTAAAAATGTCAAGCTTTGGCAAGAACTAACACGGCATGGCTCAGTTATTCTGCAATATCTTTTTTTAATGAGCTTCCATTGATACAGAGAATGATATTGACTAAAGCACATTAAGGATCATGTGCTGAGTTTTTCTGATGGAGCTTAGATGATTTCTCTTGCTTATATTTATTTCTGCAGAGTCACTCATGATATGCATTCTATATTTCAGCGCTCTATTGCTAAGGACATATCTATTTGAATTATTCTGTAAAAAAACTGTTTAGAATAACATTTCTGAAGTTTACAGCTGTGCCAGCTGTGCAGCAATAAGCCTCTAGCTGTGGCTAACACAAAGCGATGAGTTTTTGTCCCCAGTAATGCCTATGCATTTGACCTTACAGAAAAGCAATCAATTAAATCGGGAAAAACTAATGTCTGGTGCCCCGATGCCCTGCACCCTGCGGTGCTCTGCTGGCTGCACACCGTGTGTACTGGAGGTGACAAAGAGGGAGTGACATCCCTCCTGAATGAGGGCGAGGGAACGGGAAACTGCTGGAAGGACATTAGCTAACGCACGCAAAGCCTCTGGAGGACACTGCTCCCGGAAACCTCCTCTGTGGGGTGACAGCGGTATGAACTGCGGGACGTTTCAGGCCTCTGCAGTGTGGAAAACACTGGGAGGCACCTGAGAGGCAGCTGTGCTGAAGGCCACTCCTGCTGTCTCTTCTTTCCCCTAGAACCCCACTCTGCCTGCAAAGTTTAGGTGACAGTTAGCATGTTACAGCCATTTGAGAAGAAGGGCGTGCAGCTGACCCCCCAGACTACAATCAGCTGTGAAGGTGGCTCTGAGCTCACACATCCCTTTCCAGGTGGGTAAGTCACACCTCACACAGCATCTTAATTCTGCAGCTTGAGCAGACACCCCCTTCACACACCAGCTAAAATGCATCTTGACAGAATTGGTGCCGGGAAAGAACTTCAGATCTCCTCAGGGGTTGTTAGCAAACACTCCTCCTCTGCCTCCTTCCATCACTGTGAAAATCCACTCCCTTCCCCAAATAACTCCCCCCGCACAAACCCCGTCGGCTGGACGCCCTGCACCAGCTCCCCTGCCAGGAGGTCGCCGTGCAAATGGCCTGGGTGGGCTCCTGGCCTCCCTCTTTGGCAAACAGCAGGTATGCGAAGGAGGTAATAAAATAACGTGCCATCGCCTCTCACACAGACTGTGCATTTCATAAAGTGTACGAGTAAGAACAAGAGCCAAACCTGGTTATTATAATGCTCGGCAGCTAGAGGAGAACTGGCTAAAATTGTGAAGCGAGGAGAGGAGGGCTGGCTGTCACCTCCCAGCACTGGCACCTGCCGAGCAGCTTTTTCCAAAGGAAACACGTTTTAAGTTTGTACCCCTAACAGCTTCAGCAGATGGATGTGTCTAATCAAGCCCAGGTACAAAAATCCTTTGTGTCCACTCCAGTTATTAATTATTTAAAGACAGAACATATGAAATGATCTGTATTGCAAAGCAGAACTGATTCTCATACCTTCAACTTATATTTAATAAAACCCAAGTGTTTTATACCTTGCAACTCAAGAACTTGGTACATATAAAGCTCCAACGTTTACAAAAAAATCCCAACTCGACCTCTTTTATAAATGCAAAATTATTAATCTATGCAAACACAAAGGAACTCTGTATTGCATGATTTAATGCACACTTTGCATCATACTTGCATCAAATACAGTATATTTCAAACAATTGCTGTGGTGCCTTCAGACTCAAATGCCAAACAAAGTTTAGATTCCATTTCTACCCAGCTTATTTAACTATTTAGCAGAAAAAGATTTTTTTCCCTCAGGAGGAATTTAAAATGTCAATACCTATTGGCTGAAGAAAATAAAACACAGCATTCTGCTACCAAAAACCTGAGAGTCGGCTCTACACTTAAAATATTTCCCCACATCATTCTTTCCTGAGTGACACCTCATATTACTACCACCATGACTTGCTGGGTATCATCAGATGTCAGCATATGGAGAAAAAGCACTTTAGCTATTTAAATTTTAGAGGCTGTGTATGTAGCTGCTTTCAGTTTTTCCTCTAGAATCTTTATAATTGTGGCTTACTGCCTTAAATAACTCCATACCTAGCATCAATCTGTTCTGCCAGTTTCTCCTCTCAGGATTTAGGTCAGCATTTGGGGCGGTTGCAGGTTGTTTGGGGGTTTTATTTGGTCGTTATTTTTCACCCTCAAGAAGGTGACAATGCTTCAACAAGGCATGCTCCTCAGGCAGTGTATCCGGGGTACCAAGCTTTCAAGTCATGGTGTGAGCTTATGACTTTCTAACTGTAAGTTCTTAGCCTCAAAACGGAATGAAAATGAAAGCCTAATCAATCCTGAATTCATTCCGTGTTATTGCCAGATTTTACATACGTAGCTAGAAAGTTGGTGCCACTTCTTATCACTATCACAGAATTGAGGGTTGATGGCAAAGTCCAGGACTCGGTGAGAATATTGCCGCTAGAAACTCTCTGGTAAGCATCCTCAAAAAATACGCCAGAAACTAGCCTTTTTTTTTTTTTCCCAAAAAAACCCAAAACCAAAACCAACCCAAAACAAAACAACCTCCACACACACACCAAAAAATAAGCCGGGAAAAGTTCTACTGTGTTTTTTCTTCCCTTCAACTGGCTGCCCAGACCATAGCGTCTCATCCTCAACCGCATTGTCCTTAGGAAAGACAGTGATTTATTCCCTCTTTAAAAGCATCCTCCACCGTTTGTTTCACTCACTGACTCTGCCAACATCTCCGCAGAAGTACGGCTGGCTCCTGGCGCGGCCGAAAACCAGAATATCGAAAAGTTGATTGCAGAACCGTAAAAGTACATATTCAGCAGAGGCCAAAAACGCACACGCACCAACTTCGTGAGGGCAAACGAATCTCCTCTGTGGGGCTCAGCCGAGCTGCGCAGCTCAACCGCCATGCGGGGTGTCTTTCGGGGTGCAGCGTGAGTGTGTGTGTGTGTGTGTGTGTGTGCGGGGGGGACGCACTTTCTAAAGCTGCCTGCGGTTTCCGATGCCAGGGAGGGAACTGTTTCCAGGTTGAGCACCAGCGACCTGCCCGCGGCTCCTCAGCCACAGGAGCTGTTCCCTGCGCTGGCAAATAGGCCTTCTCACCTTCCTCGCCTCTCCCCC
>VXBW01008533.1:361501-434094 GCA_013400375.1 Thinocorus orbignyianus
TGCCCCCGCCGCGCCGGCCGGGGTGCGGGGGAGGGGACACCGCCTGCCCTGCCCACGGGGACCCGCCGCCCAGCCCGGCGGGGCTGCGGATGCCCAATTCGCGCTGGAGCCGCGATTTTTTTACTTTGGCTCCTGCCTGGTAACGCACAGGTGGAGGTTGCCGCAAGCACTCCTGCCGTCCGAGCCGCGGCCCGGGGCGGGCTGCCTCCCGCGTCCCACCGCAGCGGCGCTGGGGCCGGTGAAGCGGGGCAGAGCGCCTCGCCGGAGCGACCCTCCGCAGGGCGGGACGTGCCTGGAAAGCGCTGCTCCTTCCCCTGCCCACGGCACCGGAGTGCCGCCGGAACGGGAACGGAGAGAAAGAGTTATTTGTTCTCTTGTGGCCCTTGCTGTAACCGCCCTCCTCGTACCAGCCCTCCTGAGCTCCAGAAAGGTGGACCAGCTCTGGCCCCGGGTCCTTCCTGCCCCCGCTTCTCTCCTGTCGTTTTCCTGACAGGCGTACGGAGGTGTCCGCTTCAGAATTCTATGAATTCTGCAGGCTATAAAACGGTATCTAAAACTAACGACGATCCCCGAGTCCCGTGTGGGAATTGTGCTTACTCCTGGCAAGTTCTTGATCAGTGAATTTGACCAACTCCAGGTGCCAGCTCCGGGCGGTGGGACACGGGCTGTGTTGTCAATGCTCAGGAGCCGGTTTATTGTTTGTTTGTGTGTCTCTTTCACAAGTTAAGAGGTGCTAAAGGCGTTTATTTAGGCAACGCAGCGGTTGTATTCAATGGACGAGATTTGGCATTCTCCAATGCTAGGAAGTAACCAGATGAAGTGAGGCAATGGATTTCTGGTAGATTAAGAGACTTGTTTTCTATTTGGGCTGTGGAATTCGGTAGGCTGTGTAAATAACTGGCAGGAGCCATTAAGAAGGACGTTTTGCTTCTTTCCCGTATGGCCAGCTAAACCAGCAAACTGAAAAGGATGCCTTCTAGTTTCTCCAAGCTTCTGTTTCCCTGTGTGGGTAGCAGAGTTGCTTCGTGCTTCCCATTCCTTCTCTCTGAGGCTGTGCAAGTGCAGGTACTATACACATGGAAAAGCCATTTGTGAAGGAAAGGGAGGAACGATCAAAGGGGTGGAAAAATTCAGCTTTAGGGTTTTTCAGTCCCCGAAGCAGTTCTTGCTCTGTTTGCAGCCTCCTGGTCCGTGGAGATTTTCCCTGAGCTGGTACAAAAGGACAAAAAATGAAAATGAGTGATTTTGTCTTCCCACTTGAACTGGAAGTGTGTCAGATTTGAGGCTCCATAAGGCCTTTTGTAAAGGAGAAGGGCAGAGTTTCACTGCAGCTGGAAGAAATGGGTTGTTTCCCGAATTACAAGACAGATGGCTGTGCAGCAAAGTACTAGACCCTGTCTGCACCGAGCCAAATCCCTGCAGCAGCACGTGTGGTTGGACCTGCCCCACTGCCCACGGCAGCTATTGGTGACTTCTGCTTCAGAGGTGCCCAAGGTGTGGTGGCTTTGGCTGGCTGCGGGCTGGTCTGGGCCAACTGTATGCAGATGCTGCAAGGTGAATGGTTTGGCAAGGCTTGAGGAAGGCTCCTTTGCTTCAGACTTGAATTGGGAGAGGAAGACTCCTTTCTGTGTGCAGAGAGCACAGCTCTTCGTGTTATGGTACCGGCAGTGGTGTAGCTGGTGGAGAGCAGAGCCGAGTGTGCTGTGTGTGCCTGCTCTGCACCTTGTTCTGTTCAGGTGATGTGCCCTAAACCCCTCCTATGGGTCTGGGCTGGAAGTTTTCCATCCTCCATGCAGAATCTTTGGCTTGTCTGCTGAGACCACCTCTTGGCTGGTGGGACTGGCTGGCCATGAAGATTAAAGGCAGGAGCAAGTCATTTGATATGTCAAACCTCATTAAATTCTTCTGCTAATGATATTAGCCTTCTCTGTATCAAAGCTGGAACAGCTGGTTCAAGCGCAGTGTCACCAAGTCTAAGATTATATGTGCCATACTGGTAAAAATGATGGCTAAAAATCAAATCCAGTCTGAGAATGTGGCCAAACTTCACAGCCAAATTGTAAGCTTATCAAAATAAAGGAATTGGATTTACATTTTGTGAAAGGCTACTGCAAGGATGAAAAAGTAGATGGAATTCGGCAGCTAGGGCAGACTTGCCTGTGTTGTTTTTGTTCTGGTTAGAGTCATAAGCTGAAGTAAAATGGGGAAAGGACAATGCCTTTATAATCATCAGGAAAATATTGTGCAAATGCCTGTTTCCGCTCTAGTAGTGAGAAACAATTGTTCACGTGTAAATGGACAGGGAACTTGCTACCACAGCACCTTGAAAGTGGATTACTAAAGCAGATTTGATATTTAGACAGAAAATAAGATTAACTAAAGTTTGAATGGAATATTTAAAAATGTACAAGGCTCCTGCAGGTCTCTCTACCAGCCTTACTGGGTTGGAAATGAAGATTTTAGCCAGTCGTTAAATACTGGAGGATGGAAAGTCAACACTTGAAAGTGCTTCCAGCAGTATTTCTTATGTCTTCTCGGTAATAGCTGGTATTGGCCCCTAATGGAATCAGGGAAAGGGATTAATTTTTGATTACTGGCCTGAGCATGGGAGCATCTATGCCTGTTAGGATACTCCTTGCTATAAGGCATAATCTCTACTGCAAGCAAAATAAATTGCTGGCATAGAAGTGGTATCGCTGTTTGCAAACTTTTCTGTGACCTGTGAGTTTTTAACCAAGTCCTAAACCTAATCTGTCTTTGCATGATTTCAAGCTGCAGGTTGGATATTTAGTGCATCCCCATATGTGCCATTATGAATCTTTTATTACCTACTCTAGTCCGAGTTGACCTCTGATGATACAGCAGAATAATTTTATTAATGCATTTCCCCACAGCGAAGGGTCGCTGCGCTGGGTGGCAGCAGCAGCAGAGTCTGGCTTTGCCTGGAGTGCCAGGTGACCCTGGAAATGCGTTCAGAGACATGGGGAGCTTCCCTCCCTGAAAGGCAACGTTTCAGTGTGATTGGTATTTGAGGCCTGAAGTGAAATATGCAGATGTGACCTGACGGCAGTGGCTGAGGCCTGGCCTCCAAACAAAGAGGCTGGTGGCAGCAGGGCTGGTCCCTGGTGGGGAGCAGGCAGCGGCGGCAGCCGTTCGGGGCTGGGCAGCGGCGGGGCAAGTTTGGCTGCGTGGAGTGTGGCTCGGTGCCACTCTGCATCTCCGTGCTGCGGAACTGCTGCTCACTCACATGCAGCTCTGCTCCTCCGGCACGCTGCAAACACTTTCCTGACCCCTTTTGCTGCCAGCCTAAGGGGGCTTTGCAAAGCGGCAGGCAAAAGGTGCAGGAGACAAGAGCAGGAGGAGTGCTAGTTTGCCCCTGCCACCCTCTGCTGTGCTGAGACAGGGGTAGAAATAGCCAAGAAATGGCATACTCTCCCAGAGGCAGAGCTGCTCTGTCCACTTTATTGCTTCTTTGCCCACTGTAGTTTAACCTCTTGTAAAGTCAATTGGTTGGCAAGGATTTGAATGTTGGGTCTGGGCTTGCACCTTTAGTGCTTGTAGCAGTGTCATTTCCAGCAGAATGATTGGAAAACTGTATTGAGATAAATGACAAAATCAAAAGGCTTCTACATTTCTGCAGGCAAGGGGACAAATTCTGACTCTGTTCAGTGAAGCAGCAAAACCACAGACATCCCCAAGCAGTGTTCTGCCACTGCTTGAGCTTCAGCACAGCTCAAGGGCAGGGGACACAGAGGCTCCGGGGTGGGGGGGTGGGAAGTTAGCCCTTGCTCTGAAATCTCCATCATAGTGCAGATCACAAGAGATTGTCTCTGAGCGGGATGGATGGTAGAACAGAAAAAAGCTGGCAGCTACAAGTGCCTTGTCTAGACCAGGGCTTCCATCATAGTGCTCTGCCCAGAGTGGACTCTACTAGCAGCACTGGGAAGTTTTAATGGAAAAGGCTGGTGAAGGCATGCAGTACTCTCAAAAGCCCTCCAGCCCCTGAGTAAGGTAATCTGGGCAGCCAGCTGGGAGTATGATGTTGCACTGATGCGCACTACATAAAGAGATATGCGAGTCTGACATCCTACTCCTGCCTCCATTTCCATATGGCTTGATAATGACTTTTTCTCCTTAGAGGGTAAGGAGATCTTTTCCAATCATGTTTCAGGGCTGAAAGGTTCTCTGAACAGGACATCTCGGTCTGAAATCTTGAAATTGGGTATGTATAAAATCTGGGAGAGAGACTACCTTATCAGCAGGGTTTTTCATTTGACTGGGATTGTTTCCCGCTGGCAGAGCGTGTGACCCCATTACTCATTCCTCAGCTCTAGGGTGGAAAATGAACCATTTTGGGTCTCTTGGGAGAAACACTTTTGTAATTCCACTGCGGTTCCCCAGGGGATGCTGGCAAAGGAGTTGCACAAGGTGTGCCCTCAGTGAGAAGGCAAAGTCAGTTACTTGCTATACAAAGGGTTATTCTTAAGTTTTGGACTTGTTGATTCAGAGATGCATGTAAATTACAGCCTGGATTTCTGCTCGCAGGACGAAAAATGTTTTGTTCTAATAATAAATACTGAATCTCTGCTGTTTCCATTTACATAACACACGTGACACAATGTGTAAATCCTTGACAGTATTTTTTCAGAATTTAGCCGCTTGTTTTTCTGCAAACATAAACATTTATTTTTGGTGTTAATAATTAATAATATGCCACATGCCCATAATAAATGCAAAATCTAATCTTGTATAGACATAAATGTGTCTGCCAAAGTGGTCTTTCTGTGCTGGAAATGACTTTCACAAAGTGGTAGCACACGTTCTATTTTCAATCACTGGTGATGTATTTTGTGAACAGATATGTCATTAAACTAAATTATTTCATTTGAAAATAATAAATACTTCACACTTTTTTTTTTCCCAAAAGAAAAATAGTTGATAATTGAGAAAAAAAGAGGCAGTGGCTAATACCAAAATTTTTGTAGCTGTATCCAAAGCGAAAGATGGACAGGCAAATCCCGGCAACAGAGGGAAGGGAACATGTGCTACGTGAGTATCAGCCCTCATCTCTGCAGTGGAAAGAAGGAAATGACCTCCTTGGGGGTCAAAGTCACTCCTGTGGTTGGACAGGGAATGACTCTAAGAGGTGCAGAACAAGACACCAGGGTGGTGCAGGGTAGCAGATCTAGGTACACCCTTCTCTCACCTATTGATTCCTCCCTTCAGAGCCCAGTATTTTTAGGTTTCATCATTTCCTAGAAACCAGCAGTAGCTGAGAAACCTCCTGACAAAGCCTTTGGGTTGTATTCCTCTTAATGGCTGTCCCACCTGGCAGTCGGCGGTGTGGCTGCTCTTGGTTTTCGGTGTGACTGCTCTTCCTTACTGCGTTAGCACAGCCGGCAGCAGCCACCGGGCTGAGAGCCGTAGCTGTGTTCATCAACCCCCTGGAACAAATGGGATCGTATTTTAACACTGATTTCTGGTACAAGGTGGAATGTAGTTTGTCTCATCTCCAGTGAAACCACATGTAACTGTGGTTTGCTGAACTATACTGGAGAGAGCTGTCTTCCCAGAGGAGGCTGATCTGGCTTTTAGAGAAGGGTAGCGATACGCTAATACCAGAGCAGTAATAAAACAGAAGATGTTTTATTATCCTGTTTTGTAAAGACTTTACAGTTTTTCTATTTGTTCTGCTTTTATTTATACTATTCCAACCATCTGATGAAAAATGTAAATAAATGCTCATCTTTGTTGATGGTTTAACTGTTTGGTTCATTGATTGTGGCTTGTAGTGTGGATAATGTGAAATTGGTCAAACCTTCCAGAAAGGGTAGACCTTAGTATTCCAGTGTGAAATTAAAGAGGAGATGAAAGATTTATCTGAAGCATTTTCATGCTATCATTATGCATTCGGTAGAAGACAAAGGGCATAAAAGTTCAATTTTTATTCATGGGCCAGCACTTACTAATCAAATGAAAATAGGGTGCCTTAATAATGATGGGTTCAGAGTAACTTGGTTGGGCTGAGTCAGCCATTTTTACAGTGACAAACGGAATGCTGTCATCCAAGGTGCTTTGGAGGAAAATTTTCTAAATTCCTCACTTTCTGAATTTCCTTTTGCTCAGTTCACCTTCTGCTTGGATGTTCTTTCTGCTGGAAACCTACAGGCACGTATAGCTTCACGGAAGCTCATGTCTCTGTAACTGAGCCGAGTCCTGGGGGAGCCTACTCACCCACATGGGTAACTATAGGGTACAGCTGTCAATACAATTGATCAAAAATGTGCACAGCAAAGGGGTTTTTGCATTTGCAAAAAGGCTCTTAAGAATGAAATGTTCTATAGAAATGGCCAGCACCAATGCAGGCTTCAGCCATTTTTCAAACATAACAGTAAGCATAATGCATTATAAAAAGGAATAGATTATTTGGCCAAAAACATCGAACATGTTTTGGAAATGGAGATTCCATCTTTTAATTCCATATTTTGAAAATATTTCATTAGCTTGTCTTTCTTTTTTAGCAGATAGACTTGTCAAGTCTTTGAGTCAGAGACTGCTTCTTACATTTGCATACAGGACCTAACACTGCTCTTATCTGAGTTACACATCTAAGGTTGGACTTGCCACATGTAATACTTACAGTAATTAACAGTAGTTCATCATCTGTCGTAAGATATCTTCTAGCTGGTGATACTATCCCAAACATCTTTTCTTGACAAAAATAGCTCTTCAAAGATGTGTAGCTCTCATAATGTGTATGTGATATCTGGCTAAAACAACCAGCCATTCCGAACTCAGTTCCTAAATGGAGCTTAATGTTCGGGTACAATGATGAGTACACTTTCTGTATTAAAGAACCAGCTGTATTCTGTTCCCTCAGCAGGGCAAAAGACACATATTGAGAACTACCAGTTATTTACCAAATCCTACGTGCGTTCCCTCACAAATACAGACATTGCTTAGTACCAATTTTAATCAGCCCAATATTTTAATATTGAATGGAAACACCCAGGGATGATTTTAATTGGTCTGCTGTTGATGGATTTCTTTCATAGAGGAAAGGCATAATTTAACATCCGGGAGTGAATTACAGTAGCACTCTGACATAGGATAAAACACAAGAACAATGGGCAGAAGATAGCATTTGAAATTATCTTACCTATCCTAGTGAAAAGGAGAAATAAGTATGTAAAAGCATTTACTAATTTAAAACCTGGATTATGAATAGGCACTTTTGGCTGTTCATTCAACAGGAGTATGGAACTCCTGGAGAGAGAAGTAGGGAAAACAGTCAGTTTTCATACGGCTGAACCACACTTTGTCAGGTAACCATTAGTTTTGACTTGTGGTATACCATTACAAACCAGTGAAGGGCAGCACTAACCAACGGTTTTACGTAACTATAAAGACCACTAATTATGTTTTCAAGTTTCAAATTATGTAAATGTTAATTGTTTGACTGGATTTGCTACAAATTTGGTTGCATTGCTGTATTACTGCAAAACAGTAACTTCAAGAGCATTCTGTAATCGTCAGCAGAATTCTGCAGCTACAAATTAACAGCTTACTTGTAATGGATTTTAGGAAGGGACATTTCATTTATTGAAAAGCTGAATCTCTTGCTAGGAGTATGGTCAGTTCAATTACTTTATTAGGTTATAGCACAGGATCTATGCATCAAAACAGATTTTAGCAGTTTGAATTATGATTTGTATCAGAAATACGTAAACAATAACATAGGTCTTTTTTGTAGTTCTAAACGCTGGAGGTATGCTTTTCTGCACATATTGGTAGTTGAGATTAGTTTGTTTATTTCTGAAGTTTCCTTCAGCTTTTTTTAATAGGAGATAATGATTGGTATGTCTGGTAAATGCATATTTATACTCAATGTAGTAGAATATTGGACAGAACTCTTATTGGCAATTTTTTGTTTTCTTCATATCTGAAAATTTAGCTGTAAACTTGTACAAACGCTTTCTACGTACTGTCTTATTTACTATGGTGTTTGGGAGGGAATAAATTAGAAAGTCCTTTACTGTTTAGTCTCATTTTAAGGGACATATGCCCATGTGCACATTTAAAAATTACTTTAAAGATCTTTTTTTTTACCCACAGAAACTAATATCTTGATTTTCCATAGAAAGTTATATTATACTTTAACTTAAACGCAAATGATAGTTTATCTATTTACTTGGTAAAAAAGAAAAGGGCAAAAAAAAAAGGCAAAAAGAAAAAAGCTATACATCATTCTGAATTTGAAGGGTTTATCGTGACTGTGAAAAAAAGATGAATCAGTCCTGTTAGATGATTAAATGAATACCCTATCAATAAAGATCTTAACTGCTATTTTATAGTAGAGAAAGGTCTCTCCATGTATTTTCAAACAGCTACCAGCAGTATTAATTTGCAGCTTTTGTTCTTTTTTACAGAGAAAATAATCATTCTAATACTAGGAGTATTTGAGTGTTAAAAAGAACATGTCTTGACTCAACTCACAAATGCAAGTGAGCGCGCTTTCAGCCTTACTGTCTCCTTCATATCCATGCCGCCCAGCCAGCCTGCTGTGGGGTCACCCAGACCTGGGACGGTCTCCAGGGCTGAAGAGAGATGGAGGAATGTGTCTGGGGTTTCCAGGAGCAGTTCTGAGTAGAGCAAGTCCTGCTGACCCTTTGGGCAGTATGTTGCCAATTAGCTTTTTAGACACATGGTAAAGATTAGTGTAAAGCCCAGAGGTCAGGCAAGCCCTTGCTTATTAATCCAAAAGTATCCCCTTCAGAACTTTTGGAGTGTGATATATGTATGAATAGTTGTTGCATATGCTTTCACTTTGGGCAAAAATCATGTTTGTGAGAGAAGTTTTAAACAATTGCTAGTTAGCAGAACTTCTTGCTTTATCTGGAATTATTTCTGTTGGTTTATCTGCTCTGAATATTTGAAGTCCTAATGCGAATTCAGATTGTACCACTTACGGTGTACTTGCAATGTTTTGCATGATGTGAATGCTTTAGTGCAGTTGTTTTTTAAAGATGTCTGTACAGAAGTCTTTCTGGCATATAGCTGGCCTTCCTGCCAAGAAAAGGTCCAAGTCACGGAGAACAGAGTAGAAATGACATCCGTGACACTTCAGGCACAGAATAGCAGACATTTGGTCCGCATTAGTTACCTTGGCACTGTAGTGCAAGAGGATGAGATCAGGAAGGATTCAGGCTGTGTAAGAGAACTAAATTTGGGAGGATTAATTACGGAGAGGACCCAACTGGGAACCTTAAGGCTTAGAGGTAGGCTTTAGGTGAGCAATGCCCTGCGCACAGTCTCTATGGCACAAGGATGGCTCTGGTGAACCACTTTTGAGTGAGGTGCTGGGTTTTTTTCCTCTCTTTCACACAGATGTGCAATTTCTTCAGTCTTGCAGTAGTGGAGGGAGGTTGTCAGGGCCAAGATGACTCAAGTTGTTTTCTTTCTCTAGCAGAGTTGTGTACTTACTAAACATAAATATATCAAGATTTTCACATTCCTATAGTCAACAACATTTATTTGTATTTTAAATTTTACCTGCATTGCAAGACATTTATTACTATATTTAATGTGCAAGGCTGTCCAATTAATTAATGAAAAATTCGGCTTCTCCTTTTAAGGGATTAAAATAATATTTTATGAGATGCATCTGGGACATTGGTTACAAATTAAAATGGTGACATTCGCTTCAGTAATAGTTTTTATGTTGGAGAACCAGACCAATAGATCAGATTATAGAAAAGACAAATGAATCAACAAATAAATTAAATGATTAAAAACTTAACCTGGCACTGAAGTTTATATGTTCACTCTGATACGTAAAACATCTATTGATCTGAAGTTTGATCAGAAATATTTTAAAATTTATTGTCATATATATAATTATTATTGTATTCTCTTGTATTACAAGTATTCTAGGTTACCTGAGTAGGCTCCTGGCACTTCTGCCTGTACTGTGTACCTGAGATGCTGCAGTTGCTCAGACACCTTGTGGAGCTTTATTTCCCTGTATTGGTAGGGCTTCTGTCTTAAAAATAGAAAGAAAAAATAAAAGAGCAGGATGGAAAATGTTTCTTCCAGGTGTAATTGTACTGATGTCCTAGTCTGAGCGTCATAGGAATAATTTTGCTTTCAATAATTTTATTTTTCTCTCTTCTAATGCTTGGTAAAACCGCACTTTTAGAAGACTCTGGTGTCTGAATTTGTGATAATATTAACTTTAAAGCCAGCTATGGTGTGTAGGTTTTGAAGTCTCAGTGTTTTCAAGCCTTGCCAGGTGCAAGAATGCGGAGTGAGACCCTGGCACTTGACCCAAGCTGGCCAACAGGATTATTTCATACTGTGAATGTGACATTTGATAGAAAGTTTGAGGAGAAGTTCTTTTTCTTCCTTGATGGCTACCATCCCGAGAACTTCTTGCCCCAGTGCCAGACTTCCAGGCCTTTCCTTCTTCCCAAAGCCATAGTGCTCACAGTGCCCAGCCTTTGCTGCCCACTTCCAGGAATGCACAGCTTCCTACTGATACAACGAGCTGAGTAAAATCCTTGTACATTTTACATTGGTGTCAGGATCAACATTGGTTCTTTAGTGTTATTACTTATTTTATTAAATCTATAAAATTAAACCTTTGGGTTTCTTTGTTTTTCCCCAATTTCTTTTCCTGTGTGGGGAGGGGTCATTGGGTGAGAGAATTATTGTATAAAGGACAATAAATTGTTGTGTCCTCCTCAACCATATCTACCATGTATGTGCATCAGTTCACTAGCAGCAGTGTGTGTTGTGTTGAGGTTGAGGAGAGCTGATGGGGCCATCCCTGGCTACAGGTGGTGCTGCCACATCCCAGACGGCTGTGGCTGGAGAGGGAGTGAGAGTGGTCTGGGGCTATCAGCAGTACCTCCTCCCTCAGATCAGGGTTGTGTTTCTGAGGAAGAGCAGTGGAGTAGAAAAGGCCAAGGAGCCAAGGCTGCATAAGTACGGCTGTTGGCATAAGTAAGAGCTGGAGCAGAGGGAAGGCAGGAGGAGGTCAGCCCATCTAAAACACGAACTTGTTTCAGGCTTGTGAGCTTGGACTGCAGGGCAGTGCATCTCGGAAGATTTCTTTTGTTTGTTTTCAGAGAACTGTGTTTCTCCAGGGCTTTTAAGAGTAAGGTTTCTGTGGGTAGGTGTTTCTTTTCCTAATCCCTTGTTCCTCCTTTTCTTGACACGTCCTCTGAAAAAGCATTATGTTCCCATCATACACAGCTGTGACCTTGATGCTGTTGGGGAAGGGTGCATGTGTGCCCTCCCCTCTTCTGAGTTTGGACCTTTTGAGGGGTCCAAGGACTGGTTTCAGGACTTAAGGAGGTGAGTACTCACTGTACCATTCTCCAAAAAAACACGTGCAGAGAGCAAAAGATGTGAACCTGGAGATTTCTCTTATAAATAGAGCTTGAAAGGAACTGCTTATAATAGACAAGTAATTCCAGAAAAGCAAAACTGGATCAAGCTGAACCTGGGGTTTGTTAAGAGTGAAAAGCTAGGCAAGGACACCGTCTGCTGGTGCAAGAGAAAATACAAAGGATCTCCAAAGGCAAACGGTTTAGCAGGAAAAAAAAAATTTATTTCTTTTTTCATATTTATGCACAAACACAGAAAAAGGATTAGAAAGGAAAATTGGAAGTTAAATGCCAAGGGGCTGCATCTGCAGTTGACGCTAAGGCTACAACTGCTTTCAGCAGATCCAGGGCTCAGATTTGGGTCTTTTGAAGATACCTGAAATGTGTCTGTTGTGGTGTAACCCCAGTTGGCAGATAGGACCGTGCAGCCACTCGCTCGCTCCCTCTGTTTGGAGCTGGGGAGAGAATTGGAAAAAAAGCCAGAAAACTTGAGCATTGAGATAAAGATGGTTTAATAACTAAACAAAAAAAGCCACTCGTGCAAGCAAAGTAAAACAAGAAATTCATTCACTACTTCCCATCAGCAGGCAGGTGTTCATCTGTCTCCAGAAAAGCAAGGCTCCATCATGCACAACAGTTCCTTAGGAAGACAAATGCCATCACCCTGAACTCTCCCTGCCTCCTCCTACTTCCATCAGCTTTGTATACTGAGCATAACATCATATCCCTTCGGTCAGCTGGGCTCAGATGTCCCAACTGTGTCCCCTCCTGACTTTTTTGTGCACTCCCAGCCTGCTTGCTGGGTGTGAGGAGCAGAAAAGGCCTTGACTACTCAGGGACAAACTGAAGACACCAGTGTACTATTAACAGTATTTCTCATCCCAAATCCAAAACATACCACCACACCAGCTGCTAGCAAAAAAAGCTAACTCCATCCCAGCTGAAAACATGACAGTGTTCTTTGGGCGTTCTACCCTCTTTGGCTGCTCAATTTCAGCAGCTTTGATCTGCAGATCTGGGGCTGGGTTCACAGGGGCTAGGAGAGCATGTTTTGATATTAGCATCTGCCATGGGAGATATGAGCTTCTGGCTTCCAATCTTGCCCAGCGTTTCATGCATATCAGAATCAACAGCAGCTAAAGCTATAACTTTAAGAATTGGCCATGTGTATCATTCTACTGCCCAGTGTGCAGTGCCACTCTGTATTTTTTCCTAAACAGAAAAACAGTAATTAAAATTATATGAGGAACGTACAGTTGGACATGGAAGTGGTAGAGCACAAAGAGCATAGCTGACATATATAAGAACATGAAGTACAATACTTGTTCTTATTTTTCATAATCTTCACCTGATGGCTGAAATCACAGATTATATCCAGAATGAGAAACATTGTGCGCTTGACTACTATATATTGCAACATTTAAAATATATATTATTTATAGAGTCATAAATATATTATTTTACATTTGTAGATATTTAGTGGCATGAATATAAACAATATTTTTACAGGAAATAAAAACATGCTGCTCTGATTGGAATCTGAAGTGATCTTGCTGGAGCAATCCATAAAGGGTACCACCAAAAGGCAAAATGGGTAAGTGAAGCCACCATGAAGATGGTAAATATACCTATGAGAGTAAAGGCAGTTGAACTTACAACAGCAGATGCTGAAGCTTATAGGTAACTCTAGTTAGGGGAATAATTTTATATTCATTCTTAAGGGTGCTTTTGTCTGTAATTACCAGCCGGAGTGTGTGGAGCTTCACCTGGGGTTGGAAGAGGACCTGACAGAGAGCTTATGAGTTAGGATTAAAGGGGGCACAGGGGCGGGTGATGTTACAGTGGGGGTCTGTTATAGACCACCTGATCAGAGTGACAAGGAGAATGAGGCCCCCTATAGACAGATAGGAGCAACATTGTGCTTGCACACCCTAGTCCTTGTGGGGGACTTCAACCACCCCAGTATCTGTTGGAAAGACAACAGCAGGGCCCAAGAAATCCAGGAAGTTCTTGGAATGTGTTGATGACAACTTTCTTCTTCAAATGATTGAGGAACCAACGAGGAAAGGAGCCATGCTGGATCTTGTCCTTACCAACAAGGAGGGGCTGGTGAGGAATGTCAAGTTGAAGCGTGGCTGCACTCAAATGATTGTGGTCAACGGATCAATGTCCAAGTGGTGGCCAGTGACGAGTGGTGTCCCGCAAGGGTCAGTACTAGGACCAATACTATTTAACATCTTTGTTGGAGACATGGACAGTGGGATAAAGTGCACCCTCAGCAAGTTTGCTGATGACACCAAGCTCAGTGGTGCAGTCAACATGCTGGAGGGAAGGGATGCTATCCAGAGGGACCTGGACAGGCTTGAGAGGTGGGCTAGTGCAAATTGCACGAAGTTCAACCAAGCCAAGTGCAGAGTCCTGCACCTGAGATGTGGCAATCCCAGGCAAAAATACAGGCTGGGCGGTGAATGACTGGAGAGTAGCCCTGAGGAGAAGGACTTGGGAGTGCTCATGGATGAGAAGCTCAACATGAGCCGGCAGTGCACGCTGGCAGCCCAGAAAGCCAGCCGTATCCTGGGTTGCATCAAAAGAAGCGTGACCAGCAGGTTGTGGGAAGTGATTCTCCCCCTCTACTCTGCTCTCATGAGACCTCACCTGGAGTACTGTGTCCAGCTCTGGAGTTCTCAACACATAAAGGACATAGAACTGTTGAAACAGGTCCAGTGGAGGGCCATGAAGATGATTAGAAGGCTGGAGCACCTCTCCTATGAAGACAGGCTGAGAGAGCTGTGGCTGTTCAGCCTGGAGAAGAGAAGGCTCCGGGGAGATCTTCTAGCAGCCTTCCAGTACCTGAAGGGAGCCTACAGGAGAGCTGGAGGGGGACTGTTTGTCAGGAAGTGTAGTGGTAGGATAATGGGTAACGGTTTTGAATTGGAAGAGGGGAGATTTAGATTGGATATTAGGAAGAAATTCTTTACTGTGAGGGTGGTGAGGCACTGGAACAGATTGCCCAGATAAGTTGTAGGAAGTGTTCAAGGCCAGGCTGGATGGGTCTTTGAGCAACCTGGTCTATTGAGAGGTGTCCCTGCCTGTGGCAGGGGCGTTGGAACTCGATGGTCTTTAAGGTCCCTTCCAACTCTAACCATTCTATGATTCTTGAACTCTCGTAAATAATTAAGTAGGATATCTTACCAAACATCAAGTCTTTTACAATAGAAAATTGCAATATTTAGAGCCATGTCATGTCAGAAGTTGTTGCCTGAGTAACCATTTACTTCTGAGAAACTTGGTCTAACTGTCCTGAAATGGCTGCTTAATCCATTCAGATTCTTATTTAAAAAGTCTATTAAAATTGGAATGTGGACTAGTTTTGTGGTTTTTTTAAAGGCTCTGTTTTGCTCAGCCCAAGAACCAGGGAGTTCAAAAGATAAGCATTTCTCAACATGAATAACCTGAAATGCATTTTAAAAGAAAGCCATTAGAAACATTGTTTTATAATACATTTCATAGTTTACTGATGCTGAGTAGTGCAAAAATTGTGGAGAAATGCATCTAGATTCATTTTGTCACAGGACCATCATAGAAAGTGTGATTAGTCTCATAATGAATAATAAACAACATGTGGCTGGAACTGCAGGGAGAAAAAAGAGCATGACTGCAGTAGTGGTTCTGAGGGCCAGTTATGGGAGTTAAGGTCCTCTTCCCTCTCCTGAATGCAGAAATGATCATCTGGCAGAACAAACAATTGCTGTTCAATTGTATTTCATACACAGACTGCTATAAGAGTTAGGGAAGTGAATTGAGATGTGGTTTGGAAATGCCACTAACCTGGGAAGCCTATTCGCTTGCTGTGGTGCTCTCTTGGATCACTTGTGCACAGTTGTCTCACTGCAGCTGTGGTCTTATGCATCAGATTCATCCACTTGCTGCTTTCTGTATCCTTTTATTCACAGCAAATGGAAACCGGAAGGTTCTCTTCAGCTGTATGGATGTTCTTAAGTTGATCCAATAACCTCATATGTTTTCTTCTGCAGATATACTTCTTTACTCCCATCTGCCATGTAGATCTCTAAAGCGTTATGGGAATTGCTTAAGCAACATTGGTGTATCAGGTAAGAGAGGCATTTACTGTGGAACAGATAAGGAACTTTTTTTCCTCTTTTAACTGTTTTGAATCAAGTAGTTAATAGAAGGTTAGTGGTTCATGTAACTTGATGGCTCCGTGGCAACTTCCTGGGGAGATGGAAATCCTTGGATGGTGTTGTTGCACCACAGTGACATAATGTACGTGACGACATTCTCTACCACAGTGGTTGTCAGCAGGAGCGTGGAATTAATCTAACAGCCTTGGGATTTCTGGAGAAGCTACTTTAGTTTTGTGCCGGCAGGTACTGAAAAGAGTAAGAGTACCAGTAGGCTGAGGTCCTTGTTAATGGCACCTTTGCTCCACCCCGTATGGTATATTAAACATACCTCAGTCATCTGTCTGTATCTGCACCTCTCAATCCTGTTACCAGTTACGGGAACCAGCTACTCTCCATATGTATTTTAGAAATTAGTTTCTGATTATTAAATCATGACTGTATGTTAACACCCATTATTTTTATAAACCCACTGCAGACTCCCATGCATTATAAATAAATTGTATTAACTCCAGTTCATATGAAATATTTATAAATATTATGGAAAGGGCTCACTTTCTGTGCATACCTATTAGACATTTTAGATTATAGAAGATTGCAAATGGTCAGTTATGGAAAATTATGAGAATACAGACTGAAAACTAGGCTCATAATCCTATAACAAGAGATGCAAACCCAAGTTTCCGACTGGGTTCAAGAAGAGTGACATGCTTTATGTTTCTTAATTATCTTTATTTCCCAGTAGCATTGCTATTGCCAGAACTCAATTTACTATATGCCAATGAAACAGTAATAAGTTGCAGAGACACTCCTATATCAGAGGAGAAATTTTTCACTCTCCTGTGCTGTCAGACCATAAACCCGTAGGGGACAGATGATTTTAGCTATACTGTGTTTGACTTGGAGCAATCTTGGAGTTTGGGCAAAATTCAGTTGTGAAGTAAATGGTTCTTACCAAAAAACCCTGCTGGAAATGGGTGATGAGGCTGTTGATATCACTGAATATTAAGGAGCTAATAGGAATTACAGGTCTGAATATTTTTGTAAATCTAAGTCATAACTGCTGAGTCTTTGAAAGTATCCCCTGGTGTGGAAATAAAAACCAGAAGCCAGAGCAGGAGTACTGAGGCTGCTGGTTTGCAGTGCTCTAGTTTATGGAGTAGGGAAGGACATGGCTGAGTGACAGGAGGAAGTTGGGTTTTTTTTTAAATATTCTTCCAGGTTCCACTAAATCCAACGGAAAGCAATTTTGCTTTTCTGGGAGAACCTTGGGAGACCAGTGACAAATACCTCTGGAACCCAAGCTAGCCTGTTGTACAGCTGCCTGTTGGTTTGCCCACCAGGGATTATAAACTCCTCAGAGTTCAGATACTCAGATTAACGTCTGCCAAGACTGATGGAAGTCTTGTTTTGGTCACTGAGGAGAATTCAGGTGGGCATTCAGCTTGAAAGCCTGGCAAAAGTGCAGCTTTCATTTCTTACCAGCTACAAGAGGCTTTGAAGATGCAGGGGCAGTGCTTGGGTGGTTCACGTTCACTGTGGTGCTAGACATATCTGGGGACTCCCTGATACACAGCTGCTTTCTGCCATCCCCGTGGGAGGTTGTGGGTCCCTGTGAGCTCCAGTCTGTCATTGGTTAGTGGCTGGAGGAATGTATTTTGGAAAGCATCATTACGTGTTCAGCTTTTCTTCCCAAAGCATCTGCTGTTGATCAGTGCTGGAGATCAGTTGTTAGACTGATTCTCAGCCCTAAATCATAGTTTCCGGAGTAACTGCTCATATATTTGTTCTTTAACTATCTTTTAACTGTGGTTTCCTCTTACCCAGCTCATACATCAACCTTTGACTGTAAATATATTTTGTAGCATAAACAGTCCTCTGATCCCAAACCCTAACTCCTATTGTTGCTAGTTCTTACAAACCCATGCCTATACAAGACTCTGGGTTTTCATGGGGGAACCAGCCAGTTTCCAGCATTTGTTTGGTTCCTCCAGCATGTTGTGGTAATGTTGTACTGAAATGGCTGTGATTTGAATCAGCTCAAATCAATGCTGATGAGCAGAGAGCCTATTTGAGGAGGAGAATACAGTAAAGCTCAAGTAAGGGTCACACAGTGATTTTGGGAGTGGAATATCTTTTGAGAAATTTTATCTTTTTATTTTGGTAAGGAAGCTCTTACAAGAAGGCTTGGTATGGTCTTTTACATAAACATGATAAACCTGTTTACCCAACCTCCTTTCATCCACAGCCTTTTCCTAACAAAATCTAGGTTGTGTCCCTAGTTAGAAAATTTAATTAATAAATTAGTTAAATGTTTGTACAGCACCTTGAAGCTGTAAAGTGCTGTCTAAATCCTGAGTACTAGCAAGTCTCTCAATTAAGATACAGCATGTTTATACAAATATGTTTGATGTCCTAAGAAAATTTGGACTAAGTGGAGCATATTTCCTGTTGAGAATAGATTTTGCTGGTTGGAAACCATGCCTTATGAAATGCAGACTGCTGTAAAAGCATCCAGTTCGGGAAAATAACAATATAAAGAAAGATAATTTGCAGCATTAAAACTGCATTTTTTAAATATTTGGAAGCAGGAGTAAAGGATTTCAAAGTACCTCCTCGTCCTTGTTTAATCTGAATTGTGTTGCTTTGCTGATTATAGAAACACCTGTGAGTTTTATTATAGTGGTATTGCATTTGACTGTAGTTAATGGTTTGACTATTTTCATTATGTTTTTTTATGAGTTTATCATTTGGACATTTAAAAATGAAAATCATGATAGAATTAGGAAGCTTTTCTCCAGAAGAACAATTTTCTCCATAGCCTGCTCCTACCAATACCACTTTTCTCAGCGTAATTAAGCAGGGGAGGATGTCGGCTTTGGGAACACTGGGACTTGCTGTGAACTGTGCGACTGCAGTCAGGGAGAAGACTTGCTCTAAACCAGTCTTGCTGTCACTGTAGTTGCAGGGAAAATGTAATAAGAGGCATGATAAGAGTAAGGGAAAGCGTAGTCTAAGTTAGAGTCCTCTTCTATTTTCACACTTAAGACAATGACTTCTCCCTGTATATACCAGACTGTATTTTATTACCATAGGCTTTCTTTGACTTAAAATATCTCTAGCATTCTGATTCTTGAGTGTGGAAGCTGTCAGGCAGTGCCTCAGCAAGCAGAATCTATTTTTTCCAGGGAAATATTTCACATTATTACAATGCTTTTCAACCCCAGCTAAGGATAGTTTATGAACTACAATGTCACTGCTAATGCCAGTAGAGAGGTCACATTTTTCTGTGATGGAGAAGAAAGATTGTGCCTAAGGACACCACAGAATGCTCATACATTTTGGGTAAAGAACTGTTAGACTTCTAACAGCTATGTCAGAATCCATAAGCTCATAATTGAAAACTGATACTGGATAATTAAGCCATGCCAACAGATAGCCTCAAAGATATGCTGCCAAGGATACAGCATGCTATTCATGGCATTAAAAAAGCTTGAAGGTAGAAAACTCTGAATTGCTCACCATTAGGCTGGCTCTGCTGCCACTGAAGTCAAAAGTAGAACTGCTGTCAGCCTCCATAGGACCCATGCTGCGCTACTGACACATGCGTCAGATAATTTCATCATTAATTGCACGACCGAATATCTTAATTGTAAATCTGACTCAGTCTTACTCATCAGTAACATATTAGAAGTATAGATGTGCAAAGAGAAACTGTTCTTGCAATGACTATTAAGTCTTCAGCATTACGTGGTTTTTTTTTGCCAGATGAGATTGAAGTTGAGAGGAAATAGAGAAAAGCCCATTCAGAATAGTCTGATAAGAAATAGCTGTTTATGCGAAGATTAGGAAGTCATCTAAGTGATGGTTAAGAGAGTAATTTGAGGAGAACTTCAGCACCAGTGTGCTTATGGGTTACTTTACCTCAAGTCCCTGGGAGCCACCGTGCTCTGGCAGAAGTAATAAATCACAGCAGGTAGGGCTGCAAAAGGCTGCCCGGGTCTCCAGCTGCACCCTCCCTCCTGGGGGCTCCCTGGGTACCCTGCTCCCCTTACATTTCTCCTGCCACCGGACTGAGGGCAGAACCCACACTGCACAACTGCTTTCACTGCAAAAACTAGCTGGCCTAAAACTCTCCTTTTGTGGCTTTGCGATCTTTTGTCATGCTGCTTTCTGAGACCGTGGGTAATCCCCATCTTTTATGTCAGTTGATACACTGAAAAGCATTTCTGAAGAATGCTCAGGTCCCTGGGAACTTCCCCCTTCCAGGCTGTGGCCATTAGCTTCCTGCAGTTGCTCTTCATAAGGCAAAGGCAGTTTTCTTCTGCTAGTCTTGCTTGTAGCTCTATTTTCTCTGATATTTTCTATCCTATGGAAATCAGATGACAGGCAGAACTACAGATGGAATTAAACTGAGTAATCCTCAATTTCATTATTCCGGGCTTGTACCTATGTTTTGCATGACTTAAAGCTGGTAATGATTTTTCTGTGGATAATTTATCATTGGTGCAACGTTTTCTTGTTTCACCTTTTCCCCTATTTTGTCAGCTGAGACCAAGTCAGTAGAATAAAAACATCCTCCACTTCTCTGCCTAATGCTGTACTGAGGGCTGCTGGCTTCTCTGCCAGTGATCCCACAACTGCAGTACCACTCTGCATCATTAGACTTCCCTTAGATATCTCGTGGGTTTTATATTAAATACATGAGATAATACTACAGACAAGTTAAACTGTCTGTAGTATACCCTTTTTGCTCCTGTAACACAGCGGCCATGGGAGTGGGCTGCTCTATTTAGCCTACTCTTGCTACTCTGGACAGCCAGTTCTCTTCCACAGCTTCAACAACACGCGGAACTCTGTTTAGCCAAACACCTGTGCGTCCCATACCTGTTTAATTGCCTAAATCTCTGATTTTCTGTTTACTTTAAATGTTTTTTTGCAGGTTATTTTTTTTTTTTTTTTTTTGATGTGTCATCTGGGTTGTAGAAGCTTCTCTTCTTTTCTTGTGGGTGTCTTTCAGTTGAGGTAGCCCATCAGTGCAGGCTCCCTGGTCCTGCGTGACCTCAAAGGACTTCTTGTCCACAGGAACTTCAAATCACGATTTAAGCTGATTAGTAAAGAGCATTTACTATAGATATTAAAATCCTAAACACTTAAGAGATCTCCATACTGCGTAAGCTGTTATGCAGCTTCTACACTGTTTGTCTTTTTTTTGGTGAAGTAGTTGTGCTACTATTATAACTTCGGTTCTCTCTGTGAGCAATTTCCAGTGTTGGTCAAATGTTTTCAGGTGATTCCTGGGGTAGTGACCCAAACTGTATTTTTGGTGTGTGCCTTTGGTGTATGGTATATTCTTTCTTGAGAATGACCAGGAATCCTAATACATAGTTGGGAGACTGCTGTGTTTCATTCCCAAGCACTGAGCTTCTTCATGCACTAGGTTGTCCAGCTGGACAAAGCTGCAGCTAGTATCTGAAGTATCTGCTTTGTTTGATGGTGAAGTGATGGATTATCACAGTGTGGATTCTTTCCTTGTTTCTTCAGTAAATGTTAAAACTTTTTTTGTGCTTTGCTAGGTGAAATCCTATATGCATTTACATGAATGTCATACTACTAATGTCCGATGGATTATAGTGTTAAAAGTGAGCAGAATTTAATTTATTACGTTTTGTTTGGTTAATGCAATTTCTATTTAAAAGTAGTGGCTCCTGTGATAGTTTCTGTATTCTTTGTAGTCTGTGTGCATTATAAAGAAACATGCGGTGTATATTGAGATCATACCAACCGGCATGAGGGTTTCCAGACCAATTGCTGTAACAGAAATCTACAGTAAATAGAAGAATAAAACCCAAGGTAAATATCTGTAGCTTTATAGTTCCCCATAGCTCAGCAGGGAGTGCTACAAGAAAGGAGTCAATTTCTAGGAAGGTTTTATTTTTCAGTGCTGGTTTTCCAGTGGATATAGTGATCTGGATCTGAAACTGCACAAAAATAGTTGATTTCACATAAGCAAAATGCTTTCTCCAGCACTCTCGTCCAAGTGCCTGATCAAGAAATGGCCAGTGAGACATGAAAGAGATCCCCAAGCTACAGCTCTATTAGCCTGGCTGAGATCAGGACCCCTTGGCAAATTTAACGTTGTGTGGTATAGGACTCCCTGCCAGTCCCAGCCAAGGTGGTGTGTCCACGGCATGATATGGGCCAGATCCCTGCGGGATGTGGAGGGGGCCAAGGGGTGCATCTCAGCCTCTTCCAGAAGTGAACACTGCCTCTCCTTGCCCCTTTGATGGCCCATTTAATGAATCTTTAAAACCTTTCTTTGTCTGGTTCCACTTCTCACTCTCCAGCTTTATTCTTCTGTTACTGTGAATGATGTATATAAACAAGAATATTCCCCTACAAAATACATGAAGAGAATTGTACTTCCTAGTACTTATTAGCCTGTTACCTGGATGTGACTCCATTAGGAGTTAGAGTACAAATGTGCATTAAAATACATTAATTATTTAGCTGTTGAAATGATCTTAATTAATGAAATTAACAATATCCCTTTCACCAAACAGTGGAAGAAAGAAACCAAACATGGGTGAGGGAAGTTGTTTTATTTTGACGAGAAGTATGAACTACACTTTCTTAAACCAGAATGCTTTCCAGTTCTCTACTCCACTCTGAAATTTGGAGTGCAGGGCCAGAAGGAGCTTGAGATTGGCCAGTGAAACATTCTTTTTCTCTTAGATAATTCAGTTTCTTCATGTCTTCTATCAGGCTCAATAACACACTGAATTCATAATTAAAAATATGTTCTTAATTTTTAGTTTGAATTAATTTGCCTTCAACTTTCAGTCCTTGCTTCTTGTTATGTTTTTTCCTGCTAGATTAAAGATCCCTTTAGTGCCTGGTATTTTCTCCCCATGAGGTGCTTATCTGTTGTAATCAACTCACAACTCAATCTTCTTCTTGATAAGATAAACAGATTGAGCTGTTCAGGTCTCTCACTGTAAGGTATTTCCTGCGGCCTGAAATAATGTATGTGAGCTTCTGCACATTTTTCAATTATTTATTTTTTTTTAACATCCTCTGCCTTACATAGCTTCTCATATCTAAAAGGAGCAATCTGCCACAAAAATTGCCTTTCTCTTTTTTCCCCCCTAAGGAACAATCATCATACAATGACCCTATGCAAGCCTCAAAATAACCAGAACTGGATTTCTTTTGACAGCATTCATTTATTAGGCAGCGAGGCCAGTATCTGAATCTTGCTTCTTTGCTTTCACTTGAACCAGATCACACCAAAAGCCTTTGATTCATCAGAGGGGAAGGTGAGCAATGGCCCATGTCCCCAGGAGGAGCCACCTGGCCGTATCACAGCTGCTGACATGTTTTACTTAAACCTGGAAACTTTGTGGAGGAGATAGGAATTGTGCCCAGCACAGGGACAAAGCTTGGGATAATGCTGTGGCCAGCCCTGCTTTGCCAAACCTGGGAGCACGCTAATACCATAGTGATTCAGAGAATTTAAACCTATCCAATATCAAGCATTAGCAAACATATTGTGAGTGCAGAGTGCTGGTAGTACAGCCTTCAGGGTTTATCCCAGCTGTGCAAGAGAGGGCTGAGAGCAGAAATAAACTGCTTCCCCACTTATAGATGTTGCATAGACTCCTTGTTTACTCCTCGTGTCATACTGGCTGGTGGTGTTCATAGTGATGTAGCTGAAGAACCAAGTGGTATCGGCCATCATAATTTTTTAAAAAGTGCGATTTGCCTAAATTTGGTAATTACCTCACATCGAAGTGAGGTAATTACCTAACGCAAAGTAAGTTCTGTGTTATTAAGAATGCAGTCTTAGGGCTAGTAAAAAGAGCAGAAGTATAAAAGACATACTGATTAAGTCTCTCTCTAATCTATATGGTGGAATCAAACTGCCTTTTAGGAGCCACAGTGGATCCCAGACAAGTCTCTCCTGTTGCTGTTGTACCAGACCTGGCTGTTTGTTGTCCTTGTCCTCAAACCTCCATGTGAGTGTAGGGGAGCTGCCCACTAAGACTTCAGTGTGTGGCCAGGGTCTAAATAGCCAAAAATTCCTGCACTCTTATACAGGAATGCTATATATGGTGAAACACCCAGCATTCATGCTTGCCAAAGGACTGAGGAGATGATGTGTTGGGATTTCAATCGTCAGCTGTGACCAAACAGTCATGGTTCAATAGTTCTTCCATGCTGTTTTAAAAAAGCTATTTAAGAAATTGCTAATGCCTCATTTAAAACCTTGATCCTTTTGATGTGATGACAGGGGGTCAAGCTTGGAGGCGGTGTCACAAACAGAAAGATATGAATGTTCAGCATATAGAAGTATTCATTAATGACTCATAAGCAAGTATGCCTGGCTACTAATTGGAGATTTTTGTGCAGAAGGATTGTATTTATGGGCTCCATATAATCTAAGTTATTTTCATTCTGCTGCTTGCAAGGCTATCTTTTTGGCAGGAAGAACTCGTTAATCAAAATCCTTCCTTTTGTAAATGACAGGGTATGGGAGGGTGGGGAGAGAGGAGGGCAGGTAGAACATGTATCCGAAATGCCAGAGAGATGCTGTGCTGATACAACTCATACCACCATGTAGTAAAAGGCATGCCAGAAAAGAAGAAAGCCTCTCTTCTAGTGCTCCTTATGTCAATGCATCATTGATGAAACCCAGCTCTACTTCTGCATGTGAAATCTGAAGTTATACTCGTACAATCCTTTTATATCTGATAGCTTTTTTTAAAGCAATGCAGCTAAAATCCGGTCTGTTTGCCATCAAAATATTTGAATTAACATTTTCTGTTATCACCTAATGCAATTTTCTTATTGTCTCAGGGTTCTTGTTGGAGTCAGGGTTTGTTGGGAGCTGTAGGGTTTGGGCAGAGAGCCTGATCCTGCTCCTGCCAGGTACAAGGTCTCCGCTTTCTACCCATGTGCAGTGATTGCCCTCCAGCTACCAGAGGTAGTGGAGCTTGGAGAGCAGGATGTGCAGAGCAGCAGTGGAGCGCACCGGGTACCTAGAAATAGAGAGCTGTTACATATGTGCTTAACAATGTGCAAGGGAAGGCTGGCTTTTTCAAGCCATCTCCTTGGCTTGCACCCCTCAAGCTAAGGCCTCTGCTATTTTCACATTTTATTGTTCTTGAGCTAGAAACAGATGTAATATAAACAGATAAAAATGATATCTCCACCTTTTCAAGGGACTGAATTATGCATTCTGTTAAACAGTTTTCTTGGCACAGAAAACTTGATATTTAAGCTCTTTTTGCTTATTCTATATCATAGGCTAACATTTCACATGTTTCACTGGCAGAACTACCTTTTATCTTGCTCAAGCAAAGCCAGATTGATCTATTTTATAAGATAATAAATACGTCATTGACCCTGTCTGCTAGGATACTTTACAAATTCATTAACACTTTCCTGTGTTGTATTATTTACCATCCTATACAGCTATGCAAAGAGAGCTCCAACCGTTGTACTGTTAATCACTTGTACACAGACTGAAAGCAGTTGCTGTTAATGAGGTAGCTCACCTACCACTTGCATATCAGAGATGTTATTAAAAGCAGTATGATGTGCACAATTTTAGTGGAGGCTGAATTTCTGTCTGTAATAAGTGGAGGAGAAATAGACAGGATGGGTGGCCACACACCTGAGCAGACTGTCTGCAATACCAGCACTTTGCAAAGAACATTAGAGAAATTAGCTGAGATGTCCTCCTGATTAACCAGCTTTTCAAAGTATAACATAAGCTCTTTACTCTTTGGAAGGAAATACTTCTTAGGAGGATAGAGAATTGTTTTGAATGGAGGTAATCTTCTAATAAATTACTTCTGACCAAGGGGAGACTTGTAGGGGCAAGGTAATCCCAGAGTAAAGTTGATTTAACTTCTCCATTATCCTCAGGAAGGCTCTGGGATTGGAGCTTTGAAGAGCTGTGTATGACATTTTTAAAAGGTTTCAGCAAAGGCTTAAATTCCTGTAATGTTAAATGTGTTTTCTGAAGCAATGAGATACTTATATCAGGGGCAAGAGACGAGCAACATTTTTGTGGGTGCACTGTGGCAGACAACACTGGCTTTTGGATGAGGATAAAAGATGCAAAAATACATTTTTTTTTTCCTCCTGTGTATAGTCTTGGTGCTTTCCAAATTAGCAACAAGCAGGTGTGTTACATTTTTCTCTGGAATTCAGCAATGTACCTGTAGGGACCTTTTGCTTTTGGTTTGGTTACTAACGGACACAACTGTCCATCAAAGCTGCACCTGATGAAACCTCTGCCCTCGTGCTTGAGATCTGACGTGAAGCACGTTGGCAGGGGACGCTGGCAGGGCTCATAGTGTAGCTACTTGCCCTCTCTGGCCTGTGCATAAAGAGAATATGACTCTGCAAGTCTTAAGAACTGGCACCTTTTTCATTCGAGGACAAGAAGGAAACCTGAAATTGTCATTTTTCAACAGGATGTACTGATTTGCATTACAAGGCTGGGAAGAAAACATGCATTTCATCTGCGTTGACAGTTGTCCTTCTGAATTACACTTATCAGCCATATTAGCCCAGTGGCCTTTGGCAGAAGAGGAGCAAGGGTTGGTAGCATTGTTCTTGCCAATCAGGGACAATGCATGGCTCTGGATTTCTGCATTCTCTTCAGCACTTTGGTGGCATTTATAAATGTGACAGCTGTGAATTAGCTCAGCTATTTACAGGCTGGATTGCACATGGCTCACTGACAGGGAAGGTGCAATAGATTTTTTTTCTTCCCGTCACTTAGTGTTTGATATCCACCAGGAAAGCTGCGACAGCCAAATGTAATGGTGGTCACAAGCCTCAATAAGACTCTGCTGATCTATTTGCCTTTCTAATTTCTGTAGACAGTTATGTCTGCATCTGCGGTCGGTCTCGGCAGGAGAATCTTCCTTTTACAATTCTATGTGGTCATGTTATGGGATAATGAAGATGAAGGAGGCTGCACACCTGAATTCTTGCTCTCGCAGAGGACTCTGCCTCGCCCTTGTTACTTGTTATTCGGGTGCTAATGGTGCTTCTGCCTTTCATATGGCCTGTTTGATTGGTGTTCCCAGCTGGATGGGGCTCTGTAATGAGCTGTAATGCGTGGTGAGAAGTTCACATAGTCCCTGCACCATTACTTTGTCTTCTTTAGTAGGCATAGGTAAAAAAAAAAAACACCTGCACAACCACTGCTTTTATTTTCAGAAATTTCTCTCTATATTCCACTTCACTTGAAAGTTTGAATTTTGCTGAATTTCTCTGCTAGGGTAGAGAGAAGTGAGCGTTTTCTTAGACTGTACTGGCATGTCTACATGCAAGCATGTGCAGGAAGTGGCCCGTGGGGTAGCAGGAGAGAGGAGTGGAGCGGAGCTCAGCTGGAAAGGCAGGGAGACAGAGAGGAGGTACAGTCTCAAATCTGCCTGGGACAAGGAAGAGAGAAGGCTCCTAAAGTCCTGTTTTGCCTTACAGCAGGCAGTGTGCTGGCAGGGTTGAGGCTGGGCATTCATCCAGATTGGGCTACTCTATGAGTATCTGGCAGGCGCTTGCCCACATCCCCTTCCCTTGGCAAGAGTTCCTGCAAGCCACCAAGATATTTTCCTTCCTCCAGACACTGAAAGTCTCACTGCTGTCTTCTACATCAACCACAAAAATCTCTACATTCTTGTTGATGATGGTGAGGTTACTCTGTCCATCATGACGAGTGTCAAAGGGTCTGAAAAGAGGGAGATGCTTTCCCCTCTCAGATTCAAGGGAAACCTGGACTTCCCTTGTCAGACTTTGCTTCATCAGCACCTCTGCAATGCCTTGATGTATAGGCTTGGTCATACAGGTCTGTGATGTTACATGCCATAGGTTTGTGGCACAGAGTAGAGGATTTGTGTGGAAAACTATTTTCTGTCTTATCAGAGTTATTTCTGTGATAAATGCATGTTTACACATGTGCCCCCTTTCAGACTGTTAGAGAGTGATCTCTTTTAATCTCTTCAATACCTCCCATAAAATTCTGCACAGTCATCACCAAAATCAGTTATTGTGGAAAATCCTTCCCCTTCTGCCCCGTCATATTGCTGAAATCCAATTTTAGCCTGGGTAAAAATGATTTAAAGGATTCACATGAGCAGAGTGAATTTTGTGACAGACTGGTCCAGAGCTCCATCCTGGAAGCAGTCCTGCCTGTCAGCTGAGCTGCTGCAGTATTTGTAATTTTTATGTATTAGTGATCTGGCACCTTTCTCTGGCATCTTATGCCATACAAAATTAGCCCAGCATATGGGTAGTGTAAATTGGAAGGCAGAGGTTTGAGTAATGAACAAACAGAGACTATGCTAATTGGCTTCTTGGGCACGGAGTTCGGTGCCTGCAGAGTAGAATCACCTCAGTTGTTTTACAATAAATAAATAATAAAAATGAGAGTCCCTGATTTGGGGATTTTTTCTTTTGTTTCGGCAATGGCAAATATTTCCATCCTCCTACTTATTGTGATTATAGTTTGCATGCAGCCCAATTCTCTGCATACTGTAATGAATGGCTCTTACAAACAGGTGAGCCAACATCTTTTTCCTTTGAGCTTTTAATGTAGCTGTGGTTGATAATAAAGATCAACGCATCCAAAGGTGTTCATCAAGTTCTAACATCAAAACAGTAAGGAAAGCAGGAATCGCTGTGCTCGTAAGAGCTGTAAATATCTTGTAAGACTGAATATCAATTTTCAAAAAATAAAGCTTGCTATAAAAAGAAAACCCCAGAAAGATGTATTTTACAATAAGATTTATTTTACAAATTTCTACCGACTACAGCGCTTTCCAAGCTTGGCAGGCTGAAGTTTTTATTTTTTCAGCTGCAAGTGTTTTAATGACCGTCATTCTTCCTCTGCCTGATCCTAATTCTGCAGCCTGTGGTCATTCCTGGCTTCTGTGCTGGAGTGACCTACTGCACCGACAAACGCTGAGTGAGCAGCAGCACCCACTCCCTTGCCCAGCCCTGTTCCTAAATCCCTGCTGGCAGAAGCTCCAGACTGCCACAGGGTTGAGCATATTCTGTGTCCTTCTCAAAGTCCTGGGCCTTGCCGGGGGGGGAAATATGAATCTGGCACAGAGTGGGAAGCTGGGATGCATTTGGGAATTCATTTGTTGCTGTTTAGGCCTCTGTTCTCAGTGCAGTTCTTGCCAAACACTAGCATTGAGATTTAGTGCTTTGACTCTCTATTACTTTAATGCAGGCTGAACTTGTGCAAAGTGAGTGCAAGCAATTTCGGTTATCCTCTCACTATATAAGAAAGGATGGAGGAGAGGGAAAAGCAGAGAAAAGGATGACTTTGCCTTGGAAAAGCTAGATCCCTGTGAGCAGGTATGTTTTTTCTCAGTGTCATTCAAGCACATCTCAGTCCTCACATTAAGTTTTGCCAGCTGTGTTTTGGGAAACATAGGAAGTGATCTTTGAAATGGGGCATTTTGGCTTTTGGCTATGGCTTTTTGGGGTGTTGGAAGTATTTAGAAATTAAAAAGTTGGACCTAAGTGCAGCCTACAGAGGACTTCTTAAGCTGCCTTCATTCCTTGGGCTGGTTTTGAACACCAAATACCTGCATTTTAGGTGGTGTTCCTGTAGTTTTGATGTGGATAAGTGAAGGAATTGGAAAGTTTTATCTGTCATGGATGAGAAGTAGATGCTGTAGTTCTAACTTAAACAGCTGGTCATAAATCATAATTCATAAAGATAGCTCATTATTCATGGTAAATGAGCTAGGGAAATTCTCCTTTCTGTCATGCCCCTCCTTGATAACATGATGATCATTACTATTCAAAAAATATTAAGAAATATCTTAAACAATGTGCTTATCAATACAAGCCTTTATAATGGGTATGTGTGTATGTGTATATGTATCTGTAAGAGCCTAATAGTATTGTTGTTGTAGTGCTGATATTCTAAGGATTTAAACCAGCAAGTTTTTTAGAAGGATAATGTCTTTTATTAGATCAGGGGGTTTAGTTGGAAAACACTGGCAAATTTTGGCCTCAGTGCTCTGTCAGCCTTGCAACAATACTGCCTCTTCAATGCAGTGCTCACACTGTCTTTGCCTGTTGTTATTTACACTGCTGCTTGGGTTCCCCCTCTAATCATGAACAATTGAAAACACATTTTTGCTGCCTCACATTGCACCTCTGTGTAATTATCTGTGGGAATAAAATCCTGCCAGTGGCCCCTCTAGCCAGAGGCATGCTCACAGTGTGTGTTGCTGAGAGATTTCCCATTTATGGCTGTCCACAATTCTCCTCGGTTATTTTTCAGGCATACTGCTCTTTTCTTAAATTCAATTGAAGAGTATTCCTCATCTTACAATTCATGCAATAGGATCGGGGCAGCAACAAACACTGTGACTCCTAGCTAGTGTTCTATGTCACCAGCTGATCTGCCCTTTGTTAGAGGAGTCTGTTTGTTACTGTCTATGTACCTCTCCATTGGTGAGCAATGACTTCATCTGCTGGTAATGCAAGTAACCTAATTTTGAGTAATTTTTAGAAGAGTCATGGCTACAATCTCCTGTTGGCTTTGATATCTGCAAGACTTTATGAAGTAAAGAAGATAGGACTGCTCTACCTCCCATGTGCTAACTTCTGTCTTAGTAACAATCTGAGCTTTATGAGAAGAATCAGATAGGTCATACCATCGTTATGAAAAGTTTATTAAAACACGAGCACAGACTTTAAAAGCAAAAAATCATGATCTATCCTTGTTGTTTTGGCTCTCACATAATTTTCATGAATTCTTATATACAGCACACCCAGCAATAATGTATTCTTGATACTCTGATGGAGGACTATGAGAACAGCCTCTCATTCTGAAACCTGAGCATCAAACACTTTCACCCTTTCTAGCACTTTTAATTCTTTCCAAACAAAGTGGCACAGTTCAGGCAGTGCAAAGCTTGGCAGGTAGCATGATGATGAAGATTGAACAACTTAATTGTGTTCTAGATAGAAAGTGCCAAAAGGAATCAATGATACAGGAGCCAATAAGTAGTACAACTCAGGCAGTCACATTCTCTCTCACTTTTCATCTCGCTTTCCGATAGTGATTTGTAATTTAGTATTCTTGCATCAAATATTTTTCCTTTTTCTACCAAAGAGGTGTACAAAAGACAAATTCTTACACCTTTAGAAACATTTAAATTAAGTTTCAGGCTCCCTTTATTATTGTTCTGTTTCTATGGGTATATCAAGTGAAGCACCTTTTTTTTTTCTTTTTTTATTCTTTTTTTTTTTTTTCAGACGATCAAACTTTGGTCCAGTGCATAAAATATATCTGAAATGCTTCATTCAATTTAATAGCAGCCCATATATCCTAAAAAAAAATCAAACTAGCTGTATTTTGGAAACTGTATTTTCAGTAAACCAAACTAACTGTATTTTGCAGATCACAAGTGGAAGCTTGTTGAGAGGCGTTTTCCAATTCTAATGTTTTTACCTGCCTTGTTTTGTATAGAGAAATTAAGCACACACATTATAACTGTGTTTATTCACAAAATACCTAGTGATTTCATGTGGGCAGTAAGAAAGTAGTGGGAGGTGTCCCTGCCCACGGCAGGGAGGTTGGAACTCGATGATCTTTAAGGTCCCTTCCAACTCTAACCATTCCATGATTCTATGAAAGTAGCTTACCATCTTTTAAAATAAATAGAAGCATACCCTTTAGTTCCCTGCTCTATTGGATGCCAAGGGTAACAGTGGCAAATCTACAAGAAAGGAAACAATAACAAAGACAAAAATTCTTGAACAGGAGAGATTCACCTTTCCAGCTGACACAAACCTCTGTGTGTCTCCTTTTAGAATAGAATTGATTTACTCATCCCAGAGCTGAGGTGATGGTCACCCCCTCACAATTACTGTTAGGAGTAATTGAGTATATCACAACAACACTTCAGTCTTACATTTTATTGCATTAATTGTATACAAAACAATTAGGTATCATATTGCTACTTCTAGATTTCAATTTCTGCTGCTCTGTGAGTTAAAAAAAAAAAAAAANNNAAAAAAAAAAAACAGGAACGAAAAGACACTTCCCATCCTGAGGTAGGAATGATTTCACCTGCTTCTGGTCTGGGCCACAGTAGCTCAGAAATGCCACAGATCAATTTGGCAGAGAAAGAAGAAATAATTCTGCATCCAGCTGTAAATCCAGCAGTAATTTAGTTTGTCCAAATTGAAATTTATCCCAGATATTGTTATGTTTAACACCCCCACACTTGCAGAAGATGCTGCAGGCTCTTTAGCAATCACTGTCCCTGGGACCTGGGCTTTGTGTTCCCCCCTGAAGCTGGGCTGCCTCCCTCCCTGCCACAGGCACTGGGCTTGCTTCTGGAAGACTGAAGTGGATCTCTGATTCTCACAGACTATTTTTTATTATTGAAATTGTGTAGCAGAGACTGGAGCTGAAACATCCTGACGTGGCTTTTTTTCATGGTGCTGCCACTCTCAGATGTGCCAGCCAGGGTCCCTGCGAGGCAGGAGCTGGGCCCAGGGGCCAAGGCTGCCTCATCCCAGCAGGGATGCCCGCAGGGGCTCCTGTGCATTGTCGGCAGCAGTGCCTTGGCAACTCTGCTTTTATAAACACTGTGCTGCTCTCTGGACAGGCAATGCACCTACGCGTCCCCTTGGAGAGGGCCCTGTTTGATCAGTACCACCTTCCCTCTTCCTGCGTCTTTCTGAAGGTTAAGGAGAAGAAGGCTGGAGTGATGCAGGATGCACACTTCTCCCTGCTTCCCTGGGGGCTGTAGCTGCGTTCCTGATGAAACAGCGGTGCGATGGCAGATCCTGTTCCTGGAAGAAGCTGCTTTTCTTTGTGGCTTAGTGGCACAGTTTTCAGGAGCTGTTTATGTGGTCTCTCCCCTGCCTTTTGAATCAGTGAACCACAGTGAACTTTGAGTGTGGTTTGCCAGCCTTGAGTTGCTGGCAGCGCTCACCAAACCTCCTTGTTGAATGTGCCTTGAACGTGATGGGGTACATAGCCAGGCTGGGTAAGTGTCTTCTCACAGGTGCCGTAGGACATTGCTGACTCTTCTGCTTTATTTCCCCAGACTAATTAGATGCAAAGTGGAAACCAGTGCCTTTAAATGCTAAGTATAAAACCTGCGTTAGTCTGGAACTGGAATAAATTGTGTGCATAATTCTCATTTAAAAAGGCAGTGTGCTCAGGTAAAACACACGAATGAGCACATACGGCAGTAAAAAGCAAAAAATCAGAAAAGCATGAGCAATTCCTGTGCTTATTCATGGCAGTAATTTGCTGTTCCCTCCCTGCTCCCATCCCATATCTGAAACTGGATCATCCTTTCATGGGAGAATAGTTTATAATTTTAGGACTACCTCAGGTTCAAATTAGAATGAAAGTAGATAATTTTCAACAGTTCCAGAAGAGAGAAAACTTCCAAAAAGTTTTATATCAGAAATGCCAAAGCAGGAGGTGCTGACTGCTCCACCAGTCAGAAGCAATTTCACATGTTAAAATCAAATTTACCATTTAGAATCAACAAGCAAAAATAAAAAATAATTGTTTGAAATTTTTATGTAAAATAAAATTATTTTGAAATGTGATTTTGGAGCAATTGTTCTTTAGTTGTCCTGGCTGGATGATAAAGACCTTTAAACAAAATTGAGTTATTCCTGCAGAGAAACAATATATTGACAATGCTTTATTTCCCAAAGGAATAATCTTTCAGCCAAAAAAATGTGAAATTGGAATAAGAATTAAAGTTACAGTGTTAGATCATGTTAAAATACATTTGAAAGTGCTGGAGTGCAAAGCCTCAAGCTGCAGACTGGCCACTCTTTTTGCAGATGTAGTGTAGCAACTAGGAGTGTGAACTCCAGTGTGGGTACGCGTTTGGTGTGGCAACAGGCCAAGTGACCTTGGCTCCAGTTGGTCAATTAATTCCCCTGTCTCTGCTGGTGGCACCCATCCTGGAGTCCCCTTGAAACTGAGCCAGCAGCTCCAGCTTGCTTGGCACCAGCCTCTCTCAGACAGCGCTGGAGGTGCAGGTTTAAACAGCTCTGCCCTCAGATACGAGACCACTGCCCAGTGTGCCCTGCCCAGATTTGATCTTCTCACAGGGAAGAATCACTGGGAACCTGGGAAACCTTGGATTTCTTTAATTGCCAAAATGTGTTGATCGATACATTTTATAATGCTTCCTGCTAATTTACCAACAAATCATGATGGGGAAAACATCTTGCAAAGCTGCAGAGTGCACTGGCTGACATTTCTATCCTTTGACTTACTGGAAGCAGTACCGACTCACTCACAACAAAAAATCTGAATTAAATTTATTAAGCTGTAGGGTTCTCTTGGGCAAAGATCTCACTCAAGGAGTGTAAAGGGAGAGGAAGATGGTAGTTCTCCTGGGTAATCATACAAGGAGCTAAATTCAGAACAGTTGTAATTTAGAAAAAAACCCCAAAACACGTAGATTTGTTGTGACAGTTTATCATTTAGAGTTTATGAAATGGGGAGATGAGGATGCTAGGAGAACAACTAGGGGAAAGGACAAGAGCAGCTTTTATGATATGTACCTATAAATTATTTTCACCAGTGCACACATATGGTGTGACTGTAATTTCATCTTTTGAGTTTTGTAAACATAAACCAAAGTCTTGAGTGTCACTGCCAGGGCTGCTGCTCTCACCAGAGTCCTGAACAGGACTTGTTCGGGGATGAGCACATATTCTCCCTTCTGTCCTCTCAACTCTTTTAAAGGAGTCTGGTTTAAATGCAATCTTAATGTTGCCAGGTATTAAGAGAGTGCATAAAAAAAAAAAAACACCTATGTTGCTGCCTATGTTTTTTACACTACATTGCTCCAGTAAAGGTGTTGATATCAGGAATATATATAACTGGAGTTACTTTCCTGATGTGGTAGTTATTAGAATAGGTACAGGCCCACAAAAACTGTAAGAGGAAGTGTTTCTTCAAAATATAGTGACTGATCCTACGTTTTAATGCTTCCTGCTGTATATACACTTGTTTTTATTACAGAGTGAAGTACTTTTCCACGGTACAATAAATAGAAATACAGCATATGCATGTGTGTTTGTCACATTTCTGGCTGATATACTTCTGGTGAAAATTAGGAATAGAAATAGGATTATGAATACTAGGTCAATGTGACAAGTAAATTTAGAACAAGATAGCAAGCTGCTATCTGGGACCAGACTTTCTATAAGGATTTTCTTTGTAAGGATATAAGGATAAATCTGAAACAGGTCCATAGAATTTATTAAGGTGAAAAACAAATATAAAATTGAGACAAATAAAGTCCTAACTGAGCCCTCTCCAGTTTAGTGAAGAATTTTGGAGATTACAATTTAGACAATTTAGGAAAAAAATACATGCTAAGTGAAGAAAGGTCTAGGTTTCTGCGTGTTGCTTCTCCCCCTCATAAAGCTGTTCCCTAATGTAGACAGTCAATATGCAGTAGAATGATAGCCTTATGGAATAATGCTCCACAATCCCAAATTGTAGAGGTTACTTGCTTTTGTGGACTTGACTGCATGCTAGGCAGAATTTAGCTTTTAATATGAAACTGTTGTAAGATTAAAACCTACATTTGAAATACACTAGTAATATACATAAGAAACATACATTCTCATCAGAATGTATGTTCAGATATAACTGTTTGTAGCTGAGGTCCAGGCCCAGGAATTGAAACAGTATGTGGCCTGATTTTATATGAATACATTAATTATATCCGTAGTTATAAAAAAATTGGAAATAGTCTAGATTTTGAGGAAAACAACCATTATTCAAATCCCACTTTAATGTAGTCCTTGCCAATTTGCCTTTCGTAACAGATGTTACTTCTCTTGACAATTTATTGTGGCCAAACCATTTATTTCTAACCAGAAAATTGAATAAATGATAAGGCCAAAAGGGAGGAAGATACATATTTTTGTCAGTGCGAAGGCTTACTTTTCCTCTGTGATGATGCTGGCTGCACAGGAGGCTGAGTGTCTGCCCAGGTGCACCCATCAACATGCACACCCCTTTGCCTTCTTCAGTTGTGTCCATTAGCTTAGGACCCATCTGATTATGGTTTTGCTATTCTAGCCCCCTTTTTTTTTGACTCCTGAAGAGTGTTTCTCTCTGTCCTTTCTGTTCTGCTCCAAGGGAATCCTCTTGGCTGGTTCAGAACATTTTGTCTGCGTTTGATCTGATGACCCCTTCTGTGCTCCTGTATCCACGGACACTTTTACATCTTAGTTGTTGGCCCTTCTATGTACTGTCTTCTTTCCTAGACTGTGGGGTGCACTTTGCTCTATAGGGCAGAGTGCTTTGAAACCTGAAGTCCTAATTTTGAAAGACAATGATCAGGCTCTTTCACTGAATGTTAAAACACCTTTGATAAGAACTTGCTACTAAATCAGCCTACTGAAAGTACCATTGTTTGGAAGAGATGGAACATTCTAATTACATAATGATTTACTAATTTGTATTTTTTGATCTTAGATATTCTAAGCAGGTAATTGCACTGCTTCATTTGTGACCACAGCAAGAATTTTAGCATTGTATAATACTTTGTAAGTAAGGAAAATTGTCTCATAGTATTGCATTTTATTAGGGTGTATGCTTACAACAGCCGACCACCGCAATAAGTAGATATTTTGATGGACAATAATTGCACAAAAAAGATAAAGCCTAAAGGAATGTTCCTGAAGGAGTCCTATTGCCACAGCAATGTGCCCAAAATTCCCTCTGCTATTGAAATAACAGCTGATTCAGATATATTTCACTCTTAAATCAGGAAAGGGATTCATGACACGTGTATAAACTGTCCTCAGAAAACTTGCTTTCCCTGAGCCCATCTTGCCATCTTTTCCAGTGTACTTTCCACAGGTTTATCAGCCTACAGAATCAAAGTGTCATGGCCACAGTTCCACAAGAAGACCTCAGATTTCAGCAGAAATGCCAAGGGTTTGAGAGGTGGGCCTGTGCAAATCTCATGGAGTTTAACAAGGCTAAGTGCAAGGTCCTGCTCCTGGGCCGTGGTAATACCAAGCAGAAATACAGGCTGGGTGGTGAATGAATTGAGAGCAGCCCTTAGGAGCAGGACTTGGGGGTGTTGGTGGATGAGAAGCTCAACATGACACAGCAATGTGCACTTGCAGCCCAGAAAGCTAATGACATCCTGGGCTGCATCAAAAGAAGTGTGGCCAGCAGATCAAGGGAGATGGTTCTCACCGTCTGCTCTCGTAAGACCCCACCTGAAGTACTGCATCCAGCTCTGTCTGGATCCCCCAACATAAGAAGGACATCGACCTGATGGATTGAGTTTGGAGGAAGGCTGTGAAGATGATCAGAGAGCTGGAGTACCTCTCCTATGAAGACAGGCTATGACTTGGTGTTGTTCAGCCTGAAGAAGGGGATGCTCCAGGGAGACCCTATGGTGGTTTCTAGTACCTAAAGGGGGTCTACAGGAAAGATGAGGAGGGGCTTTATCAGGGATTGTAGAAATCAGACAAGGAGTAATGGTTGTAAACTGAAAGACGGTAGAATTTGATTAGTAATTCTTTACTGTGAAGGTGGTGAGACACCTGAATAGGTTGCCCAGAGAAGTTGTGGATAGTTGTTGGAAGTGTTCAAGGCCAGGTTGGATAGGGCTTTGAGTAACCTGATCTGGTGGGAAGTGTCCCTGCCCATGGCAGGGAGTTTGGAACTCAATGATCTTCAAGGTCCCTTCCAACTCTAACCGTTCCATGTTTCTATATTTTTCTAGAAATCAATGGTAGATGGGTAAAACGAGAAGTAAAGCATTTTGCAATGGTAAAGGTAAAAGCACATTTCAGATCTCAGATTCACGGAGAGGCTGTGACTTTCATCAGGATAATTTCTTCATCTGTGCTGAGCTGCCAGGATCCTTCTGCCCGGGCTTCACATGTGCAGTCACAGCTGAACACTGGGGCTGAGCACTGCCTTGAGGGCCTGAGAACAGGATACTGCCAATGGTTTGCAAGAGTGACTAGGTACCATTCTGGACAAAATGATCTGCGTAAAAATAAGATGTTATTCTTACTAGTAATACTTTTCATATTCCCTTTGTTACAATTACTTTCACAACATGACTGAAGAGACATGGTACTAAGAATAAACTTGATACTTGCACTGCATTATAATAAAATTGAATATAATTTTCCATAAAAAGAGAGAGTAAAAAGAAACATTTTTTTCTTTACCAATGGCATAGAAAACTACCAGCTGTTCAGCCTGCCACCAGCTCTACACTGTTATACAAGAAGGAAGCAAAGGTTTCATGCACTTTGAAACCTTTAATTTCTCTGACTAAGAAGCCCATTTTGCATTATTTGTAATTTTACACATTTCATGGCTTGTCACAACCTTAACTGCACTTGAATGCAGTTTGTGTGTGTGTTAAATATAGCCTTTTTAAATAAGTGGCATTTCCCATATTTTATGCAGTGACAAATTGCAATTGTCAAAGTAAGGATCTTAAAAATACTAAATTACGTGCATGGTGTGCTGGTGGAAATGGGTTAACTTGGTGTTTCACTCTTCTAAGGAGTTCAAGCAGTATGTAGTCCATATGCAAGGTGTCAGCAAAGACACCACAGGATGCCACATAATGGGCATAATGGACATGATTGTGTTATTCTTCTTTATGCCAGTTCCTGAAAGTTGGAGTCGTAACTTAGGTTCAGCATGTCTTGGGTACTCTGTGAAAAGATAGTGTTTGCCCCTAAGGGTTTGTCATCAAAACATCAAAATTTTCTGGAATATTATAAATAAGAACAAATTCCACTGCTAATGGTGCAAATAGTTTCTCTTGATTTCACTGGATAAGCACTGAATATATAAAGTGAACTATTTTTTATCAGTTTTTGGAAGCATTTAACCCTAAATAGTCTTGTTCTATCCTGCAGCTGTGCATACGAGGAACCACCAAGAGCTGCAGTATCCTTTCAATATTATAATTTAGGAACTGTTGAACTAAGTTTTCCCCTCATTACGCCAAGGCAACAGATTTCACTTTCTCTGGCAAGGAAAAGGTCAGGGGAAACCTTTGTTTGAAAATTGTTAGTAAAAATCACCAACCATCACTAACATCATAGATAGGTGAGGCCCTGCATTAAATGAATAAAACTAACCCAAACTTGCACACAATTAAGCTCAAAGATGGTTCTAAGTAGTATAGTGTGTCTCCATTGCATATTGCCTTATCTTGTTAATGTCAGCCTGAAAGTGTTCCAGGCAAATCTGTTCAGAAAAAGAGCACAGTATGTACGAATCCCTCTAATCTAAACAAGATAGGATGCTTCTTATAGGTATGCAGTTTACAAGGCATGGAACATATGCTGGGTGAGGAAAACAAAAGAAATCGTGATCATGTAGCAGTCAACCATCTGAATAAATCTGGATGTTGTGGACAAGTGTCTTTCATCACTTAAATGATCACAAAGAGCTCAAATTAAGCCTGCACGTTCAAAAGGCTTTATTAGTGTATTTTGGTGACGTTTTTTCTCCTAATGCTATTGTTTTATATTCAGTGGAAGTACTCATGCAGAAAACAAGCCGAAGTCTTAATAAACTAATATAAAAGACTTAATAAACTGTAATTATAAAAAAGTATCTTGATCAAAAAAACCGCAACACCTCTAACCCTCCAAATCCAACCTCATTGTAACAGTGCATTTGCCAACTGTTCACATGGGAATGGGCCAGGATTCATCATTTAAAGTAATACCTAGTTAAGGCTGTTTTGCAACAGATGTCAAGCTTTTTTTTTTCTTTTTTTTTTTTTTCTAATCTTGTGTGTGTTTAACTATTAAACATGTCCTCTGAAGGCCATTTCTGACCTCTGTTTTGGTGCAGCCCAACCCGAACTTCCATAAAGGAATAGCTGAGGATTACCCTGACATTCAGAACTGACAGCCGTGTACCAGGATCAGAGCTGAGACCTGGGGCTGCCGTGGGGTATGTAATACATGATCCAGGTCACAGCTGGTTGCTTGTTTATGCTGCACTAATTTAGCTCTGGGGCCTCTTGGGGTCTTAGGACAGCAGGAGGCTGTCCAAGGGTGTAAGACTGTGGTGATTGTTTTTCCTCCATTTTGTCCATTTATGGGCCGGACAGTTCTGCCTGTATGAATCTGTGGCTTTCATGCCGCTTGTGTTCCTGATAGTGGAATGCTGAGGGGCTGTTTGGGACAAGCCCATATTTTAGCCAGGCAAAGCAAAGTGACTCTTTGGCACACAAAGCAGGGACTCTTTGTCAGGAAGTGTAATGATAGGACAAGGGGTAATTAATGGTTTTAAATTGGAAGAGGGGAGATTTAGATTAGATGCAAGAAAGAAATTCTTTACTGTGAGGGTGGTGAGGCACTGGAACAGGCTGCCTGGAGAAGTTGTGGATGCCCCATCCCTGGAAGTGTTCAAGGCCAGGCTGGATGGGGCTTTGAGGAACCTGCTCTAGTGAGAGGTGTCCCTGCCCATGGCAGGGGGGTTGGAACTCAGTGATCTTTATGGTCCCTTCCAACTCTAACCATTCTATGATTCTATGATCCAGCCATAGCCTGCATGGCAGCACTGAGCTGTGTCTCAGCTAGTGACATGTCCCAGGCCTCCTACTGCAGGTGATTCTGTTCTGCAGACAAGAGAATTTGGTACAATTAACCCACTCCTCAGTAATTTCCTTCTGTTGTCCTGGCTTCCCTGTGCCATGCTGGCTGTCTGGGGCTGGCACTGGCAGTGCTGCTCGTGAGCATCTTCAGGGGCTTGTTGGTCCTGTGCTTGCCAGGGGCTGTTACATTGCTGGCACAGTCACATCATCATGAGCCTTTCTACCAAAGCCGCATTCATACAGTGTGCATGGGGAGTTATTCATATGGGTGTCTGAGGAATTTTATAGAGAAGCCCTACTCTACAGACTCAGACCAAGGATTCCCAAAACACAACTATAAGAAAAAACAACAAGGAACATGAGAGAGATGGAAACTGGGGAGAGAGCTGAGAGTGCAATGATAGGGGAGGCAGGTCTGAAATGCTGCATGGTTTTGTTTTCTCTCTCATCTTGTCTGCTGTCTAACCTACCACGCTTTGAAAAAGAAGTAATGCACAGCTTGGCTTGTGGAATTAAGAAGAGGGTGATAAATTAAGTTTTGGGGATAAAATTAAGTGTTGAGAGGGACGTGGCCCTATACTTTGTGTAGGGATAACAGTGTAGGCCCCAGGAATGAAACACAGAGACAGGCAACAAGGGATGCTTGGCAGAGCAGGCTTTATTTAAAACAAACTGCAGTAGCAAAAGATATGCATGCTTGTGTCTGTGTGTACGTACCTGAACCTATGCTGAATAAAATTCCAAACAGAATTTTGCCAGTGTGACCATAGATTTAAAAGCTCAAGGAAAGACTCATACTTTTCCTTCTCCAAAACTTATTCTGCTTCTGTTTTCACCTGTGGAAGGGAGATGAAACAGAAGTGGAATCAATCCATCATGTAGCAGCAGCAAGATGATGCTTCTACAGCCAGATAGCACTGGCCACACACGATATTAATGAATTCTGTTATATTTTTTTTACTGCTGCTTTTAAATATCCTAGGGCAGAGACTGAAGTGTTTGAAACTGGCAGATGACATGGAGAAAACAAACTTTGGGTTGTACGATCTATATGGATATTTTAAAAAGCCTAATTTCTAGACTCTAAAGTCCATCCAATTCAGATGCTAAAAAACATGCCTTGTCCAGGAAAGAGTATTGCTCTTTATTTTGAGCTTACCAGCTTTTGTTAGCTTATAACGTGCACAGGTGTATTAAAAAAAACACAACTGTTTGACATGTAGTAAACCTTTTAAAAATTTGACATAAAATTTAAAATATTTACCTTCTTTAATTAGCTTATTTATTTTTAGGACCTCTACTCCCCCCCCCCCCCCCCCCCNTAATGATTGGATGACTTGGTTGATGTTTTTCAGCAGAAACTGAACTCTTGGTTTTACACTATTTTTCTAGCTTGAATGAATTTCTATAGCTACATCATAAACCCTTGAAAATCATAAATTACAGGGAAAAGGGGTGACACAACCTTAGTTATGATGTATCATGAGCTGACATTCTAAAAAAAAATTGTTAACTCCTTCTGGGAACCTGAGAATATATTGTGATGTTCATGCACCATCTGTTTAAATATATTCCAAAAAACGTGAGGGTGAAACGTGTAGTCTGAGTGTCTGGATTAATTTATCAGCTCCATAAACTACAACCACAGACACATACCTAGGCAGCTAACCAATCTACACTTCATTTGTCAGTATTTCATTTGGAGGGTAAAGGACAAATGCATACATTTAGGGTAGTTAACTTTGGAATGAGACAGCTTTTCCTGGGCTATATGTTTTCCCTGGACTATAATTCCACTTTGGTGACAAAATTTGAAGTTGGTGAGTCAAGCTTTCAGGAATGCTGGTGTTGGTTTAGAAATCACAACTTTTCAAATGTAAAGACTTGAAAACTTTCCCTAGCCTTTGAGGCTTTAGGATTTGTGTCTCAAAATGAAAACAAAATTAAAAAACCCACCCTTAAAAATAAAGTTTTGATTTTCACAAATTATTAGACAACTAGAGGCTGGGAGTTTGAACAAGTTCTATCAATTAGCAGTTATTTTGACAAACAAACATTTTCAGCAGTTAGATAATAAGGGTCCTCCAGCATCACTAGTGTGCATCAGTGAGCTAGAACTGCGGTATGGAACAGTTACCCATCTTTCACTTTTACCACACCCTGAGCCTTCGTTGGTCACAAAGCTGACAAGATTGCAGATACAGGGAAACGTTATTGTTTTAGTACAGCTATCAAAAGTTACTGACCAAAGAAATCTTAGTAGCTGAGGATGGATCTTTTAGTAGAACTGCTAGCTAAAAGAAGCAAAAAGGATCTCCCTCCCCCAGTTCTGCAGACGAGGAATGAGCAAAACACAGAAATTTCATTTAAAGTTAATACCATGTTGGCTGACGCACAGGCAGCTTCAATTCTCTTTAATTAGTTCGGAGTTAAGTGACAAAGTATTTAATCAGCGAGCTAACAAGTGCAGCAGCTGATTGCTCTGTGCGTGCATGCACTTGTGTGGGGGTGTGACTGAAAAAAGTAAATAAAATTACTTTCCTTGCTTTAAATGAAATGGGATCCCTAATTTTATTACAGCTACAATCAGTTTAGAGGCATGATAGAGCAATAAGAATTGATTGTATCCTCTTTATTCTTTTAACAAAGTATTTCCTTTAAGAAGATAATACTGTAATTTAACTGTTTGGCTTCTCAAGGTATGAATTTAGACCATACTTCTACAGCATCTTTGTGAAGGGAATGACCCAGCAGGCTTATCTTTATGTTGTGCTGCTGTATTTAAAGCACACCTATTTCTTTTTGCTGCAGATCTGATTGAAGATTGAGCCCCCTTTTCTTAGAAAGGTCTAGAAATCATGATCCACATCCATAAGCTTATTAACTTTCAGTATTGCCATTCATTACATGAGGGTCTTAAGATAAATGCTGTGAAAACCCTCTAACTGCTGCAAGCCACTTACTGGCTTAGTAATGCAGATTACCATCAGCACATCACCTTGCGCTGTGCTGTCTGCCTGGGTTCCCACTGAGTGACGTCCAGTTCATATTTTCTGCCTTGGATCCAAAGCCCTCAGCACAGAGACCACAGGTTGTGAGATTGTCACTCTAATGCACTGAACCAAGAACACGTTAACCAGCAGAGGATGGCACTTTATTGTCATGGAGCTTGTGGATCTCACTCATGTGAGCTGGAAATGACCCGTGGACCTGTTTGCTTTCAGAGTAATTAGATCCAAGCCAAATTATTGCTATATCTGGAGCCCCAGGCACAGAGGGTACCTGGTGTGTTAGGTACACATGCAGCAGAAAGGCAAACATTGTCCTAAGCAATTTCTGAAACTAAATTAGACAGGAGGCAATGGAGTTAGGTGGAGAAGCTCAGAGAAATGCTGAAATCAATTAATACGGGCAGTGGTCTGGCAAGAGTTGTAACTCAAATGGGCTTTGAAATAAATGAACCTATAACTTCAGTAGTAGCTAACTACTTTTCCTAAACAAGACCTTCCTTTACAAGTCTATACAGAAGGAGAAAAGAGACTTTTCAATTAATTGGTGAAAAATATGGCTCGGAAACACAAAGTGACCCTTCCTAGCTGACTGACAAAAATCCTGAAAGTCCACTGAAATTTTTGTCATTGGTTTCAAAGGGACCACAATTTCAGCCGTGATTGATAATTTATAGTAGGGTCTATCCCAGAAACACAGTCTGAGATCAGCAATGGGGACTGAAATAACTTGGATGTCAGGGCTGAAGTAGCTGAGATGGGAATAGCTGGTTTATGGAGGGGAGTGGTGCAGTGTCCCAGCACACAGCCCTGGGAGTGGTGGAGAGGGGCACATCCCCACAGCTCTTCCTCACAGCCCACTTAAGTCCATGCCTAAGACAGTGGAAGTAAAAAAAATCTGTAGCGTTGTCTCCGCTCTTGAGCAACAGCCGCACTCCTGGGAACTTTGCTTTTTAGTTTACAGTAGAGCACTGAGAGAGGTTAGCTTGGGAAGACAGACATGGAAAATAGACCCTTGAATATGAAGCTGACAGATTTTATTTAGAAAGCCAGCATATGCATTGGCTGCATTCATATCTGCAGTGTTCCCCAGCTTGACAGGCAATCTGAAGTACAGTGTATATTAAAGAGAAGTAGTTCTGGATTCAGATTTTGGTTCCCTTCATACAATTCCTGTAACACTGAACACTTTTAGACAAGTACTGGTAGTGTTTTACAGTAAAGACTACAGATTCAGTTTCTCTCATGTCTTTTTATTTAACAGCTCACTGAAAAAAATTGTGTTTTTACATAAGTCTGACTTCCTAGTTAGGCAAGATTACTCGCATGCAAAAAATACCATCAGAGTTGATCATAAAGCCCTGCCGGAAGAGACTATAGGAAAGCATGACAATTTGGTTTTATGTTTTTAATTTAATCTCAGAAATAATATCCAGCAAATAGAATGTTTTACATAGCCACATAAACAATATTCTCATATTTAGAATTCCTTTGCATTTCCCAGTGACCTTAGGAGGATGGTTTGATACTGTGAGTTGTCACAAGCTAATGCTGCTCCTCTGAGGTGACAAAGTAAACAGCTTGTTCTCAGGAGCTAACGTTAAGTCATCTCAGTAACTAAGAAATGTATGCATAAGAAATGTGTGATTGAAACTTCAGTTCAAGTCCTGACTCAATTCAAGTTCTGACTCAAGGAAATACCCTTAGGAGAGCACTTAAAACACAGTGCAGGTGTTTATATGCTTCCCTGAGAGGAGGTGGGCTGCAGAACATGTGCAAGTTCTTTCTTAAAGTAAGATCGAAGAAAATGTAGTTTGTAAGTCTTCCTAGGGCTGGAAAAATTAGGTAACCTAAAAAATACCCCCAGGCATAGTTGTTGCAGTGCAGTGGACCAGTGCTAGATCCCTGTAATAAGTAATACCAGCTAAGGGGTGAGACCATGAAAGTGGAGAACTGATTTAACTTGTCTTGAATCAGTATTCTGTGATAGGTATAGACAAAGCACTCTGTTTACAGAATCCTCGTCTAAAGCTAAGAATGTTGCATTTCAAAAAAATTTCTCTCAGTTGTTAAAGAGGTGGTTCCCACACAAGTCTTCTCTTGTGTGTAGATGCGTTACTAGAGACCTCTTGATAATCTCTTAACCTGGTGTGTAAAAGCACATGCAAAATCTAATTTCACGGAGATCACACCAATGTACGGTGGTGGTCATTCATGATCCTGGAACCAGCTGACAAGCTACTTCTGCCTTTTTTCTGCCTCTGCTACACGTGGAGGTAACTCATACTAGTTACCCTTGTACAGGGAACTGGGACAGATGCTGGGAAGGTATCTGAGCAGATCTGTAGTTTCATTTAAATTGAACTATTTCAGAGTTAATATGGTGCGACTTTTGTAACACAGTGAACAGAGAAGCATTCTACAATCTTAAACCTAAACCAAACTCCAACTAAAAATAAAATAAAAAACAGAAGCTGAAATTTTATTATGCAAGTTATATCAATTTAGGTTTCTTGTTAAACTCCAAAAAAATGTCTTTTTTTGACTCATACAGACTTAGCAATATATTCTATTGTTTTTACAGCTGTCTTATGGATCATTATGATATTGATTCAGTGAGTGTTAGTGTGAAAAGAAAAAGAATACAGTGAAAATGAACTATTAGAATTTTCCCCAAAGTAGGACCTTAGTGTATGTAAGTACTCTGACATGGAAACAATCCCAGGTGGTAAAGGCTCTTTAGCCTATGAGAGGACAAAACAAGACCCAAAGTCTGGCAGCTGATTGACTCACCTGATCCTTATCAAGGGGCAGATGGGCATGATTTTGCTGTAACCAGTCAGGTCATTTCCTAAGTGATATCAGGGAACACTCAAATCCATTTTGCTAAGTAAGAGATTTTAAGAACAGGCTTTACACACAAGCAAACAAAAGAAGTGGGGAAAACAACAAAGCTAAAGACAAAAAGAAAAGTAGTGGGGTGGTACAGTTTCTGGGAGCGTAATTGGTTTTAGCTTCTGGATGTTGCTGTGAAGCCTGAACGCTAGAGGAGTTACAGAAAGCTGGTTGTTTACTGACTGGTAAGTGAAACAAACTTGTGGTTTTAATCTAAACCTCATAAATGTGTGTTCAGCTAATGAGTCCCGCAGCTATTACTACTTGGGTTCTGGTAATCTTAAAACAAAGTTCCCTGGAATTGTAGTTTAGGGTTCAGCCTGGAACAGAAAATAAGGGGCAATGATTACACAATCAAGAAGACTTCCACTTTCATTTGTCCACTAGGTGCCATTTCCATTTGTAGTTAAAGATTGCTCATAATAAGACAAAAACATTGACTTTCTGTGGAGGAGCATGCTACTGCATGGTCTGAAATGTCTTTGAATGATCATTTGGGCTCTTGAGGAATTATTCCCTGGCAGGAGATCAAAGTTTCTGGAGAACTCTGGACATGAAGTGTTTTACCTTGTTACAATGTAAATCGACTTGCTTTCTGTGGGCTGTTGGATTTCTGGATGGACTAGCTGCGCAGATACATGGCAACTCACCAGCTTTGTGACACTGTTTGCTATGCAAACCCTGGAGCTGGTTTCTGTTAAAAACTGAGTACAACACCGCAGTGAACATGGATGCAAATAGGTGTGAGAAGTACAAACAGAAATTATAGTTTTGAGTGATTATTCCTTAGATGTTTAAGGCTCTTACTGTACTGCATTGGAATGCCACTGGTATGTTGGAAATATTTTTAATGTGTAGTTGTTTTTCATTGGTTAAAATGAAATATTTAACTTAATATGTTAATCTGCGTATGTGGGCAAAAGGGAATAAGCAGAAAGGGGACAAGGACAGGAAATGGGGAGGGAAAAGAATCTCCAAGGAGCTTACCAATGAACAAATAGCATCATCTACTTTGTGGCTGAACTGATTAGCTCCCTTATAATCACATCTCCGCTGATGAACTTTGTGATCTTCCTCTGTAAGACCCCTCTATGGCTGTTCTATTTCATTCTTTAAGATGATTAAGTGAGTAATCCTGAAGCTCCACAAACCCACCTGTTGTTTGGGCCCCTGTGTAATATGGCTTTTGAGGCAATCCTCTAACAGTTCAGTAGTAGGATTATTAACAGGCTCACTTGTTTGTCTACATGCTGGTTTCCAGTCTGCATGCTCTGTGTGGCACAGTATGCTAGATGTCTAGCAGAGTAAGTAGCTGACCCTTAGGAAAACTGGGCCTATTTAACCTATATTCTTCCTGCTTTCCCCTCCCAAGGGACACTTTCTGACTGCAGGGACACTACTTTTGTTGCTATAATGGTGTTTGCAGAGAGATGGTCTCTTCACCATCTGAGAGTTCCAGAGCTTAAAATGTGACAGATGCTGGTGAATACATCCACTTCATCAGGAAGGGTCCCTTGCAGCATGCCTAGAACAGAAAATCCTATTACAAACAAAACAAAGATAAATGTATTGGAAAGGGAAAGAGGTAAAAACAGAACAGCTAGCCAACTGCAGGTTGAGCTTTAAGCAACAGTTGTGCCAAAACTGGCTCAAAATCCTCATTCTGCGTAATCTGCTGGGACACAATGGCAGCCATTCAGGCTGGTATGTATTCCTGTAAACCACACTGTCTGACCATCCTACTCAAATGTCGCTCACTACAAGTGAAATTCCTAAATTTAAACCCACAGCCTTCACTCTAGGGGAATGTACATTAGTAGAACATGTAAGATATGAGTTAAATGTATTCTGGATTTCCCGCTTTTCTGCTCTGCTGATGTTAAGGTCACAATTCAACAATATGTTAAGTCTGTGCTCTAATTCTAAGCATTTTAATGATCTGATGGTAGTAGCCAGTAGCGTTTGTCTGCTTTGATTTAAAGACTTCCTTAAATGCATTGCTGACTTTGGCTTCCTCTACCACAGGTTAATACATTATGATTAAAAATAAATAAGTTCAGTTGTATCGTTATCCACAAGCTGTCTCTGTCAATCCGCTAATATAAGTTTCTTCTCATCAGCATGTTTATTCTTTTCCATCTTCCCCCTTAATGAAGTTGGGGGTGGGTGGGAAATAATTTTCAATTCATAAATCTTGTTATAAGTAGCAGAGGTATTTCAGTCAAAGGTCTTCTGTTAAGAATGTCTTGCACTTACAACTTTCTACTTTAAAATATAGGCCAGATGTTGATGCTTTTAACGATATTCTCTAATGTGTCTTACATCTGCCTTTCTGTTCCACTGTGAGTCCAGCAACCCTAAACTAGTGTGATTCAGTCAAAAGGTTTTCCAGCGGCAGGGTACTACGTCCTTGGAGTAATAGTTGCTCATGTCCTCCTTTAAGCTGCGGTGACTTGTAGAGCTACAGCTATTTGCTGCAGTCTGATTACAAACACGAGGTGTTTTGTTTTCTGAGCCATGGGTGTTGAAAAAATCACACATCAACTTGTCAGTGCTTTTCTGACTGCAGATGTTCGATTGCTTACGGGGGGGGAGGATAAAAAAATTGTAAACATATGGCCATTGTGTTTGATTAATCAGTTCCTTCACATTCCCTGGCAAGGAATGAAGGGGTCACCAGATTTGAGCATAGATAAGTCACTTCTGGCTGCCCTTCAGTTTGATCTCTAGTAATTACCATTAATGTTGTGTGCACCTTAATTGAATATTTTCTATTGCAAAATGGGTCGGTATGATTAGCATTTCCCATGTTAGAAGTGGCACAGTAGAAAAAGAATCATCTGCAAAATGTTTTTGTCAGGGTGTCTGAAGTGGCAGAGTGAGGGACTAGAACAAAAGATTACTTTTGTGAGTATCAATTTGATCAGTGGTGCTAAGGCTAGATGGAAGATGGTTTCATTAGCCCATTCCTGACACTGCAGTGCAGATAGGGTTAATAACAGGAGGATGATTTCATAGTGCTCTTCTGCCTGACAAAGATCATGGTAACCAAACAGAGTGATATGCATTGATTGTTTCCTGCCATTCAGCTTGGAGTAAAGGAGAAGTGTCTAATTAAAACTCCTTTGTGATGTGATTCCCCTAGAAAGGTGTGAAACCAACAGTTAAAATAGCAGGAGAGTTTAAAAATTCTGTGTTCTAGGATTTCAAAGTACCTGTTTTGCATGATCAATTTAGAAACCTAATTCTGAGGGATTGTCCTTCCATGTAGTTACCTAGGTGTAGCTGCCCTGTGTTTCAAGGCAGGTGCGTGCCACTGCCATCTTTTTGGCTTTGGGCTCATGGCTTTGTATTTTCTAATGACAGCTTGTCAAGGGAAAATGGTGATCAACCTGAAACCTTCTCTCAAGTTAAAGAGTGAACAAACTAGGGAATTTACTCTGGTTTTGGTCTATGAGGTGAATTTGGAATGTTGATGGCTCCTTTTCTTCCCCAGAAAGACACCCATAAACTCGGGAGTAGAAAAGACCTTAGCTGTTGTAGCTGGCTGGAAGGTATAGCTCATGATAGAGGAAGACAGCAATTTCTCTGGTAGCAGCTTTTGTGAAATGTTAATAACTCTCCCACCCCAATAGGTCAGCATGCTGTAGCACAGCTTTGTTGAGGCTACTTCCATTGTGCACTGGACTATTAGTAATTTTGTGTGCGATATTCTCTGTAAGCCCAATATTTTCTATATTGTGGATGTCTCTTTCTGTGTTACTCAAAGCAGCACAGTAACTCTTTCTCAGCCTTCCCAGTTACTAGGCTGTCACAGGGGTAGTAAAATCCCAAATGTTTTGTATGAAGGGGGCTTTTAGAGCATAAATTAATGCTGAGCAGGCACACCTCTTTATCCTTTATTAGTCTGTATTGCTCATTTTGTGATCTCCTGTAAGTCAGTAAATAAAATCTCTTCCTAGTAAGAGCTCTAGATTGTGTCTTGAATAATTGTTACAACAGTTGAGTGGCATTATATTCTGAAGTACTGAGGAACAGCTATAACACCTTCACTGGAGAGAGAAAAAGCTCTTGCATATATAAAGAGCATGAAAGAAAAGTTGACTTTTTCCCCATGAATTACTAGTTCCTATTCTTCAGCTGGCAAGTGCCATATTTTTCATTGCAATGAAATATAAGGATAGAGACCCATGAGAGCAAAAGTGATTGTAACTATATTTAATACAAGTATTTGTGTATTCCAGATGATAAAAGGATCAAACAAGACTTCTCTTAGATCAGTATAAAAGGATTTTTCAATATTGTGGTCATTAATTCTGAATTTCACAGAAAATACTCAGAAGTCAGGCAATTTTTCTTTGTCTGGGTGTTTCTAGAAGTTTGCTGTAGCTTTATTGAAGTGTTTATTGGAAATGAGGGGGAAATAAGTGCTGTATGGTTTGAGACAGGGAAAAGTCTGAAAGTTGCCTCTTGCAGAAAAGAGGCCTGGACAGATGAAGAACAGTTACTAGTTACCTGTTTCTCATGAATAGATTTGGCTGTGGAGAATCTGTACTCTTTAGCAGCATAACTTATGCATTTTCGTTGTAATACTTTCATGGGGATGAAAGTTGACCACAGACCTCAGTCTTTCTAGCTGTACAGGGGCTCTGGTATAAGACAGCAGACAGCCACCTTCACTGGAAGGCAGTGCTGTGCACATACCTGCTGTTACGTCTTTCTTTACCTAAACATGATGTGGAAATTCTCTCTTGGATGCTAAGCGAGATAAGGGAGAACAAGTCATAGAGGGATCTGGAGATATCAGAGTAGCTAGAAGTATTTTAATTTACAATTTCCCTAATGGAAGGTGGACTTCAGCCACAAATGTGGCAAACATATCATTTCCCCACACTTGGGAACAATGTGAATAATTCTGCAGTGTGATTTATTAGATGTCATTGAAAGAATTTTTGGTTTAATCAGAAATCATAGTAAATATGTAATTAAAAAGTTCTCAAAATGTATGGGTTAAAAATGTGAAATAGTATTGGTTGGTAACAGCTTCATTTGTCTACTTCTGTACTTGGAGTTGTATGTCAGGGCACAATCACATGTACAGCTTAGTGATTTATAAAACTGAGCGCAGACACTAATGAGAAAAAGCTTTTAAAATACAGACTTCTATTATATCATTTATATAGCTATGCCCATAAAGGTTAAAAAAAAAAAAAAGACTGAACAGATAGTTTCTAGGCCTGAACTTGGAAATATCCAAGTTTATACCCTTACAAACATAAGAGCTATAAGAGGAAAGTCAACCATAAATTTTGAGGAAAGCTACATCTTACTAAGTGGCACTTCAAAACCGCCATTAATTCTAAAAGCTAATATCAAACTTATCTTTTCGCTCCCTTCCTTAACTAATGAGGAGTTTGGTCTTTGCTAGTATTTGCATTATTTTGTGTTTAGACGAAAACCTATGCTTGCTTACATCATAGAGGTGTTGATCAGGGAGAAGCATATGTTGTTTAATACAATACAGGCAGCAAAGTTTTTAATAAATAATTTATCTAAAGTATTTTTGTGGTAGCAAAAGCAATGCCCAGCTCTGGCCAGTAAAAATTGGTACAGCAATGTTGATATTGAAAGATTGGGACTGACTTGCATCTGCTGCAAAGGGGATACAGTGCAGCATGATTTGAGTTGTAGCATCAGTTCTTGCTCTTGCCCAGTGGTTGGGTGGAATGGCGATGCAGTAAAGTGGGCACTGGCAGCCTGGTGGTCAGCTCTACACACAAGTGGGAAACAACTGTGGTAGGAATACAACTGCCTGCTTGTCCCAAGTTCTGTGAACCTTCTACCGTGCCGATCTGCTGAGAGTGAGCTGAACCATACCAGATGTCTGTACTGCCATCAGCAGCTGTGTCTCTATCAAAAAGTCCTGCTTATGCTTTTGAGCTGGAAAATGTTTTGCTAATGACAAAAGGGAAAGTGATGAAGCAAAAAAAAAATTATAAGTAACACTTCTGGTAGGCAACTTCTGCAGCGAGCACAAACTTACAGGACGATCAGTGATCTATTGACTAAGTGTTTCCATGCACAAATGGATGCCCAATTCTTTGATCTTGGTAAGGCTATGCATGTGGGTTTTTTTTCTGACTGATATCTAGTAACTGACTCAGTAATACGGTACTGTTACCAGATAACTGTACCTAAGAGTATTGCAGGGCACACTATGCATTTAATATGCTTTCCATAAGCAGTGCTGCAAACATTACATTGCTGCTCCAACCACTAGCTCAAAGCAGGGTCATCCTGGGGTCTCCCTTCAAGAGAGGTTTGAATAATGGTGGGCAAATATCTATGTAGTATAGAAACTAAATAAGCTTCTACTATACCTTCTTCCAAATTTTATGAAAACAAACCAGAAAAGAGCTGTGTTCAAGGACTGGTAGACTCTGGAATGTGGATTTTAACTGGGAGGGAATAGGAAAGGGTGTTTTTTGCCTTTTTTTTTTGTTGTTTGTTTTTAGCAGCAATATTGGGGTAGGAAGCTGTCTGAGAAACTGCAGTAAACCTCTTTGTCAACCAGGAATGGGCAGACTTACAAATCTAGCTTCCGTCTGTAGCTATATGGTAAAAGTCAGAGCAATTGCTGGAAAGGGTAGATGCCTTTCTGTTTGGTTTGATGGTTCCTTTCACTAGAAACCCTGTAGCAGGAAAACAACTCTTGGGCCCAGCTATATCCTGATGAGTACTGCCTCACAGTGTGGGAAAGATCTTGCCTGCCCCCACCCCTAATTCTCTGGGGAGAGAGAAATAGTCAGGTCTTCTGCCCAGCCCAGGTGCCTGGGACTAGGGCTGACTGCTGTGCAGTACAGCATGCCGAGTGACTGCCCATGAGCTAGTAAAACTGTGGCCGTGTTCAGGTAGCCAAAGATAATAGTAAGTCTTATTTTGGCACTGTATTTATGAGACAAGTAGTTTGAAAGAATGGTCAGAAATAGCCTTTCTAAGTTATGATGTGAGGAGGAGCTGTTGTGTTCCCAAGTGTAACCTCTAAATTTTCTGAACCTCAGGAGCTACTTCAGCCATGGGGACTACTGTGTGGCATTAAGCCACACAACAGGATTCCTTTGTGTAATGCACAATGGGTGGGCTTTTACAAGGAGTGTTTGTAGAAGTAGCGATGTTAATATACCTGTTAGTTCACATACATGATGAATTACAAGTTATACTAATTATAAAGCAATTTATCTTTCTTATTTAGAAATCCTCATTCCTAAGCAATAGTGGGTCGTAGAGCAAGCTACCAGGAGACTTCTTTCTTTTCAGCTAATTAATAAAAAATTCAGTATTTCCAGAATGTATGTTCTTTGCTTGGCTTTTGTTAGATTAATAATTTATCAAATATAGTCGAGTGTGTTTAAAGCAGTTTTCTCCTCTTTCACTTTAAAATTGTGTTCTGGTATATAAAAGAAAAATAATTTTTATTCATGTTTTCATGAAGTGAATCCCATTTCCCGCCACTTCACGATAACCTAATGCTGCAGCAAAATGGGGGTGGGGTGGGGTGTGTGTGGGAGGCTTGAACAGCCAAAATATTCAAGCATAGCTGTCAGGTTTGAATGGCCAATGTAAATTAATAGACTTTCATATCTTACATCTTTTTAAGTACTTTGCATACCACCATAGACCCTAACTGAAGAAAACTTGGTGACAGTGCCATGTAAAAACAGGTGGTAGGTAGATCTGGATGGGGTTGTTCTGGAAGTAATGGTGAGATACGAGGACAGCTGGGGAAGCAGAGCCTGCTCTTGCTTTACCTATCCCTGTGCAGATATGGCAGAACGACAGTGTTTCAAGGGCTCAGATTTGTTCCTTTGCGCCTATGTATGCAGCATAGGGTCAGGGTGGTTCCAGGAATCAGTGCTCAGACAGAGGCACCTGTGGCTCTTATTGGGTTCTTCTGGCCTGCTGATCTTGTCTTCTTGACAAATGGGTCTCCTTCACTGATACCATGAGCTGCATAAAAGAGGGGAAAACCCATAGCTGCTCCAGTCACTGTCACAGAGGCTATGAAGGATCAGTATGTGCTGTTGTGGCTGTCAGCAAGTGACCCTTCCTTACATGCCTGATGGGCTCCAGGGCAGATCACATTACTAAAAAGATAGGGAAGGAAGGATATGGCCATCCACCCACCAGCAGCTGGGCTGAATTATGTAAAATGGGTCTACTGCTTTCTGCTGGAAATAGAAGCAAACAGTAAGCAAAAGAAGGACATGGTGGTTACTTTTAGCATTAGTAGCAGTTTGAAGCAGAGGATACCTTCCTCTTTTTCCCCAGAGGCTGCATGTGGTCTGCTGCTGTGGGCTGTATGCTTAGTAGCCAAAAATTGTCACTTGGGGAACAGGTATTAAGTATTTTTCCCTAAATCTCCAGAAGTCCTATTGGAAACTAGACCAGGAATTACATGACTGGTATGTAAATTATACGGTAAGTAGTTCAAATGTTCAATTAAAAAAACCAACCACCAAACCTCAGCCTTTCACAGCAGAGAAGAAAATTCAGGTAAAAATAATTTATGATTGTAATTATGGTATAAACCAACTTGTCAGCAGCTAGTTGTTTAAATTCCTTCTCCCCCACTCCAGGCCTCTCAAATCTGTAGGGAAATCACTGTAAGAAATACCCCTTCTGCCTGCTCTATTCATCAGAAATAGGAAGCTGTATGTGAACATTTAACTGTGTAATGAAAAAAGGATCTCATTTGCAATGATCTGGAGTTTCAAGAGGTCAACCAGTGTTCTGATAACTAAACTTAATCTTTACTGGCAACATCTAATATTAATTACTTACACTTTTCACCATTAAAATCTGAACATTTATGCACATAATTATGAGTCATCTAATGGCTCAACAGCTTTAATTTTTTTCACTGTGTGCATTTCATTTTGTTTAACCATGAGAGAATGGGACTTCTGTGTATTATGGGCAAAGGTGATTCAGAATAGATCCTGACAGTTTGAGTTACTCATGAGCTTTTCCATTTAATGGAAACATAGCATGAAAGCTCTTTCTCTTTCTGTGCCTCCTATGTGGGAAGGGGGGATCTGGCAGTAGGAGAGCTGGTATCACTAGTGGTAGTAACAGCATGGCAGTGTGGGACAGGCGTGTATTGCTTAGCTCTTTTTGGTTGAATTTTGACTATTAAGTAGCAACTGCTTCCATTTCTTACTTGTCTGCCTTGTTTCTTCACTTCAGCTCAGCACGAATAGTAGCTTGATAACTGCTTGCTTATAGGTAGTCCCCTGAAGCTGGGGAAGTTGTGAGAAATTCTGGACTCCTGAGTGCAAAGATGATGAAGCTTGGTCCCTGCCCCTCTGTAGCTCCTCACTCCTACTCTAAGTGTCAAGGGGAAGATTTCCCCTCACTAGTTCTCTGTCACTGTTCGGTCTTTAAGGTAGTTTTGTAAAACATGGAGGTTAGAGTCTAATCTAAGCTGTCTGGATCTCAGGATCTTGTGCAAGGAAACTGCTTGACAGGGGGAGAATTATTTTTTTTAAGTACTTGTCCCTTCAATAGCGTAAGATAGTGAGCAGGAAATGGTCTGACAGTTAAAGCAGATGGTCTTCAGCAACAGCCTTCTGTGGCTTGTATTCTATGTAATTTTTTTTTAGTGAGACAAACCAACTTTCCTGGTATGACAGTTTCATTGCTGTGCCTTGTGGAAGCATGCTGCCACTTATACTAATTTTACCTTGTAAGAATATAAGTATGAGAGCACACTGGTAAAGCAAAAAAAGTCAACATTGGTGTGGTGAGAGGGATGGGGTGGTTGGGTTTTTTTTTTTTTGAACATAAGTGGTTGCCAATAGAGGGAAGTAATTTATAAAAGCTATGCAGAGAATAATAACAACATTAAAATAAAGATAAATGCGTTCCTGCGTTTCCTGAGTTTTACATTTTTACACCACAAGGCAATGCGATTGCTAAAAGAGTTCTCCCCAAAAAGGCTGTTCTACATCTCTGTGGTTTGTAAATGACAACAGTGAGGGGAAAAATAGTAAAGACAAACTTCTTCTAGAAGACTGCACTAACAGGGTTTAGAGTCTGAAAACAGGGTGCATGGAAATGAACACAGAGCAGTAGTGTTAACAAAGGCCAGAGACTGCTGCTAGTAGAGGGCTGTGGAGCTGGGAGCTGTAAGAGCAGGCTGGTCTAACCTGGGAGAGAGGTGCGAGTGGGATGGCGGGGGCAAGGAGGTGGTAACACATCTAATCTTGGTCTGTGCAGACCAAGGGAAAGAGGGATGCTTTTTTCCTCTCAGGAAAAAGACAGAAGAAAGGAGGACCCTGATTCACACTCTTTTTCTCTAACTAGTGCATCACAACTCTGTGTAAATCAGAAATGAAAAGATGATAATTGGTTTCTTTTAGGCTATCCTAACTTCCATGGGACATATCTAAAGGCTTCAGATTAGAGCCTGAGTGGACATTGAGGTCTATTGTCCTACAGTGCTATCAATCATGTCTTCCTACAACGCCAAACAGTGCCTATTTTTGCTGGGAAGGGTTTACAATGGCACTTGATTAGCTTCATGTTTTGTCCTTAAGAGTTCTCCTTTTGGAGTGATTTAAGCTCCCTGAAGGTTTCTAAAACTAATATTTAGAACTAAATAGGAACTAAAACTAATATTTAGAATCACCCATGATCATTCAGAAACAATCTCTGGAAAGGGATTTGTTAATTATCTCCCTTCACTATTCGTATTTGGGGTATAATAGGAATTCTGAAATGATTATGCATCTGTCATTCACATTTAAACTCTACATGACTGAACTCATTCATTTTAATTGCATATGTTTGCATGTTCTCTTATTTGGGACAGGAGTTTAAGGTGAAATCTAATCTGCTTTATTGCAGTTAATGCGGTCAACTCTTTCACTTTAAGACTGCATATTTGAAATCAGATCAAGAATTTCAATGATGACAAACAAAAATTCAACTAGAGCTATGTTGTTCTCTTCTTCAAAATGTCAGTTAACCCTGTACATGTGTAAACACATGTAGAAGCTGAGCATTGACGTCTCCATGCAGAGAACTGACTGAGAAAGGAAGGAATTGAAATCTACAGTTTCAAACATTTTGAAAATGTTTTCAGTGCCACAACACTGGCAATAAAGACAGCTAATTCAGTTTAGTGCCTTAATTGGCTTTTGTTGCAAAAGTGTAGTAAGAGAGGACAACTACGTAAAATATAGTTAATCTCTAAGAAAAGCATTGTCTTGTAGCAATACCTGCTTGTAAAAAAAGCCATGGAGTCTAATCGTTAGAGGACAGGCTAAGATGTGTTTGTATCTCCGAACTGTTTATATATTGGGTATGTTAGATAATATCTGGAAGGCAGAAGACAGCCTGCATATAACAATCAATCAATTAAGTATTATTGAGTATTACAACTGGGAGGGAAAGCAAAATGTTCTGACTTTAAACATCAGTACGTGATTTTTGTGGGATTGTGCTAAAAGCTGTAGTGTCAATTACTTTAAGTAACTTTTCTATCTTAAATGTACTCAAATGCATAACTAAACACGCCTTCTGGAGCAGTGAATATCTTAAAATGATTCTTTAACCTGATTTGTTTCATATTTCTGTGTCAGCCAACTGTCTCATTATTGACCTTTCCACATTGGTAGTAACTTTTTTTTAATCCATCTTTGTCAAATTATATTTGATTTCTAATAGCCTCCAAGAACTTTGGGGCCAGAAGAGCTCCTTGGGACGAATATAGTTCTCCAGAAACTGAGAAACTTAGGGTGAGACCTTGCCAACACTCATCTGTCTGTAGGACTCAATGAAAGTGGATGTTCATCATGTTCCTGTTCATCAGGAACATAAGGAGCCTTGTTAACACATCCTTCTCCTAGGGTGAGTGGGGAAGAAGCATCTTGTCTCCTGCTTTGGCAACAGGATCAGTTTCTCTCTGTCATAGTTGGGGTCAGCAGCACAATGTCACCTGCTCTCATGTCTCATCTGGAAGTACCTTGGCCTGGAGCAAGCTCTGGCCCTTCTAAGGCAGATCAATTCTGTTGCATCCAGGGTCTGTCCTTGCACAGCAGTCAGGTGAAGATCATGTCTTCCCTTCTGCCTGCTCACATTGAGGATTTTTAGGCAGAACAGTACTTGTATATGCTGTTGACATGAGGATAAGCTAGATAATGGCCACCACAAAGGGACAGAGCTTTTTTTAGAAGGGAAAAAAACACCTGATGTATCAGTTAATAGAGTTTAATCATCATGCTTGACCATTCTGAATAAAGAGGTAGGAAAAAGGAAACTGATCCTGATTTTGAAGGTAGACAGTGCATTCAAGAACACTGATGTAGAGAGACTGAAAACAGGTGTTTAAAGTAAGTCTCCACAGTATCCACATAAAAAATGTACCTCTGAGGAGTTGCCTGTGCCTTTTGTCACATTTTTTTGTTTGCCATTTAAAACAAAATAAACTTCCCCCAAAATTCTGAAAGCAGTTATTTTTTTCAAGATGCAGAGATGCTTCCTCTAGTTACTTGACCCTGTAGTTGGGCTCTAAGTGACAAATTGATGACATCATAGTAATTTTTCTTATGTAATAAATAGTGAAGCCATTAACACAGGACTATATGACTTAACTGCAGACCGAAGAGAATGAAGAGCTGGCTTCTAAAAGAAAAAAAGCTCTTATTCAAACACATATATCTTCAATAATAGCAGGCGAAATACAGAAAATTACTGTCAAAGTAAATTGCATTTTGTATGAATGCCATCTCCTTTCAAGTTTGCCCCAGCATGATAATCCTTCTTTATTTAGTGGTGTTGCCCTTTTCTCTTCAGAGACTTTACTGAATTCATCTTTTATATTTCATGTATCATTAAAGTGACTTAAATGACCAGGGATGTGGTAGGCCTGACATTTATTTTTAATTATTATCATAAATAAAGGGGCGTCTATATTCCACACCTTCTGCAATTATAAAAATGTATTTTCTTAATTTATAAAACAAATTACATGCTTCAGGGAGTTAACCAGAGAAATGAGAGGCTGTTCTTTTTGGCAATTGCTATATATTCTTAGTGCTTCTCTAGATTCAATCGCAGAGAACCAATGATGTGGTTTTTGATGCCACCCAATTCATGGCTTCCGTGCAATTTCTGGAATGGGAATCTGCATAACATTGAAAAGAGAAATGTGGAAGAAAAATACTGTAGAAGTGTTTTATCTCACCTTCATATCTACACTACTGGGCAGTGCAGCCTCCGATATTTTATCACTTCTGAAAAGAGCTGTTTGGTGAGAAATGCTGTATTGGTCAAAGAGTTAAGGTAGAGCGAACAGAAAAGAAGCCCCTTCAGCCATTTAGACACTGCCTAGAAAAGCACTTCAGATTAAATTTTGGGTCACTTTAAAGATGCAAAGTTCCACCTGAATTGAAAGAGCTGAGCTACAAAGCTGAGCATTGCTTTCCATTTTTCATTCCATTTGAATGTATAAGGCAGCATTACTTAGTATGTATATATAACTGTCTTTTAAAAATAACAATAACTGCAATTAATCTAATGTGATTATCCATTTGTCAATGTAGTCTGCCTTATTAGTTTATACTCCTTTCTCATACAAGCTGATTTTTTTTTTTTTAACAAAAAGGGTATATCTTGAAATAGTAATGGTATTCATTGTTGGCAAGACTGACTACAGCACAGCAGCAGAATCAGCTGGTTACAACTAAATCATTCCTCTTTCAACTATCATGCAGTAGGTTAGACAGTCTCACCTAAAAGTTGGGAGGTTTTTGTCCTTTCTGTGTCTGGTGGAAGACAGAAGCTATCTAGTATAATATTAAGGGGGCTATTTCCTAACGTCTTTCTCCTGTTCAACAGTTAATTGACTTTGAATAGTGGTATATGACAGTGCAAGCCAAGATGATGGCTTTCTTTCAAATGTTTTGTATCTAGAGATTTCTCGTGATCCCCTTAGATGTAAGGAAACTAAGTCTGCTGAAGTCTGTGTGTCTCTGGGCCTCTGCTGAGGCTTCTCTATCTTACAGCAGGTCACGGCTCTTCAGACTAGCAAAGCTTCTCATAGTACTGTCTAATTTGACATACTTGCCTCTCAAGACACACCCAGTTTGTCTCTAGCATTTGGCAGAATGTAGTATATTAGCTATATACCTATTGATAAAAAAGAATGTGATGGTAATTTAGTGTAAATTCATGCAATTGTTGTTTAAAAGTTTAAGTAATTAGTTAAAAGCTTTGTAATTAATGGTAGCTAACAGCCTGTATGTATGAATATTATAATGCTGAGTGGCTGAATTCCAGGTGAAGTGATTGATTGTGTTCTGGGGGTGCACATATGTTCCTGGGTGCATATAAATTATTGTTAGTCATGCGGTTTCAGGAATAAGATTATTTTCAGTGATATCTTCTCCATTTTAATGTCTCTGCTTTTCAGTCAGAATCTAGACATTCAAGACTGCCCTGTCTTGCATCACTCCCTTTGTACTTATTCCCTTGTTTTCTTTCATGTAACTATCATACCTTGGGGACAATAACAACAAGAAGAATGAAAAGAAAATGTATTTTGGTGTCTTGATGAAAATAGCAACTTAAACAAGTACACCAAAAAACCCAAAACAAAACTACTTTGCATTTTAAGCAAGTAAAAGGTCTACTTTGACTTTGTTGTGACAAGACAATTTGGCTTTATGGATAATGTTTTTGCAAATGTTTAACAGCCTCGTAGGTAAAATTATTTAGATGTCTGTCTTCCATTTGCTATGATTAGAAATAGGAGTCCAGACTATACGGTGGAAAAAAACCCTAGTCTCTAAACTGCTCACACAATTTGTTCCTCAGGATTTAGACTTTTATATCACTTGACATTCAGGGAAACCTGTGTTCTTTTGTTACAAAAGTGTTTCTTGAAATTTCATTTGAAGGCAACAAACATAACTGCACAGGCTTAGTTTACCAAGTGTGTTGAAGCTGCTCTGGCTGTTTTGCTAGCACAGGTATCCCACCTGGAGTCTCTGGCTCGTACCAAGAGATCTGTGTAAACACTACAATTCTAGGACGTGGCCGGAGCCAAGGAGTTTGACTAACTTTGTGGCATGGAGATAAATATCACCTTGACCCATAGTGGGGGGTTGACATTAAAAGTAAAATACTACAAATTGTGAGGGGGGGCAATTGAATACCATGCCAGCACAGAGGGAATGCAAAGGTGGTATCAGTTCAGTCTTGGCCCTAATCTCAGGCAATAGCTCTTTGGCTGCTTTATGTATAAAGAGCTACATAACCTGTTGTCCTGAAAAACAAACCAGGTGTGCTAGACTGACAGCAATTGCTGTGAAGTTCTCAATTGTCTCAATGATGCAGCCAGCATGGCAGCAGCTAGCCATGGCTTCCACCATTCCCCATGCCCATGATCCTCACCTGGGATTTGCCAAAGCCATTTTTAGAGGCAAAAGTATCCTCGTGTCTTTTCGGGAGTTGGCCTCTATACTCAGTTTATTGTCTGGAATTCTGTAGGGAGGATGCCTCTCTCCCACAGCTCAGACTGGGACCATCCACTCATTTCACACAGGGCCCAGAGCAGCTGTCACATAGTAAGTACTTTCATTCACCAGCCCTCTCACTCTGTTATTTGCACATTACTGTCATTTCTGCCTCTCTTCTCATGTGCAGCATATCAGCTTTTAGATGTTCAGAGCAGTTTCTGCATGCAGATCTGGAGTAGGTTTGCTATCAGAAATCAATATTTTAAGTGATGTTTTCCCCAGAAGATTATTATCATTGTAAAATCAAAATATTTTGCGATTCTTGAAAGCTCAAAGAATATTCTGTGTATGAGCTGACAGGAAACCATAATCAAATTGTCAAGCAATTGCTCCTACTGTGGCAAAGTGTGAATGTTAGATTACATGTGTCAGCATGTGAAGATAAAGACTGCATAGTGAACAGCACACTGAAGGCTTGATAGGAGATGGGAAGTTTATCACTGTATGCTGTAACCTATTGTAGACAGTTCTGCTACTTCAGCAGTCCTCAGTTTGCATTAAAAACCCTTATGATCAATAAAATGCCTCAGTTTTGTCATTTGGAAGACATTTTAAATTTTCTACCAACTTTGTTTGGTCAGTTAAACTGAAGACTAATTGCTATTCCAAAGCATTAAGTAATAAAAGATGCAGAATACTAATACGTGTACACTAGTTGTTTACTGACTCTAATATTATCACTTCCCTAATCTCTTCAAACAGGCATCTAAATGCATGCTGCTGTGATTATTTGAGTAAGAAAAATGGCTCATTTATTCAGCATATGCATTGGCTGCTAATCTGGGTTTTTAGATGTTTAAAGATTTATGTTGAAATTATTTTTCTCCAGTTTTCCTGTCCTTTTACCTATTCTACTGTAAACTTTTCAATCATTCTGTTCTTTATGGCTGCTCTGCGTGGTAGATGTTCACTGCACATGTCACCAAAGTGTTCTGTTCTGAACTTGTAACTCGAAACATGCTGAGAACTTGAGTTCTCATTAAATCAAGTCCTTAAACTTAGATTAATGACTCATCACTTTGCTAGATCAAGCTTGTGGAGCATGCTTGCAAGCAGCCCAATCATTTTTGTAGCTCTTTGTCTTTTAGAGGTAGGATCAGAAAAGAGATTTGCAGGAGTGATATTTGAAAGGTTTTTAACTCTGATAAACAGGTTGTCATTCAGGCTGGTTATTTAACTGCAGCGCAGAACAGGCACTTAATGTCAGTTAAATAAATGCAATCATTTTAGAAAAGTACAATATTTAGCCACTTAACTAGTACAGCCTTCTTTGTCTGACCCTGAAATAGCTTGCAATTCTGTAACAAATTTTGAAAGGAAAAAGTAGTGATATGTGACAGAAGAGGAAAATAGTATACAATCAGAATTAGGTCACTGATGACAGATTAAACTGGTATTGTATATTGATAAAATGACTGACAAAGTGAATGTGCTATATTACATTATTTTGGTTAGTGAGAAAATATTTGGAAGGGTATTCTTTAAAAGTGTACGGAGGGAGATGATATCATCAGTACATGAGGACTGGAAACATGCATGTTTAATTTAGTGTTAATAAAAAAAATGGATACATTCTGAATGTTTAGATTGATTTAGAAATAAGTTTCTAATATTCCTGCAATATCCTTCCAGCAAGACTAGTATGTGGAAAATCAAGCTATATGACTGCAGGTGAAAGCAGAGAGGGGCTGAATGTGGAAGCAAAATCTTTCCTCTGACTTCCACTAGAAAGGGCAAAGCAGCCAGGCTTGGCTGTGTCTCTGCTTTCCTGGTACAGAGTGCAGCAGTTGCACTGTCATCTTCATATCAAAAAAGAAGATAGATTTAAACTGCAAATTAGTCAGTTATTGAGACAATTGTGCAGCGTGGGGCTGGAACTAGATTGAGTGACCAATGAGTTGGTTCCAGTTCTTTAACATACTTTGTCCTAAAGAACACATTATTTCTCAGAACAAGTATAGGTCTGGTGAGTGCATTTAGTCACACTTTGAAGGGCAAAGCCTGTGCTTCTGTAATCAGTGTAGCTCCTTTGCTGCATTAGAGTATCATTTGGAGAACCTGAGCAATTGGATCTAGGCTTATACATCTATTTAGTGCCTCCCAGGTGAGCTGTCTGACTCTCTGGTTCTGATTTCCTTTGCTGCTTTTGGGGGTCACAAGTCCTAGCTCCATTAAATCAATAGGCAGACTACAGATGAATTTTAGTAACTTCTTGATCTGGAGAAAATACTCTTTTTCAGGGTCTTGAAAGCTTATAAAATGCTAGAGACTGGGACTTGGATGAACAGAAAGACTGGGGGCTGTGACTGGTCCAAGATCTGAGTGTGGTTCTAAGGAAAGAAAATCACTTCTACCCCAAGCTACTGGTTTTTGTAACTGAGCTCTTCAGCATCTCCTCTCCTTGTAATCCCTCTCCATGAAAACACTCTTCCTACAGCCAGTAGTGGGGTATATTTCCTTAATATAAGTGATTTGAGAATGTTGTTGAAAAAGGTATGATCTCAACATGTAGAAAAAGGACTATATATGCACAGTGTTCCAGAAGAAGATTGAAGCTTTAAGTGGAAAATGAAAGTTCAGAAAACCTGTGGGATGAAAGCTTGCTGTTCATTCACTAGTACACAGTAGTGCTAGTGGTCTAGAACTTTTGTTTACTAGCAACCTGAAGGTCTTTTCATTAGTCAATGAGTATTCATTGTCAGTCCCTGTCTCCTCGTCCCAATGGCTTATCAACTCTATTCCACTAAGCAAATCCATCCTTTCAGTGAAAATGAGTTCATCATCTTAGCTGGTAACTAAGCAGCTGATCACTACTGTGTGTGACTTGTGCATAAGCAATGAATCCCCACTGGTTACTTCCTCTGTGCTGCCACTACAGGAGCTGGAAATGTGTAGGAATTAAGTAATAATTAGTATTGCTTTTACTCTTGGGTTGAAACTGCTTACTTGTGGTTTATTTTTGCACAACTCTCCAAACTGCTTAGCTAAAAAGGCATTTAAAATATTTGTTGTATTGCTGGGAAGGATAGCCTGCCAAAGGCTATTATGATGATAAAATAAATGATAGTGACTGTACTTTGCCAACAGAATATTGGATGATAACCTTTTCCTTCAGCAGTTTCCACACTCACTCCCCAAATGGAAGATGGGTATAATGTTGGGATGAAATGCCTTAGATTCAGCATTCTCCCTCTTTCCTTAGAAGGCCTTGAGCATACATCCTCCTGAAATAACTCCTACACAGGACTTGCCTTTATCTTCCCGCCTCCTTCAATTTCTTTGGTAATGAGCAGAATTTTAGCATTAGGAAGAATGTCTTTGTAGTATCGTTCAAGGAGGAGTCTTTGTTGTCATACATCTTAATAATTTATCATGCTCTTGATACGAATTCTAACAGATCAGTAGATAAGAGTAAACTGGCTCAGGCAGACAGCTCTTTGATGCTGTCGTCGTTAATTTTGCTGCAACTGAATTGGTCTTCTGTCATTACAACTTAAGGCACATAATTGCAAGATCATCATTTTGGGGAAGTTACTGCTGCTGAATATTTTACAAAATGACTGCATGTTAATCAAGCAGTCTAAACCAGAAACTATCTCTTTCCTTACTGACACAGAAGAGAGGAAAAACCTGTAGTGTGGAGACCTTAAAACATTTATAAATGAGAAGAGTGAGTTGTGATATCCTTTCTAAAATTAGGAAGAGAGATTTTTTGGAATACAACTAAGCCATTAGATATGGGCGGGCTAGTTCAGATAAAAATAGAATTAAACTGAACCTATAGTTAATATTAAAAAAAAAACACAACCAAACCTGAACACTTGAGAAACTGATAATAGTTTCTGCATATCACAGTATATGGAGTTAGTAGTGACTAGAAAGCATGGATATATGTCATAAGGTAGTTTTGAAGAGGGAAATCGTTTAGTGATCTGAGCTTAGGGAAAGATGCTTGGGATTCCCTATGACATTAACTTTTTGTAGTCTTAGATTAGGTGCTTTTTGTCTCCCTGCTTCTCCATGGCTAGTTTGGATGTTCAGTTGTGTGTGTTTGGATTTTTGGAGGTCTTTTGTTATGTATCCTCCTGTCCCCTACTACTACTTGTGAGAATTTTCTGTATGCAATTATAGGGAACCATATGGAACAAGAGCATTCCAGCATCAACACCTGAAGAAAGAAATGCCTGCAGCTGCTTGTGAACCTGTCTGCCTTTGGGAATGATGCACTTTGTAACACACTCTACAGTGGTAAAAAGAAGGTGGTGGTTCTTAATTCTCTCTGGTACACTCCTTACCGGAAGTGACTGCAGAACTGAATGGTCCATGAAAATGGAGAGCACAATTTTTTGCTTCTAACACATTTGTGCTCAAGTGAAATGAGAACAGCAAAAAAGGGATGCTGGATGTTAATTGGTGTCTACTTCTACCATATTGGCACATTCTTCTGAGTTACTACAGACTTCTTGATACTGGCTAATAAGCCATTTGAGAGACAGCAGGCAGTTGTAGCTGAGGAGATAAAACTACAGCATTATTGAATATTTCAGAGAATTTGAGGAAATGAACTCAAAACCCTCAGGATCAACCCTTTCAGAGATTTAACACTTTTGGAGCGGAATAGAAGGGAGGTAGCTCAAAAGAGTCAATTTATTTATTCCTATAGGAGAAAGATAGGGGTTAGGTTCTAAGGTCTAAGATGCAGTAGTAGAAGCTGGGAATAACTTTATAAAAGTGAATAGCGTTACAGAATTACAGCTAACAAAATCTAACCTTGTGGCTGTGATGGGGTGAGGTCTGCTTGTGGAGTTATGTTTACTCTTAAAACAACTCATGTTCAAGCATTTTTCTCATCATTTCTCTGACCCAGTTCTGCTTCTCCCTGTAGGTAGATATCTAGGTACAGCCAGGTGTGTCTGCTAATCAACTTTGATTAGACCTCCCCCTACTCAGACCAGCTCACTGCCCAAAGGCAGGGGAGGCCTGGCCCATAAATCTGTTTCTCTGTGCCTTTGTAACCCAACTCCTGGTTTCAAGAGCACTGATTGCCTGCTAACATTTCTGGTATGAAGACAGCAGTAAAGACTGCTATTACAGAGGAAATGGAACCAAGCACAGCTAAGAAAAAAGCTAATTAAAAATGAAGGGGATGAGAAGCCTGGAAGATGTAATGGTCCTGGAAAACAGTTTGGCCCTAAAACAAAGGGTATGTTCTGAAATGTTTTCTTAAAAGCATTGTCAACATAGGTTCCTTCTGTTCTGTAGAGATGTTTCTGTTTTGGGTGTCTGTCACAAAACTGCTGGCCACTGTGTAATTGTTGCCATCTCATCTTGTCTATCTGAATGCTTTCTCTTCAAAGCCATGTTATTAGTTTGAGTAACATAGCTATCCTATGTATCTTATTTGTTGTGTTCTCTGAGAACCCAGTGCTGAACCAGGGTGAAAGCTATCCTTTATGAACCAAACACAATGTAGCTTCATAAACAGCATGATTTCAAGTACCCACTTCACTAACATGTGACTGTTCTCAAGAGTAATAAAGGCTGCATTTGTTCTCAATACCTCAGTGAACAATTCAAGGGCCAGGGTCTAGACTGAGTTGCCCTAGGATAAATGTAGAGGAGCACCACAGAAGTCAGTTATTAAAGCTTTGTATCCATCACAATGTTTTTCCCTGTATCACAAATAGGGCTCTACTAGGCCCAGTACCTTAAATTATATTTTTTTTAAGCACTTATCACCAAATAGAAGAAAGAAAAGTATTTAACAACCTTACAGAAATGAAAGTGTGCTTTAATAATTTAAGATATTCACATTTTTTGTTAATTTCCAGTTGTTTGTCCTTTTTCTATAACACCATTGCTTACAGCTTCTCATTTTATTTGTGGAAAAAGAGGAGTAATATCTGTCCTGGTTTCCAGCAGGGACGGAGTTGATTCTCCCCTGTCTCTATCCGGCACAGCTATTCCACCCTATGTGTGCCAGGCCGAGGGGCAGCAGGGAGCTAGCCGGGGAGGGGAGGGGCCACAGCCAGGAGTGGGCGTGGTGACGTCATGGCGTAGGCATATATATGGGTGGGCGGCGCCGGGGTGCTCTGAGCGGTGCGGTCGGTATTGTATTCATGTTTGTCTCCTCCATGTGTGTTGCTGTTTCCCTGCCATACCTGTTGCTCTGGTAAACAGTTTTTATCTCAACCCATGAGTCTGCCTTTTCTTTCTCATCCTCCCCCTGCCCTGGCCGCTGGGGGGCGGAGCCAAGGGACTGCCAGGTGGCGCTTTTGTTGCCGCCGAGGCTAAACTCTGACAATATCTTCTAGCACTTTTATAGTAACAGTTATGGTAATTTTAGAAAATTGTCATGCTAGTCAGTGTGTTAAGGTAATTTGCAAACATTACAGTAAGATGAAAAAAAAAAAAAAGAAAATATCTTTTATGCTGACTATGGCTGATTTACCAGCAGTGGAAGCCTGGGTTTTCATTACTGTTAGTGTAACAAGCCTGCTATTGCACCTTGCTATTTCAGAAATAAAACATGACAGGCTCTTTGAAAGAAGATTGAGAAACTTAAAACAGGGACAGATCCCAGCATAACTCCTGGGTTTGGTGGACTCATGACTGAGCCTCCACTGCTGAGATCACAGCCTGAACTGTCTTCAGCTGCACGGCAATATGCTATGCCAATTTTTCTTGAGGAGGACTGAAGGTAAAAAGGATATTTTGTCAAAAATCATGCAGGAGTGCTTCTATTGCTTGCGATATATTGTGGTGCTACTGAGGTGTGCTTCTGGTGTGTCCCCTACTGTTTTGTGCCCTCTCTCCCTCCTGCTTTCCCAGGGCCTGTCTCTCTACTCCTTTCCCTCCCATGTCAGTGTAGGTAGGGGGATGTGGTTCCCCAAGCTTAAAAGAAGAAGCTGTCGCTTTTTTTGCCTTTAGTGTTTTAGTGACTTTAATGAGCATGGTGAGTATAAAAGGGCTGGAGCTGTCTGAGGGGAGAGGTTGTGGTGGGATCACCATAGGATGTTGAGGTGGCACGTGGGGCCACGCCCTCAGCCAGGAGCTTTGCTGAGGAGCAGTGAGGCCCCCCACCCTGTCTCATCCCAGCACAGGAAACAAGGAGACCTCATCACTGCAGAAGCTGCTGAACCACAAATGCTATTCAGTTCAGATATACTTTTAGCCCAGGTGATCTTCTCTGCAGGGCAGCTTGTGGAACCACCTCTGCCTTGACCTCATTTTCCAGAAGGCTGTGATGGGGGTGGCTATGTGGAAGGGAGAGCAGAAAGAGGCCACTGGCCAAGAAGTCCAGGGAAGGGCTTTGGAGATTTACAGGGGAAGTGTCCCCAGTAAGTGAGCTGCTCCTGAGCCAAAGCTGTCTTCCTGAGGTAAGGACTAACTACTCCTCCTGTGTGAATGCCTGCCTCTGAGTTGATGCTAGTGTCTCTGTGAAGGATTTAATCTAGCCAACAGGCTCAAGCTCCCATCCCGTGGCTGTCTCTTGGAGGACAGAAGGGTTGCCTTTACTTGTCCTGCTTAGTAGGCTGAATGCGGAAGCCCTGGAAGGAGGCTGAGGCTTGGGGCATTGTCCTCCAGTGAGGGAGTAAGTGCCTAAGATGAGGGAGTGTGGGCCTTTTCACACCTGCTCTGGGAGCAGCCAGGAAGGAGGAACAGGAGCAGCCTGTCGACAAGCTAAAGCTTAAAGCATCCTTAACAGGAGTGTGGGAGTGAATACTGTTTAATCTCTGAGCTTTACCACTCTCTCAGGAGAAGTGAGTGGAGGAGTGAGCAAAGTACATCATGATATACCCTGTAACATGGTACAGAAATGTACTTTTTTTTTTTTAACTGCAACATTGCAGAGGAACACCTCTTATTGACTTGATTTCTGTTGTAGCCAGGTACTGTACAAACACAGCAAAACCCCTGTAAATTCCTTGGGATGGGGGATGTCTTTGTAAACTAGGGAGTACTGATCTCTTCTTTTGTTCTCTGACAAACAGGCTTTCCTGCAAGTCAAACAACAGCATTTCAAATTAGAGATGGATGCCTGTTTCAAATGTTCTGGAGTAGTACTTGGCTTGCTCTGTTCTCTCCAAATGTGTGCTCACCCTGTGGGCCCAGGGGGCTCAGCATCTTTTTCTGCAGTGACTTACTCATTGGGCTTATCTGAGGTTTCTGTGGATTTGCAGCAAAGAATTCCTTGAGAATCAGAGAAATTTTTATAACTTGTTTCAGATCCATAGATTTATGCCTAGTTATTAATAAAAAGTTGAAAGTCCTTGGTGCAGAAACATTAGTATACACTGTTTGTTCTCATAATACAGCAATGGCAATTCATTACTGCTTTTCCCATAGCTTCTGGCATCCATGGTGCTTATGAGTTTAGAGAGCAGAACACCCATATGGCATTCATGCTTATAGTGCATGCTTCGTAGTGGAGTATGGTAACTGTTAACCACTTCTTTCACAGCCCATTTCCTATATGTAAGGGCTTTGGTCATACAATTTCACAATGTCTATTAGAAAGTGACCTGACAAAACATCAACTCTTGAAAGATCCTTGTATCTAGCAGCTAGAAATACCTACCTGATAAGGTATTAATTGTTTTATTGGCTAATCAGGAAATTCAGGATTTTCCAGTATTATTTTTATATTTTCTCCTTTGCAAAGGATGCAAAAGAGATGCAAAACTTCGTGTAGTTGAAAACATCATGTCTTTTACTATCTGGAAAATTCCAAAGGCTGGGAGAGTTGGGGTTGTTAAGCCTGAAAGTGAAGGCTCTGGAGAGACTTTACTGTAGCTTTTCAATACTTGAGGGGAGGTCTATAAGAAAGATGGAGAGAAACTTTTTAGCAGGGCTTGTAGAGACAGGAGAAGGAGTAATGGCTTTAAACTAAAAGGAGGTAGATACAAGGAAGAAATTTTTTACAATGGGGGTGGTGAAAAACTGGCACAGATTGCTCAGAGAGGTAGTAGATGCCTCATCTCTGGAAGCCTTTGAGGTCAGGTTGGACAAGGCTCTGAGCAACCTGGTCTAGCTGAAGATGTCCCTGGTCAAAGTAGGGGGTTGGACTAGATGACCTTTTAAAGGTCCCTTCCAACCCAAATTGTTCTATGATCCTGATGTTGAAGGATGAAAATGTAGGAATTATGTTACATTGAAATATAGATATACCAGTACCTCTTGAAGTCTGCTTTTAGCTCTTGAAGCTTTTCAGGGAATGTGTACAAAGCACAAAATATGCATTACAGTCCATTCTTTTTTCCATACTGTGTAGAATTTTTCTTAACACCAGTACGGATGTGTCTGCACTTTTTCCTCAGGATACAGCAGATCTGTCAACATAGTCATTTTCAAACTGAAGTCAGTGCAGTCTGTTTTGCTGCAAGTGGAGGTACATGAGGGCTGTTTATGCTGGGAGTCAAGTGGAAACCATGCATCTGTGCTGCCCAAGACCACATCTGTCTTCTTAGTTCAGACCTGGTGCTGCACTGACTGCAGCCCTTTCGACAGACACACCCAGCCCACCTGGGTTTCTACTCATTTTAGAGTGCTGGTGGAGTGAGTATATTATGAGAGTGTGGAAACTATTTTTATAGAGTCACTGCTATATAAATGTCAGATTTGGAATGACCAGGAATGCACAAGAAAGCTCTCTCTCTGAACTGAGATGCTCAGCTTTGATAATTGATGTGGTTCCCTTTCACTTGCTTGATCAATAGTGAGATATTGGGCAAGATGCTGCACCTCCCTGTTTCCATTTTTAGGGGCCTTGTCGTAACAAGAACCTTAGCTCTTTAGAGGAACAATCTGCCTTTTGATGACTGAGCCACACTGCCTTACCCTTTGCCCTCTGCAGCTCTGTGGCATCTTGTTGAGCTGGTACAGAAGTGTTTGCCCCTTGTTCTCGTGCTGCTTTCCTCCTGGCCGTGCACCTGCAGACCCCATACTGGGGACTGACAGTTCTCATGGGAAGTGATGACTACCAGCAAGATTTGTCTCTCTCCTTGCCATCCCTCCACCTTGTTTTACAGCAGGGGACTCAATGATACACATGTGCAAAGACTATAAACTAGCTGGTGTGCAGCACCTGCCCCTGCTTAGCATGTGCTTTAATAAGTACGAGGAGCAACCTGTTGGGACTTTGATTGGGTCCTGATGGAAACAAGATGGTTACTGTGAGTGATGTACTGGGTGTAGTCAACCTGCTGCACTGGCGAGGCTACCTGGAGTCGGATACTTATCTGTCTGCCGCTGGCTACTGGAGAGAGATTCAGTTTTCCTTTGTCTTTTTGTTGTACTTTTTTCACCAGTTACATTGACTCAAATGGTTAAAGTATGCTGTTAGTAATGGACCCTCCTTATAAAACTCTGGGTGTGCAAACATGTCTCTTCATCCTTTGTGCTACAACTAGCATGTTAGGACACAAGAACAGCTGGAGTCTTTGGTTGTGGTAGCAATGCAGTAATACAGTATCACAGATCTCACTTGTAAAGGCTGTCAGGTGTTACGGTAGAAGTACATAACCTCTTCTAGAAGGATGTGAGACCTGAGAATTTTAAAAATAGACTGAAGGAGGAAAAACTACAACTTGTATTCATTTTTAGTACACACTTTCAGATACACGGAAGCCAAAAGCTTATTGCTCTAACTATGCACAGCAGGTCACCTGGTTTGTCTGTCTGGATTTAGATGAGAAAAGAGATTCTTATCAGTAATCCAAAGAATGCTCTATGGGCTAGATTTTTTAAAAGAAAAGTCATTAAGATGAGCCTGTCTTCCTTCAAATGCTCATCCCCACTTCAGGCACCAAAACATAGCGACTGTATTCAACCCAAGAGCTTAGTGGGGGGCGTTTTGGGGCATTTCATGGGCATTTTGGGGACGTTTTGGGGCTTTCTCGGGGATGTTTCGGGG
>VXBW01008533.1:434428-481575 GCA_013400375.1 Thinocorus orbignyianus
TGGGGTGTGTGTGTGTGCAGAGTCCTGATCTCTGTGGTGCTGCTGCTGCCACAGGGGGGAAGTTGCTTCTGTGGATCTAGCAATCATGAAAGTGTCTAAATATGACCTTGACATATTGAAAATCTGTCCACAACTGAGGGTGCTGAGCCCTTGAAAACAACCCCCTGGGCTCTTATGAAAGTCTGGTCCTGCATCTGTTCGATCTGGAAGAGCTGGGAGTAAGCTCTTGCTATGCAGATTTGCACTCCTTGTTGAATTAATTTAAAATTAGTTATCAAATTTTGTGATTATGCTGTGTATGTTGTTATAAGCATAAATACATTTGGGGGAGTAAGAAAATTATTATTAATCTGTTAACACAGTATTACAAATCTCTGGTATTTTTTGTCTCATTCTCTGTTTTGTTTGAATCATGTGTCTTTTTCACAGCAAATAATAGTTCAGTTGATTAAATGTTGGGAGAAACTTTGCTCCCTGTCAGTGGAGCAGTTTTTACTAAGACAGTAGTTGTTCTACACTTTTCAATTTGTCTAACTTCAGAGAAGTAAGTTTAAGAAATAATTAGTAGTAGAACGCATCTGAGAGCATTTTTAATTCCTCCCAGCCACATGGTCCTTGGCTTTATTTTCTGATGATGTTGATAAAAGCTCTGCTCAGAGCTCCCTTTCAACTTCAACATGTCAGGAGGTCACAGCAGGGCCCAAGGGTTTACTGTGCCAGACTGATCTGCCTTTTCCCAGATGTATTATATTTAACTTAGGCTGTTACTTCCTTTATAATAACACAAAAATTTTGGGATGTCTTGAGGAGTTCCTAAGAACAAAAGCCTGTGCTGGGGAGAGTGCAAGCAAACTGATAGCTTAGCTGATGTCACGCATAAAAGTCATTGGTACAATGAGGAATCTATTGTTTCTCGAACGTTTTCTAGAATGAAAGCCCACTTATGCAGACAGTGGGTTTGTGCCATGAATACTGACTGTAAAACACTCAGTGATCCTCTGGCTGAAAGAGTTCAACCCATATATGGAACTGTGGCTATTATTAATGATACACTTTACCCGTTGTTATAAATAATTTGTGGTTTTGCTAAAATGGTGTTTTGAGTCATTGCTAACCATAACACAATTTCAGTATTACTTTCAAGACTTCAGCTGTAATCTTTGAACCTTTTTATTTTGTTCTTTAGGTTCTTATAATCAAGTTGATAAACAATTTAGATGTAAACTGTCACATACAGCTTATACGGTGTACATCCCTTCTCAGTTTCTATTGCATTTCTGAATAATTTCCCAGGATATACCCAGTACAGTAATTGAGCGGAACTTTCTGCTACGCTGTCTCCGATTTACAGCAAGGTAAACACTGGGTAGTCAGATTCTCTTCTGGCACAGCTTTGACCTCACTGGATTTATCCTAATGGAGAATATCATCTTCTCTATGCAGAAGTACATTAAAATGATCACTTTTTTTATATCTGTGGATATTCATTAATCTAAGGGAATATCCTAAAGTTGTCCTGTGGTGAACCTTTTAATACCTGGAGAAACAGAAGGGATATTGAGAGAGCGACATCTGTCTGATAAATAATTACTCATTCCACTTGATGCCTAAGGTTCAAAGATTAAGTTACCTAGCTTAACCAGTGACAACCTGCTATCTGTTAAATCCAAAGGCTTTTTTTTTTTTTGAGACTCCTTTTTCTCACAATCTGTAATTCTGTATAATAGACACCGCTCATCTCTATTAACCTCTCTCTGTAGATCCCATGAATAGCCTATGTTGTCTGAAAGCTGTATCTAGTCTTGCCTGGTTTGTAAATTGTTTTTGTTGTAGAGAACAGAAATAACATTGCTCCTCATTTCTGTAGTTTTTTATCGAAGAGGGAAGACTATCAGTGGAATAAATGCATGGTCCCATCTCTCTCTTTAAATAAGAATATGCAGTAAAAGGTGCGAGACCTGGTTACTTAGCAGTAATTTCTGATGTTTGAGTGCCTTGGTTTTGCTGTATGTGACTGAAAAATGACCTCTTCCAGGAGATCATGTGGAGTTTTGTGCTCTTTCTTGCATATTCTGCATTTTGAGGACTTGTACTAGTTTTTCTAAGTAGATCACTATTTAAAAGGATTGGGGTTTTTTCTGAGTTTCTTTTGGTTGGTTGTTTGATTTTTATTTTTTTTTAATTTTTTTTTTAATAGGCTATATTACTGGTTATTAGTTTAAAAAATCCCATTCTGGTTTTTGTAAAAGAAGGTTAGGGAGAAACTTCATATTCATTTTCAGGCAGTAAAACATGAAGAACAAAAAATAAAATAAAAATAGTTTGGATTTGGTGTTTCAGGGATAAGAGATTGCCATCATATTGTGGGCTTAATGTTGACATAGCCCAGGGGTACTTGTAGAAGGTAGCAAAGCTCCTGGGTACAGTATGGGTTCAAGCTTTTATTGACCTGGTGCAGAATAAATGATAAATCCATGTGGTGTCATTTCAAAAAGAGAAAACAAGAAGTGAAGGAAACCAAAATACCAATCAAAACAGAAACAAAAGTACTTCTGACAGGCAAGAAGCAAACCCATGATTTCATTCATAATCAGCATTGGAAATGAGAGGATCTAATCCCAAGGCCTGCCTTGCTTGTTACGGTGTTTGATTTCAGATGCACAACGTAAGTTTTCTCTGTCACTGCCTTACATACAATTTTGACATCTACTGTCAAAATGTTACTATAGTACTTTTTATCATTCTTTGTGCAGTAATTCTGGGTATATTTTCAAAGGATACCACCATGGAAACATCCTTTTTTTTTTTTGTTGGGTTTTTTTTGGGTTTTTTTTTTTGTTTTTGTTTTACCTTTGTGTTGCATAGCATTCCCAGTCTTTTTTTTTTTCTATTTGGGTACAATTAACTTGGAAAAACATCTGCTATGACTTTTAGAGCATGTTTTGTTTGACTTACAACATTTTTATAATATTATTTTAGTTGGTTAAAAATAGGATAACTATTGTTGCTGCTACATAAGTCTTGCAACAAATTAAGTTTCAACTTAACAGTTTCATATAACACAGACAAATGCTTGAGGTAAGCTTGTCCTGGTTTACTTTTAATTTTGGCCAAAAAAAAGAGGGGAAAAAACCCCTGCTATTGGTAGTTATCCCCTTCCTGGGGAACAGGTTTGAGGAATGAGGAGTTCTATGAGCACCTGCAACAACACTCAGTATTTCTTGTATACCCAAAGTTAGGAGCAACACAAAGCACTCTTGCATAGGAGACGTGTCCTCCAGCGGACCAGACAAGAACTATAGGTATCCTCCAATAATGATAGAAAAGGTGTGTCTCCACAAGTAATTGTGCAACATATGCTGTTTATAGATACGAATCCTTGTAATTTATTCACACTTGGTTCTGTGCAGCATACTAATGATTGCTGAATAGCTTGTGAAATGGTCTCTTAAACTGGTTCCTGAAGTGCTCCAGCATTGTGGAGTCTCTTGAACTTCTGTCTTTCACTTAGGTACTTCCATGTTGGAGCCATGTGACTATATGGACATAACTAATTTGTAGAAAATGTTTGTAAAAGTGTATTCACTCTTTCCCTATAGATATTTTGGGAATCTGGGCTGACTAGTTCACCTATTAAGTGAAGAGAGCATTATTTTTCTTCTTTTAAATTGTTAAGATACAGATTTAGAAGCTTTACAACACCACTTTAAAATAGGCAAGATAGATCCTATGGGTGCACATTTATAGTGTTAAACAGCATTTAACAAGGCAACTCCTAATAAAATCATAGGTTGCTGTCTGGGAAAAAAGAGAACAGCAAGGGTGTAATGGAAAACGAAATAAATCAAACGCACACTGAATCTTAGCTATGAATCTGGCCTTAGGCAATTTGGCACCAGTTCGCACCCTTGGAGAGCAGCTACATTGCAGAGGAGCTGCTCTCTGACGAGAGGGTGGCTTTGCAAGTCTGTTCAAGGCTCTGCTGCAGCACTGCCAAATGAGTTTCTTCTGCCCAGGGACAGGTGCTGAATCATGTCTCTTGGTCAAACAGGAGCCATCTGCTTCTGTACCAGCGCTGTCCTTTCCTGGTAAAGATGTTAGTCTTTCCTCTGTGATGGAGAGGCTGCAGGATAAGTGTGATTCTGGACCTAAGAATAGGAATTGGTGACTGGGCAGTGAATCTAATCTTGTATTCTAAGTAACCAAAATCTTTCTGTTAGCACAGTGAGCTTGTCACTCCTTTCACTGACTAGCTTGATTCTGGATCCACTGTAAAGATATCTAAACCTTTTGTGGCACAACTTATTTTTAGCGAGCATCCCTGAGGTTGTATAAACTTATGAATATGAGCAATAAGCGGTGTGTTGGGAACAACAGTTGAACAGAATGATAAAGTCAAGCGTCTAATAAAGGAGGAGAAATCCCACCTGCCTGGGAGTCTGGGTTGATCCTACAGCTCCCAGAAAAGTGAAGGAGCTCATAGTCAGTTCTCAGTGGTAATAAAATGCATAAGCCAGCAAAACATAGGTCCTATGTGACTTTGCGTCTAGTGGTGTCATCTGAAAATATCCTGCTTTATTTCCTTCTTAAAGATGTGAATGTGACTTGTACTTGGATACTTTTGTGACTGAAGTTTTAAACTGATACTATAGTTCTGCAGAAAGAGTGTTTTTATGCCATGGTCAGCCACCTCCAAAATAAAGGGCTGGTCCCAGACTATCCTGAGCAGCTTGCTTTCTTTGGACAGTGCAAGATGGTGGTATGTTAAGCTTCAAATACTGAAAAATGCTTTTGAAGTGCTACTAACTATATTAAAACTGCAAATGTGTACAGTAGCACCAATTCAGCCACTTACCCGCAGTTTTTCTGTAGTCATTATTTGTTCCTATTATTTTCCTGTAGCTCAGTAATTCTCTGCCAAACAGATATTACATTGACAAAAAATGGGAGAATAGATAGAAAATATATAAATGATGTAAATATTTATGCATCTCACGTTAGCTCTTACCATAGAACATGCCAATTAAACTTGTATGCATTGGTAACTGCTATACAATTACTTGAAAATATTGTAATACAGCAGCTTAATCTGTAAAGAGCACTGAAGAACAACTGCAGGAAAACATTTTTGGTACAGGAAAGTACATGCTTAGTTTTAAGCATCCTCACCTGTTATCTGAGAACTCAGGTACTTTAAATGCTTTACTAAATTATGACCTAAAACTCTCTACCTCCCTGGACATAAGAGTAAAAATAAAAAGTGCATTTAATAAAGAAATATTTTAGAATCTAGTCTTGCCCATCTAGTTATTAATCCGGGGAGAATTCCATGAACTTTGGTTGTCACTCACCTCTTCCAGATGAGGAAAAGATGAGTACTTCTCAATGGCACGTGGAGATGTTAGATACATCCCTTTGCCTTTTATAAGTAAGAGGTGTTCTTTCATTCTGGGAAACAACAGGCTGGATCCTTAGCTACTTAATACCAGCCTAAGTTTTACATTTTGCCAGCCTGAATGAGTAATGATATCTGTCTTGTTCTGTTAACAATAAATAATTCTACCATTTCTCAAGAAGATGCTATTTTTATTTATTTTAAAAAAAGTTTGCAATGTTTTATGTGTAAAAAAAAAAAAAAAAAATGTATGAAAAGCTATTATTTCTTATTGACAGTAGTGAAAGAGAGAAAGTATGTTCTTCTTAACTAATTTCTAGATGCTATGAACATGTTTTGAAAAGATTTTTTTAAAAAAAAGTCTCATACCAGACTACTAACCTTCTATAAACACTTTTCCCTATGAAATTTTCAATAGTAAGAAAATTCTGACTGAAATCACTGAAATCAGAAAAAAAAAAAAAAAACAAACCACAAACCAAAACCAAAATTAGATTGTTGTCAACAAGGGCAGAGTGCCTGCAGAAATATTTAAAGTAGATAGTGATTGAGATACCATCTTACAGTCTTGGCAGATAGATGACTTCTACACCAAACAGGGAAAGCCAAAAGGCTAAATCCTCCAAAGACGAGGGTGTTCAAAAACCTGCCCAGGCTCATGACCCAAGAGCAACCTCTTCGGAGTACTTCTGAGTGAAATAGTCTATTATTGATTCAACAGGCTTTCTCACTTTCCTTGTCTTTAGTTTCCTCTGTTGTCCTTCAGTTCAGTCACTTGAGGCTTTTCAGGATACCTCAAATAGGAAGTATCTGATATCTTGCTTTGCAATTTCTACTGTTCCCGGTTAGAATACACTGTTAAAATGCTAACAAGCTTGAGAACATGTGAGTATTTTATGGATGAAGAACATTAAACAATATCCTATATGTATTGTATATATGTAGTATGTGATTTTTGTGTATTTATATATAGATAGATATAGATATAAATCCTGCAATATTCTCACAAAGTTGAAAACAATGTCAAATGCACTATTAAGGCTGAATGTCAATGAAATTCATTGAATGTTATTCAGAGAATTCTGAATAACGCCCATGCATGGTTAAGGTCACTCCAGCCAACTTCTGTAGTGTTCTTATTAGTAGGACTACAGTTAGCTTTATGCGTAGTTTAGGGCATTAACCTGAGAGGAGGAGCACTTCTAATGTAATGAGAAGACTATTGTTGCCTGATAAGTAGTTCATAGCAAATTTGTCTAAAGCATAAAGCTCGATTTTTTTTATTTTATTTTTTTTTTTGTTGAAGGCAAATTGGTCTTTTTCCTTTTGAAAGCAATGGGCTATGCCACTTTTATTAGCTGAGTAATCAGAGTCAATTTTTATGAAGAAATGTCAGATTAGTATGGTTGCCGCTACCCCATGGCCAGTGGAGTCTCAGTTGAGTGGGGGTTTTGGGTGTGGTGGGGTTTTGTGGTTGGTGGTTTGAACTTTTTAGAACAGTTCTGTTTTTTCAGAACGTCATTCACGGGGCATGAGTCAGAGTTGTAGCTCTTGCTAAACTCTTTAGGAACATGTCATTTGATGTATACAAACAGCGTTTTTGGAATAGAGGAAAAATGAAGGAAATCAAATGCCGTAAGACTTTTTCTAAACCATGTGGTCAATATTTTTTTAACACTTCTGCCTGTTCTTTAATGGTAGATGCTGAGTGGGCACACAGGACAGAATAGGACCCACTCTTTCCAGCCAACAGCTAACATGATGTCCGTCAGACTGTAAGTTTCCAATGCAGTGGGTGGCAGAAATACCATATTGTCTTAATACTATGACTTCATGGGAATAGGTTTGGTGATGAACTTCCTTTTTCTAACCATTTAAGCACAAATCTGTGTACCGGGGAATAGTTTTTAGGGTTATAAGTCAATTTAATTTATAATAATATTATCAATAGCTGACTCCATCTGCTTGACTTTCATGTGTTTAACAATATGTTCCAGGGACTGAAGATCTTTGTGTTGATAATGTGTTTAGGTTCAGTTCTTAGAGATAAAAGGCTCAGTAAATGTACTGCTGCCGTTCTTCCCTAAATTCCTGTTATTTATTAAATTCCATAGGATTCAGACTTTGCATGCTGTATAGGAAACTCTTTAGAATGATTTCATGAATGTAATATAGCAAGTCAATTATACAAATTCATTTCTCTTTTGGTGATTTGCTACTGGCTGCTTATTGGTCTCTGGTGAAAAAGTATTATGAAAAGAAATTTATGTGTCCATAAACTTGATGGCAAGAGTGATAAGCAGGATTTGCATGCAGGTATAGCTACTGTTTATATTCACAGCAGAAAGATTATATTGCTTCACTCCAGATGATTGGAAATAGTGCTCTATCTTATAAATTCATGAATTTGATACGTGTGTGTTTGTACATGTATGTATGCGTGGAATATACTGATCATATGATATATTAAAGATGTTTAGCTCTTTCATTTACTTTTAGTGACTGTAATGCATATCTTGGGATAGGTCAGGTATTGCAGTTCATATTCATGCTACTGAAGCGCTTTCCACACTGAAAGCATCCCCTGTTTTTCAGACTTTTCATACCCCTTCTGCTGGGGAAACATTTCCAGTGGGCTGCATCTTTTCTCAGTTTTTTCAAATGTGAATAGCTGGTTCATACCTGTGTAGTTTATTCTGGGTAACACAGATTGAGTTTTGATTGAGGCTATTACCCCTGAGTATTTGGATTGGTACTGCTGACAAGTAGTGATTAGTTGTAGGATATGAACGTAGGAGTTTGTCGTACTTTGAAAGGTCCCCCCACGAGTCTGGAGGACAGGAGATACGCAGGCCTTTCTACAGAAAACTCTGATGTAAAGACTACAGGGCTCAGCCATGTATGACAATGTGTCAGCAGGGGCTACCTTTTGTTGAGTTTCATAGTTTAAAGTAGAAGTCATATAAAAAATGGTGAGTTACAATAACCTTGTGATCTATCCTCAAGGAGTTAATCATCCTGAGTACATTAAGCAGTAGATTTTATCTGTGCATCAATCTCCCACAAAATGATGGGGAAAACAACATCATAGTAAGACAGCCCAACATAATAATTAATATGCAGTATTAAAACTCTCATAAGCGGACAGTAAGGAAAAGCAAGCTCAATCATTACATTGGATTTAATCTGCTGAGGGAAACAGTCTTCACACCTGAGCCACAGTCACATCTTGGTTTTCTCTCGGTTAAATCCGTGCTTGTCTAAAGCAATGAGGGTTTGGAGGACAAGATCAGGGCACATGCTAATGAAATTCCCTGCAGTACAAGGGCATTATACAGAAACTATTATAAGGCAGAGACCACATAATCTGTATTTAAAATTCTCTCTAAAGCAATGAATGTAAGAGATTGGTGAACATTAGATGTACACCATACCATTAATAATCAGTGCTGTTCTGTCAAAATAAAAATCCTAAAATTATAACAGTACATTTGTGACAAGTTTAAGGACTGAAAAATTGAGCATGTTTATATTTAAGAATATTTACTCATAAAGTATGGGTATTTTCAAATTATAGCATTAAAATATAGATATTTTTTCCTAATTGATATTATTGCACAAGAATGTTTATCACAAGATAAATATTTTTACACATACCCTTTTGAAATCTAATATAATAACAAAAAATTGCTGCTTACCTAGATCCATTTTGAATTCTTCCCTTCACTACACTATGCTGTTGGCTGGATCAAATAGCACCATGAACTACTGCAACATTGCTCTACTAATTAGGTTTTCTTGCCAGACTGCTAGAATTTCTGGCACTATCGTGTAACTTCCAGAGAATCTTTAAGCTAGGCCTTCCAGAAAGTTGCTGGTAGTTACTATTACTGATTGCTTATCTTCTACCGAAAACCATGACTTGGAAGGATTATGAGTAATTGCACTGAAAAAGATTGCCTATGCAATCAACAGAATGTTCTTCCACTTATTTTTTTTCGCAACTATCGCAAAAAAAGTTTTCAGAAATTTTTTTGAAGTTCTTCATCTGTATGCACTTATAAGCAAGTAGCCCTATTAAATAGTTCCCCACCAAATGTGTACACATCTGCACATTCCTTCTCCAAATCTTCAATGAATAGCATTTGAACTGTTTCAAGTCATTACTTACTGATCCATTTTTCTCATGCTATAGTGCATTATTTGTTTTCTGTCTGTAGCTCTAACCTGATGAGAATTTCATGAAAGAAGTCTTGAATAGCTTAGAAGTTAAAGTTATTGGGAACACTATCATTTGCCTCCAAAATACTAATTCTGAGATTTTTTTTTGTGTGTTTTTTTTTGTTTGTTTGTTTTTTTGAGCCAAAGTCATGAATCCTGAAATTTGGCATGAGGGGAGGAATACAACATTATAAATTCACAACTGTAGGAATCCCATCTTAATTTTTGACTGGCTTTATATCAGCTGTACTCCAAGGGGTTCATCTAAATAGAAATACAGTACAGACAAATAACTATAACTGATCTGAAACAGGATGCCCATTTTCAGAATTTGCTTCTGTGGAAAATACTGAATTAAAAATATTAGAGATGAAATGAGAGGGTATAAGAAGTTGATCAGTTTCTCTTCCCTCCTGTGTCTAGGTTTCTCTTGAGTTTGTCTAGTTTTGTGCAGTAAGTCTAGATGACCTATTTACTTCTATCTCAGGACACTTTTGCCACGTATTCAGCTATTTTTATCATATTCTTAATTGTGTCATATGTCACACTTATGTCATTGCAATTTTTTTCTACTCTTGATGTTTAGACATAAGACAAAAAACTTCCTAGATGAGCCTGGTCATGGGGCTCCTATCCATAAACTGAATTTCAAAATAATGAGCTGGGTTTGAAACAGGAAACAAAACCCTTATGAAAGAATGAAAAAAAACCAACCCCAAAGATACAAAAAAACCCCACAAAACCCAACCGACAAACTCACCACCACCATCTGTTGATAACCACTTAGGATTACATCTGAGATATTTTTGCCATGAATAGTGCTTAACTAAGCTATTTAGAGATTTGTAATTCAATCATTAATCTCTCAAGTACTAATTTACACTTTGGTATGGTTTTGGGATTTGTTTTTTTCTGTTTGAATGCTTTCTGGGTTGGTGTTTTGCTTGTTGGGGGTATTTTTGCCTGTTTTTTTTTTTTTTTCTCCCCCTACTGCTTTCTGACCTTATCTGGTTTGTGTAGTCTGACTAGTCATCAAGAAATGGACTATCAGCTCTGCTTATGGTACTTTATTTGCATACAAAGCCCAAAGTAGCAGTGATCTTTTAATAGACTCATGGAGTATCCTGAGTTATAAGGGACCTATGAATATCAATGATGTCGCCTCTCAATCTCCTCTTCTCTAAACCGAGTATCCTTGGCTGCTCTTCGTAAGTCATGCCCTCTAGTTCTTTCATCGTCTTTTGTGGCCCTCCTTGGGACACAGCATATACTTACTATACCCTATCAAAAGTGTAGTCCTATTATGTTTTCGCCATTTTTCACCCATGACTCTGACATTACTACTTCTCACACTTCTTTCTGTGACTGCTTTGGATTTTTCCAAAAGTAAATGGTCCACCACTTATTTTTTCGAAGGCTTTGCTATAGCCCCACAAATGAAAATTCATGCTGGCATAAGAAAATTTAAAATTATAAATTCTTCAGACTGTGAAATGCACACAAGTCAGTCTTAGAACATTTATAGAGTCAAGCCTCTCTTTGAGATACCATGTTTATGCTGCTTACATGAAATTGTCTTGAATCTCCTACCACTATTGATAATAATTCTCAGTAAGACCGGAAAACAAACTTGTCTGGAATAAATAACTGACATTCTCACGGGCCCTGGAAATTCTGCGATTGATGGGTTTGGCAATAGCCAATACATGACTGCAGATCTAAATATGCAAAGATAAGCAAAGTAAGAGATGTGAGAAAATCAGCGGAAAAAACCCAATAAATAAAGAGAATGTGGTTTTCTTCCAGTTTGTTTGGGGCTTTTTTTTTTTGGTGTTTTTTTTTTTTAAGTCTCAAATGATGGGAACATTTGTAGTGTAAATAAATTTAATGATTATGTTTAAAAAAAAAATAAAAAAAATTAACTCCTTCCCACCCCAAACTATAAAATAAAACTCAGAAATGCAGTCGCTCTAGGTCAGAAGATGAAAAACTAAAAAGGGATTGCTCTGTAAAGGATTTTGCTCTTGTGTATAAATCCAAAAGAAAGAAACACCACCTACCCACCCACCTACCCATGAAGCACTAAAAATCATCCTAGAAATAGAAAGATAGTAATAATATGTTACTAGGGCAAACTAGCAATATGACTGGAGCTCTGACCAATATTTATGGTCACAGCAAAAGAGTGGAAAAAATGCAGAGTAACAGATTAGTGCAAAATGTTTCCATGTTAGTTTTTGACATGAAATATCTGGCATATTTTTGTTGTATTCTGTGTTTCCCTTCTAATGATTTGTGTGATAACAGAAATAATTATTCATTAATTTGTTCTGCTCAGTATTACCTCTAAGGGGACCTAAGAGAAGGAAATAGTACCTTATACCCACTCATACTCAGATTCCATTAACAGCACCTAACCATGATGGACATTCCAAAAGGGGCTGGGAGTAAAGAATAAGTAAAAAAGGGTACTAGGGTGCATAAATAAGGGACTCAAGCTATGAATGTGCTGAAGCAATGGAAGCTTTAATGGGTTAAGGGTCTGAAGGAGAGTTTGGTAATGATCTGTATGAATATAACAAGGGTTTTAACAACTATCCTAGGTATATTAAGAAGGGAGATGAGAGCTTGGTGGAATTTAAATTATTTTAAGTTGCCCAGTTAGTGAAAGAAGAAAGGTATCATCTGTTTTAGTGGTTGGGTTTTTTTCCTATTTTTTATTTCCTAACATTTAAAAATGTAACTGACTAATTTTTATTTTTTACTTTACTAATGAAGTAAATAAAGTACATGGCATATTAAAAGGTGCTTTTTCGTGTTATGTTAAATAGGGTTCATATCTTGGTGAAGGGAAAAAAGAAAACTAAAAAGTTAAGAGTAACTATAGTTTCCAAAAAAGTGAACCAAAAGATCGTTTTCTTTTTTCTGCCTCATGGGATTGCAAGGGCGACTGTCCTCCAACCTTTCTTCTTCTGTAAAAGAAATCCAAGAAGGCATCATGTAAACTGGTAATTAAGCCTACTTCATACTATGTGGTTCAAAATGCAAAGCTAAAGCTAAACAGAGAGAGAAGATCCCTCTGCTGCACCTATTGAGCTGTAGAGAATTAAATTCTTTTTGAGCATTCTGTTATCTCAAAAGGAGGACTGCTTCACAGGAAAACCTGAATAAAATCCCAGTAATTACAAATGCTCAGTGGTTTATAAACAAGTTCTTATAGTAGGACTAAGAAATGCTCAAAACAAATTTCAGTTTAGGGATGGGAAGCAGTCCTTATACTCACTGCTGTTACTAGAAACTAACATTTGTGACAGGCACTTAAAAAGGAAAAGTTCAAGGTGGATTCACTCAGCTGTGACTGGCCATGTTTTCCTATTGCTATCATCAAATGGAACATTTAAGTATTAAGTGCTGTGTCAGAGTACTAATGTAAAGAGTAAAAACAAAACATAAATCCCTCCAAAACAAACACCACACCCCACCCAAAACCAAGCAAAAATCCCCCAAACAGATACCGTGGTTTCTGTGTGTAATGTTTACAAGTACTTCCTAAGGCTTCCTCCGTGAGGAGCCAGAATGAATAGGATACAAAGCAAACTCATTTATGAAGAAATACTGAACAAAGATATCAGTGTTTTGGTGGTGTTTCCCCCCCCCCCCCCCNGTAGAATGCTATAGAGAGACAGTGAACTTGTAGTGTAGGTTACACTAGAACCAGTGATAACATCTTAATGGTAAGCTCACAAAATAAGGAGCTTATGAGTAGGATAGGCAGGCAAAAACTTCAGTAATGATCATTCTAGAGACCCAAAGAATTACTGAAACTATCCTAAGTAGTTTCTGTGGTTTGTAGTTTAACTATGCAATGTGTCTAGTTGTAATGACTTTAATTTTGCACAAAGGTATGCTATGGGTAGAAGTGTAGAAGAGTGATGAAAGGCAATGAGCAAGTTTTCAAGGAGGGAGGAGTATAAAGGCCCTTAGCAGTCCCTGACTCCCATGAGATACACTATCATATGCACCAGGGCTTCTGTTGGACTAACAGACATGGCCAGGACCAGATATTTGTGATCTTACTGTGTATCTGTGTGAGGAAGGTATTGCACAGTGAGGATATGTGGATGTGAGGGTGTTCAAATACATGACAACATGCAAGCAATCTGATGACATGGACAGAAACTGGAAATTAAATGCACTTTACCTTGTAGATAATGAACATACAAGATACTAGCCAATGTAAAAGCATACTGTGTATATTACTGTATATATAAAGATGAGATTTATGTTACAGATGCTGGTACTAAGCTGTTGGACAGACAGACCCTACTATGTAAACTGTGATTTCTTGTTTCAGCTATGGATTGCCATATTGCTGAATAGCCATGGGTCTCTATCAAGTGGGAGTTTAAGAATTATGCATTATGAAGGGAATTAAGCCCTTGAACTCTTTCTACAGGACACTGTGGGTGCTAATTATGGTGGAGCAAATACATATAATTTAAAATTGCCTAGGGACTATTAAATCTTGAGAGATCCCCTAGAGCCCAGGAAGGTAAGATTGGCTACCAAGGGTGACCAGCCAACCCTGATAAGAGTGGTCTAGGTTCTGTTGTGAAAGAGATGGAGCCCCAAAAGAAGAAAGGGCCCCACTTTTATGTCTGGGATGACAGATGTGGGGGTAGAAGGGGCAGAACTGTGCCTTTGCAGGATTAGGTACATGCTAGTTAGATCTTGCCATGCTATGTACGTCATGTAACTATATCACAGTATATGGCACTTAATAGAGCTCAGGCACTAAATGAATTCTCTGGTCTATGTTGTTTTCAAATATATTTCTGAATAGAGAGGTAGTTGTTACTGTGCCAGACATGGAATAATTTTCACAGGAGCGTTCTGACTGGCTGTGAGTATGATGCCAGCAAAGTTTTCTTTCTGATGCAGGATGCAAGTTTTCTTTCTGACACCAAAGAAAAGGGTGTCAGGCTAATTGGAAATGAAGAGGACCAAACTCTTTCTAAAACTGATTGGAGAATGTAGTGATTCTGAAGAGAGGAGAGCTGTCAGCTAAAGGATAGTGGGTCCCACCAGAACTTCATTAAATTTGCTGAAATATTTTTTATTTATATTCTGTCTTAATAGGGAAGCGCAGTGGTAGCAAAACCAGAGATTTAAGAGAACAAAGAGAAATCACCATGTATCAAGTTGCAATATGTCGTAACTTGCTATAATATGAGAACTTAATTTCCATAGATTCTGTTGTTATTTTCCCCATACTTATGTGTTTTGGCATTGTCTGTTGTTGTTGTACCTGCTCAGTGTGAATTTCCCACAGGAGCTTCATCTGACAGCTAGAAATTGGTTAAGATTTTAGCTTGCTTTTTGTACTGCAGGCCCTTTATAGATATAGCTTTGGGTTCTTGGTATCAAGAATAAGGGCTGAAGACAAAAAAAACTTCGTGGAACCACCACAGAAATTTGGAGACAAGTAGAGATGAGTCTGTGAAGCAGTAAATGGAGAGAGGAGAGAGAGGCAGGACTTAAGGGTGTGATGTGATGGCATTTCAGATTTAAATTTATTGGGTTAGAACTATTGGATGACTAGCTGCTGTTTTAAGAAAATAGCTGAATTTCAAAATGCATCTTTTTTCAATGCAAAATTTGTGTAAGGGAAAAACATTACAATTTTAAATTCTTTTTTTTTCTTTATTTCAGATAAACCACGAGACTAATATTAGTATCTCTTGAAGTAAGAAAGGTGCTGGTTCTAGGTGTTTGGGGTGCAAATCAGACAGATGTCAGATACTTCACAACCAAAAATTTTTAAAGGTTTGGCCTTCATAAATTCTGTGTAGAAATAAATATCAGATTGATTGTCAAGTGTATGTTAGTTACTAAGTAGGGATGAAGCAGTGCTGTATTTAGCCATTTGGCCCAAATCCAGTAAAATCTTATTTTATCCTGGTTTTTACTATATACTTGCTAAATTAATCTCTGTGAAAGCCACCAACTGGAAGGAGCAGTAGAAGCAGTACATGGGGGAGGTATGTTGCAGCATATGCTCTGGTTCTGCCCTTGAATAGGGCAGTTCTGAAAACAAATTATGTAATATGTTGACAGAAAACTATAATCCCTGAGGTAAATTTGGCTCCAGAAAATATTCTCTAAGAATATTTTCCTTTGAGAACGAAGATCCTTTGAGAACAAAAATATGGTAGAGAATGCTATCTGATACCCTGTTAGCAGATTTGAACCTATCCTATATTTTTAAAAACCCTGAAGTATCCATGGTTTATAGTGGGTATAGGGCAAATACTGTAATATTTTCTTAATTTTGATGGGAAAGAGCGAAAGCTTTTCAACCTACAGGGTTATGTTCTAACACATTTGTTCTTGATCCTACGTATAGAAAAAAGGATTGAATTCTGCTAGATGTCCTGCTGAGAATTTGGTCAAATTTAACTCTCAGTTGAACTGCTAGAAATCCAGATAACTGCCTCAGTCAGTGAAGTCTATGTGGACTTGCACAGAAATTACTGATAAAAGAACCTGACTCAGTCAAGTATTACCAAGTGGTATGTATTTTATAAATGACTCGTATCAGACTTGCAGTTTCCTCGTTGATGTAAGCTGGAAAGACAATAGAAGTGGAGGAGAACGTGTGGTGCTGGGGCATGGCCTATGCTTCAGTAGGTCATTTCCAGAGGATCTTATGTGAGACTGTTTTAAAGAAAGTGTAGTTTTCATCAAGGAAGCTTAAATACTGTTATTTAGGTACTAGCTGGATTCCAGTGAATCGAAAACTGTACAACCCTACTTACCTTTTAAAACCCTTGTTAGTCATAGGAAGAGTATTATATAATACTAGATTTACAATGAGCATCTTTTAACTGCTGTTTGGTACATGAGCCAGGGATTGGGAAACTCATTTGCCTGAGACTGTTATCACCGCAAAGTCATTGGCATGGCTGATGTCTGTCAGGACTGATCATGTATTCTGTAGCTAAGTATGATTGCTGCTTTAAACTTCATGTGAAAACCAGGAATTCATATAACAGGTGGTTTTGAGTATTTCCTTTGTATGAAGAGGCATTAAACCTTCCAGTGAGTTAATAAACTCTTAGGAGTTTAGTGGAGTTTGGGAACAGTCATTAACAGTCTGCAGAGAAGGTAAGATGGTTCTGGACAAGCTCAGAGGGTAGGCAGCAAGCTTAATGGGGTGGAGGAAGGGCCAGTTGTTAACATTGTTAACGCATGTGGAGGGAAAGGGATGCGTAGCCTGAATTTCCAGGTTTGTTAGTCTCCTCCATTTTCTGATTAGACTATCTCATGTTATGATATAAAAATAGATTTTTTTTTTCCCTGTGGTTATCTCTGTAATCTCAACCTGGAAATGGAAAGTCTAAGGAAATAGTTTCTGACTCCCAAATAACTACAAATAGTCTTGATCTGATGTTTATCAACTTCAATTAGATCAAAATTAATTTGGTAGAAAGCTTTAAGCAGGTGAATTTTAGTATGCATGAAGTTTGCTTTAGCGAAACATGTTGACATGTGTTTGACTTGTAGAATGTAGTAGCTATGCTTAAGCTTGCTCATAAAAACATGTTTTATTTGCTGAAAATGAGCTTCATGTTATTAGTGTTTTTATGCTTTTTTGTGTTTGTGCCTTGAAACATAGGCAACGTACACATAATGCTCAAAAATTGCATTTCACTGGTGGAAGTCATTTAAAAATGAAAAGATTCTTCCTAAACTTTGTTGGAAAAAATTATACTTTACAGCAGATGGGGTTTTGCTTTTATTGTATATGCTCCTTTCATTTTTTCATGTTTGACTGCATGATAGATCTTTTTGGTCTTTGATCATTCCAGTGGATTAAATGGCAATTGAAGATCACTAAGAAGCCTTTCTTTCGGGTAAAAGAGTGAAATATCATGTTTCACAGTCAGGTTCTTGCATGCTTGAAATAAAGGAAGATCTCACTAGTTTTGGGTCCACCTTTTGGTTTATCCATACTCAGAAACTCTGTATTTGATGTGTTGTGTACAATTTGTTTTATTTTTTCTGAGTTGTTGTGTTATTAGACATTTATTTAACTCACTGGAACCAGCTATGACACCTCAAACATAGCTCAGCTTTGAAAGGAGCACAAAATGACGAAGATCCTTTTACAAACCTCACATATATCATATCAGAAATATTGAAGTACCAATGAAAATTGTTCCTTCTTGTATAGTCTATCAGGAGTGAATTACTATTATTTCTATTTCAGTTATGTCACTAAAATATACCTTTTAAAGAAGGGGGAGCTTATTTAACTTATTTTACAGAATAAATAAGATCAAATTTTTCCAATTCTTTTATTAACTTTGTTCCATGTTAAACACTAGAAGGATTAAATTAATCCTTCCTGCCAGTTTTAACAGGAAAATAGTATTACTGGTTATGGTTCATATTTGTAAGCTGGCTTTTTCTGTCTGTACATTCTCTTGTGGGATGGAAAACTATCCACATTGACAATCTGGGGCCTTATAATGTATTAGGAGGGTTGTTTGTTTTGTTTTGATCTTTTTTCCTGCCTTTTTTATTTCTGTTTGATATAAATATTTTAATGTTTTTATATTTCTTTTTTGTGCTCTTCTAGTTTTATTCCAGTAGTAACAGATGTTGCCCCAGTGGTACCCTGCCCTCTTCCAGCAAGGAGGGCAGAAGCTCTTGCTCTCAGTGCTGCATTTTGACTGGACATCAGGAAGTGTGTTAGGACCTATAGCATTGTCACATTTCCTCCATTGTAATGAATCCCTAGCCCAGATGTGACAACTCCTTTATTCTTCCAAGTGCCGAAGGCTTGGGGTGGTACTTTTGCCTGCTATTGTGACTACATTCAGCTGCTCTTTAGAGGCAGCAAGACTGTCACAACATAAAAATCTTTATTGCTTTGAGAAATGTATTCAATGTGTTTTCTGTTAAGTACTTGAACTTTTTTGCAAAGTTTTTTACTCTCAGTATTCTGTTCTTAACTACAAAATGTTTCCACTCTGCATTTGTGAGGTCTTTTATGACATTCATTTGGTCCTTGCAGGGGAATCTTTTACCTGCACAAACTCAAAGCAAGTCAAAGGCCACCTTGAAGTGGCCACAGTGGATGAAGTTGTGGTATAGCAGTATCATGCTCAGAATAATGATCCCTCTTCCAGTTTCAATAGAAATCAGAGATACTTCTCTGCAATGTACAATTTTTATTCTGCTCACATTTTTTATTGATTTCCAGTGTTCGAATCCTGTTTTACTGAAGTATCCTCCCCATCAACTGTAAAATGTCAACACAGTTTACAAAACATTTCATCTTTCCTATCACCAAATTCTAATCAATTAAATGTATAGCATCAGCAAATATTAAAACTCCAGAGCTTTCCAGAGGAAATAATGCAGTATATATAGGTATTGGGTTTTTTTTTTTGTTTGGGTTGGNACACTCCAAGGTCTTAATTCAAATGAGGTAGAGTAAGACAACTGTCATTGACAATTAGCTTTTTCAGCAGCTGAAAATAACTGTGGAGCTGCTGGGTGCCATTTGCATTTTAGACCAAATGACTCATAGATAATTATTTAGCTAAATTGTATGACCTAACAATTTATGTGACTTGCAAGGAGCAGAGTGACTGTGGACAGGATAGTACTGAACCACCGTCCAGGCTGGGACTGATTGGTGTGGTGTTTTGTGAAAGTATCTTGACAAAGAGCTGCTGGATTTTGAATGATAAACAGTACTGATAACGTGAGTTGAATAGTTTTTGCTTAAAGAATAAGGCATTACTTACTGTGAAAAAAGATGGCAGAGTCGTGCTATACAATATGATCCAATTTCATCTGCATATCAGGGAAAATAAGGATGTCATTAAAAAGAAAAGAAAACATTTTATTTTCTGTGTTGGGAATATTCAGAAAAGGAGCCAACTGTTCCTTGGAAACATAATCAAAAACCCAAGTAAGCTGCAAAGGTGTGTTAAGATGACTGGACAGTGGCAAACTCTTACTGTTCAGCTGTCTTACACCAACAGTCCATGGTGCGAAGGGTGTGTGTTTGTGGATACATGGTGAAACTTTGGTCGCTCTAGCTCAGTGGATATGAAATGAAATATTGTTATGTTGAACTCCACTGTTCAGATGAAATTTCTATTTTTTCTTCAAGGACCACGTGTATTTGAGCCTCACCTCTAAAACTATCTCTCCTTTCTGCCTTAGCAGACGTCCAAGTTCAAGTCCTGCAACAATAAATGAGGTGCCTAGAAGAAAATAAACAGGGAAGCTGAGTCAGAGCTCTTCTCTTTCAGCAGACAGGGTACAGCTCATCAGCGGATTTTGGTGGCCGCGGGAAAATATCATCAGACCCACATGCATTCCTTCCTGAGCACACCAAAGAAGGGATGTCCCTTTCTGCCTCAGAAGAGTCTCTGGTGAAGGCGAGAATAGAAACACAATCTGCAGAGTTCAGAGCCTCAAATTCTTTCTATCTCATCTTCAGTGAAGCTGGCCCTGTAATATAGATGTAAAAAGATTGAAGATTGCATAGGCAGTAACTCAGACTTGTTGATTTAGGGTCAGGTTGGATCAGCCCACAAGAACTTGAGTGCAACAGATACTTTATCTAACCCACTTGAAAAGATCAGGTTTTAAAGAAAGATGGCTGAAATATGGCAAGTGAGAAGGAAAAAAAATGAACTAAGGGTCTGACCTATACTAAATTGTTCAGTGCTTTTTTACTTCAGTCATTTCACTTTACACAATAGGTCAAAGGAGCTACATAATCTTTCCAAGAAAAGCTTGAATTTCAACCTTTTTCCCCTAACCTGATGCAAGCCATGAGCTTTTCTTCATACCTTGCTCTCTTAAGTCTAATGCCAAACAGGATATCCGTTTTTTTAATTAATTGCTCTATATCTGGGGCCTAATCCCCTCGGTCAGATTTTATGTCCAATTTAGACAAAAGCACATAGTAATTTTATTTTATTAGCTCTATGATAAGCTTTTTTTATTACTCTGGATTTGATAATGATAAAAATGAGGGCACAAAAAATAAATATTGAAAGGATTTCGGTCACGTCCAAGCAACTGCAGGACTCTTTCTCTTCCTTGACTGGAGAGGCTTGCCCCATTGGAACTGCCATCTGCAAGTGAAAAAAAAAAAAAAAGCTTTTTTTTTTTTTTTTAATAAATATGATCTCTTTAGAGTCTTCAAAATTATGAGAACCTGTGTGGATAGTGGAGACAGCAAATTATTAAGTATGTCAGGTTAGGTGGGAAGAATCCCAGATTGTGCATTTTGCATGCTTTGTTTATCCTGATGCACCCTGAAACAACATTTGTGGAACTGACTGCCCTTTGCTTTATGAACTTGCAGGAGCTCCCAGACCGTTCCCTGCAATACAGTTCCTTGGGCAGGTGCTTCAGTTCTTGCAGCTCATATTTCTTGCCCACATGCAGCAACTTGTGTTTTTTACTTTGGAATTTTGTCTTCCTTTTAAGATAACTTCCTCTGTCAAGATTATTTCAAACTCTAATCCTGCATGTCAGTGTTACCTCTTGACTTTGTGTCAGTTATCAACTTATTTTGCATCTACCCTATTTCTAAAACTTTCGGATGAGAATGCCATGCAAAACTGTGTCAAAAACTTTACTAAAAACAAGATATGACAGCTACTCCTTCTTTCCTGTTCATACAGCCTGTCTTGAAAGGGAACTGGACTGATTTGGCCTTTGTCCTTGACAAACATGCTAGCTGCTGTTAACCTTCTTGCTACTGTCCAAATGTTTACAAATACTTTTAAGTTGCAGATTCTTTTTCTGTATACTGACATTAAGCCAATTCATCTAAAATTGTCCAGTTTCTGTTTTTCACTTTGAGCCCTCAAAGGAGGGTCACTATATAAATCTACGATTTACAGCATAGTAGAGAAGAAATTTGAAGTAGTTGGGCTTTTTGTATTGGTAAAATGCTATTAACCAGAGTTTGTGTTTGTGAAAGACAATTGCTTGGAGGCAGGCTTTTGTTTTAATCAAAACTTTTTGATTTTGGTGAAAGAAATGACTAAATAGTTTGAATCTGAAGGTATTCATACACAATGTGGTCTTTTGCCAAAGTGTGGTTAGGAAGAAAAAATAATTTCCTTTAGTAAGAGCCATGGGATTTACCACTAGTGGAGCCAGGATCTAGGGCTATTACTACAAACAGCATTGGCAATATAGGAATCTAAATAAATTTTTGCCTGATGCAAGGACAAACTCTTACTGTTTGCAACAAATAAATAGTAAGTAATCTACAGCCGAGGATGTGCTTGGGCCTTTTAAATGTTGCCAATAGAGAGCAAATCCTGTGGATTTTATTTTCTTCTGGTGATTTTAATTGGAAAATACTGACTCAGAAATGCCAACTATTTGCAAGAACGTACCTAGGTAATAAAAATTTTCATGGAATATTATATAATGGTTTTGTTTCAGCAAGTTCAAAACACTTTATTGCACTGCTATAATTTCAAGGTTGGTATAAATATATAAATATAACATGCCTCACAATATGTGCAAGATTTATAAAATGCTTGAAAAGCAAGAGTTAAGACACTGTATTTTTTAGCCCAGAAAAGAGAGACTGGAGGAAGAAGTTTCTGCAGTTTCAAATAATTAAAAGTCTATGAAAAGGGGAGTAATTATCTTAATTTGAAGAAAAGCTGATTTAGATTAAGTAAAAATGTGTTAATTGCATGTATATTTAAGAATCAAAAAAGGCTACATGTGGAGGCTGTGAAATGCCCTTTACTGCAGAATTTTCATTATAGGTTAGACAAATACCTTGCACGGACAGCATATTTATAATTGACCTTGCATCAAGTTTTGGGGCATAAATGGAATGACTTCTAAAGGTTCCTTTCAGCTCTTTTATTTTTTTTTTTTGTAGTAAATATCAAAGTGTTCACATCTAAAGGAATGTTTTGAAAAAGGTAAGATGACATAGGTCTGATGTCCTTACACATTGGTTGATTACAGACCCAAACCTCAGGATGCTCTACAGAACAGAAACTCTAATTTTTGACTGAGAATAGTTAAGATTTGAAAAAAAAATCAGCTAACGTTGTATCTATTTGTGATAGAATTTATAAAAACTGGTCAGTAAAATATACCTATTTGCAAAAGAGGTAAGTTTAGACCACATTTGACTACTTTTCTTCTGATCATTCTTACTGCAGCTCCATAGCAGCACCACTGAACTCCGTTTAATGAATCACTGCTAATTTTCATCGTGTGAAAGTGTTTTGGTGTGATGAATTGTTTTCTATTTCTCATCCTCTGTCTTGCAGTTACTGAAAAGCCCATGTATCATACCAAGACTGTGTCGGATTATGGAAGAAAAATGTGAGTTCCACCCATAGTGTAGAGTTATACTTTAGCATACAACTTCCCATTGACTGAAGGAAGAGTAGCTATTGACAGATACTGGGAAAGGAAATTTTGAACATGCAAACCAACATGAATTTAGGAGTATGATGTGAAACTATGTAAAATGACCTTTGGATTCTCAAATAGATTAGTGTTTTTCTTTTTTCGGCCTGTCTAATCAATATTACTTTGTCTCTGTCCATTGCTTAACACCATAATTTGTGCTTTTAAAAGCTGTAATTAAAGGCGTTCTTCCCACAAATATATCTCGAACTAATTGGCTTTTTGTGATAGGATTTACCTAACCAAAATCACATGATTTCATCTGTTCAGGAACATACTGCATCTGGGATGAAGAGATGAATCATTGCTTCCACCAACAAAACCCACTGTTATCTCCTGTTTGTATGGTATCAAGAATGACCCAGGTGCTATCCAGGTAGGTAATGAAAGGGAAACAAGCTCCAAACAAAATGATCCTGTTCTGCACAAAAGTGGATCCAGGCATAAGAAGGGAATGAGCTGAAAGAAAAGTGATAAGTACTTTTTAGCCTGAGGACTCAGCAATTATTATGGTGGAACCCATTAGTGCTGCAATGTACCACAGTGCAGGATGTCATTACAAGTCTGATCCTTGAAGTCGTTACAGGGGTGATGACATTTCTGCAAAACTGAGTGTGTCCCTTCTGGAAGCGGTAGTTCTTCTACCTGAAGATGGACCAAAATCCCTCTCTCTGAATGTATCAAAGGAGAGAATGTGCAGAATCATGTACTCAGCACACGTATGAATAGGCTTGTTTCGAATACAGCTATCATTGCTTTAACAGCCAGTCATTACAAAGAGATTATGAAACCTGAATCCATGCATGCTTTATGACTGCCAAAACAACATACAGCCAATATAAAATGCTAGGAATAAAAATGCAAAATTGTTGTCAACTGTAATTTCAGAAACTTTGCAATTGACAGTAACTGCTTAAAAACTGCTTAAAAAAAAAGGCATCATCTTTAATGAACTCTGCTGTGAAAGTTCATCTACATGTAAAGTACAATTTTGAGAAGAATGGATGTTGCTCAAACAAAAATTGGATCCCAGTGGCTTTACCAAGCAGTATCAATTGTTTATCTTTGTATTTAGAGAAATGCAAAAAAAAAAAGTTTCATAGTTTTAGTAGCCGAAATTTAGTTAACGTAACATTACGTTTAAAATGTCATAAAGTGAAAACTGACAGAGCCAGTCCAGCAGGAAGAGAGTCCTGGGCAGCAGGAGTTAACCCCTGCTCTCCAGTGAAATGAACATCCCTGCAACTACCTACTCTCATCACAGAAACATCATAACTCATGGCTACAAGGTCCTCCCCCTGCCCCGTTCCCCTTTTGGAAGGAAACAGGGGCATAACTGAATCTTGTTTGTTTCTGCTCAAAGCAACAGTTGTTTGTTGCATTGCAACACATTATTTTAGTAGTACTAAGGAAAGTGTGTGAGAGTATCATCTGAGTTTACATTTGAAGTAGTCAAACCTGAATAACAGAGAAGAGGTTAGGACAGGAAAGAAACTGCCAACAACTTGTGTTTTTACTGCTTTTAATCTGCTTTTTGGAATGCAGCTGAGCGAGCTAGAAATGAGGCAGAAAACTGCAGGAGAAATGTTGCTCTTGACAAACATTCAAAAATTAATAAGGACCCAAAATTGAGCCTATAACTTGTAAGATGTTTAAGAAACACCCTGCTCTTTCTAATAGAATTTTGGAGCTTTTTAGGGGAAGTATTTTCAGCTTGTCTCTGCAGTTATGGGGATTTTCCTTTTTTGCTGTAAGCTAAAACTAGACATTCTCACAAAATTCTAGCATTTAATAATTTTCTCAGAGTTATGAAACAGAAAGACAGGGCAATATTAGCTGGAAACCATAGGAATTAGAGGCGCATAAACAGAAGCAGAAAGAGGAGGTGAAAACAGTGACAAATTCAGACAGAAAAGGTGTAATTTGCCCTATCTAATAGTTTATCTTAGATATGTCGCTGGCCACAAAGAACAGCCATCTTGTACCTGAGAACCAGCACAAAACTCTTCCTGAATGCCACATTCTGCTCCATTTAGTGATTTGCAGAGCTTTCAGGTGTTTCTTTTGTCAGCTGCAGTATGTCTCTCTGCGTGTGGGCTCCTCAGTTCTCCCTGCCTTTGAGAAAAGCCCTCACCTCCTTCTTTTGCAGTGTCCTTTCCTTGCAAATTTTGGGGCTTGTGCCAGAGTGCATGATGTACCAAAAGATGACTGACTGTTGTGGACAAGAGAGCTACCGTTGGAAGCACTGGGGACATGCTGTGTTTTTAAGGTAGAAGAGGTGAAATAGTGGAATAAGTTGGTGACAGACGACAAGTCACCCTGCTGTTTTGTTGTAGTAGGAAATTCAGGAAGTAGGTTGTCAGTGAAACTTCAAAAGAAAGTTAGCTTCCCAGTTTTCTTCAATTCTTCTTCTAAGCATTTCTGTGTGCCTCTAAACTGGAGAAATCCACTTCTTGTGGAATTCCAAGATTCCTTGTAAAGGTCGTCCTGCCTCAGCTTCAGGGTCTTTATCTGGCCCTGTGACAGGGTCAGATAAACCCACTAGTCCCTTGTGACCTACCCAGGTAAAGGAAATGATGAGTAATTAAAAGATAAAACTATTGACACAAATACCTGACTTGGAAAACATCAAATACAAAGCACTGTAGAGTGCTGTGTAAAATACTTCAAATGAAGACATTGTAGAGATTCTAGGCTCCTGCAGGTTTCTATCTTGATGGGCAGTACTTGTAATTTGAAGAAGTGACAGAGTAAACCACAGCAGGCTGTAGTATTCATAATCTGCCATGTTCTTCAGATCTCTAAAGTACAAACTGTTTTCTGTTTTACAGAAAGTTATTTCAATAACATCATCTTACTCTGTTTTATAATGGCATGCTGGGAAGCAACTCTATCCCATGAGGGGTGCGGTTAAAGCAGCTGTGATGGTGCTGAAAAGTTATCTGTTTGTACATATGATTCACACAGTGTCTTTCACAGGTAGAGCAAAATGAAAAGAAATTAATAGTTTTACCAGATAAATGTTTTTTCTTCTCAGGAGGACTACCTGTCTAAATGGGCTTTTAAGCAGACTGGGAAACAGTGGTCATGCTTTTCATCATTAGTGATGGTACCAGTATAATATAAAAAAAATGAATTTCATAAAATGGCCTGAGGTCATGGAATACAGAAGTACGTAATAAATATGTGGATATGAGTTACTTCTCTGATAATTTAAAGGAATAAAAATTAGGATGTATCCTCAGCTGGTGAAAGTTAGGGTGGCTTAATTGGCTTAAGTAAGCAGTGTTGGTTTACTCTGATTTTCATCATCAGATTTAGTGGTTGTAGCTTTTAATCAAAGCAGGACAACAAGCAGAAAACTAATGTGGGCTCTTTGTGCTCTGTAGCTGCAAAGCAGTCACTATAATAAAGGTAGTTTTGTTTGTTAAGTAACCCATTCATTTGTGATTTGCATTATAATTACCTAAAAAAATCATAGAAGGATGATGGTCATCTTGTTCTCTCCTGATTGTTTCTTATGGAATTATGAGAAATTTGGCAGGCTTTTAAAACTTCCCAAGCTGATTTTGCATAGCACAGAGATCTTGATGAGAAGATGAGGTCTCTGAGCTGTGGCTGGGCGTTTCAGGAACCCCTTTCATTCCTGACAGCAAACTCTGATAGTCAGGGCCAGAGAGAGCCAGTCCAGGGAGCTTCATGGGAGACTTGGTGCCTTCATTCTTCAACCTCGTGCATAAGTTATGTCTTTATAGCCCCAGGCTAGTTTCCTATGTGAAGAAAAAGCAATATATGAAGTAATGCTGATTCTATAAAAAAAAATTAAAAATCTCTGACTTAAATAGAAATAAAAGTACAGAAAAACTTCTGCATGATTTTCTGCTTGCCCTGCCTCTGTGCAGTTTTTCAGAGTTACTTTACTACAAAATTATTGTTCTTTTTTGCATTGCACCTTCATTATAAATGCTGTTTGTTTTGCTATATTTTTCCATATATTGTGGGTTCTCTCCTACAGCAGTAATGGACTTATACATATACTAGAGAATTTTGTGTGGCAGAAGCTAAATTTAAATAAGTTGCGGGTCTTCAAAATTTTCTTTGATTCAAGTCAATGAAAGACAAAAATTTTACTTTAAAGGTTTCTGTTGCAAGATTTGAAGGCTGATGCATAAGCTTATTTTGATGCTTTGGAGATTTGGAAATGTGTGGGTGGGTGGTACTCCTGTCTTGAACTTCACAATTTCTGAAAAGAAGAGGAGTTTCTGCTTGCAGTCTTTTAAAATAGGGTTTTCTGTCCATGAGTTTCTATTAAAAGTCTGACTTCAATCTTGGCTCCATCTGTGGAGTATCTGAACTAGGTGAAAGTGTTGTTTCAATGAATAACGTAATTATTCCATGATGATCTTTCCTTAAAAACGTCCAACAAAAGTAATGGGAAGAATTTGGCTTATCACGTATGCCTTCATGGGTGTTGCAGAAGTATAATGTAGTAGGAAGTTAAACTTTCTTGCAGTGTAGAGAATAAATATTTTTGTTCTAACTACTTAGTGTCAATAAATCTTTTCAATCTTATACATGAACACCTCATTTTTCTAGTCAATAAACCAAACGGAAATAGTAAATACCTATATACACATCTTGAAAAATATTTCCTGAATATAAAACTTCTTTTTCTTCCCTTATTTTTAACAAGAAAGGAATGTAATGAATTTGAAAATTAATACTTTCAACTTTATATTCTAACAGTGATTAACTAAATGCAGAAGTGATGTAAATAATATCAGTCTGGTCTAACTTTTAATGGAATCCTGTAATGCATGTGAGACTAGGGGGTTGCAACCACTGGGTTCCTTCTGATTTTTTCTCATTTCTATGTGCTACTGCATTCTTCGTTCATTCATACATCAGGTATGATAAAACAGAAAGAAGTATCAGATGGGAAATAACCAGGTGAAATGATAGTGGTTCATCTTAAATCCTTATTTATGTTTGCTCTTCTGCTGGAGCACCATCCCTTGGTTCAGCTTGGAAATTACACCAGTGTTCATGAACTTCTTCACCTCAGTGCAGGCCTTTAAGCTATGATCTTTGGGGAACAAATGGTAAGAATCTGCAAGTAAGTGGGATTGCCCTTGGACCAGGACTAAAAATTAGAAGTTCTATCTTTTTATGACAAGCTCAAAGAACAGACAGCGAATAATAGTGGGTCAGTCTGCAAATTGCCTTTCATATTTTTGTTAGATCTACATTAAGTAGAGAATACTTGGTTTTATGGAGTAATTTATGTGACAGGTATACATGAGGAACTTAGTCTACAAAGACAAATTGTGAAGAAAAAGGAAGAGACCTGCAAGGAAAGAAGTATAGTTCTGTGTATCAAATATGTACATGTTTTTTTTTTAAGGCAGATATCAAGGAGGGCAATAAACCTATGAAAGTGGTCTTTGTGTGACAGCTAAAAATCCCCAATGTTAGCACTATTGGGCTAGTGATGAACTGCCAAACTGGAAAGATCAGGGTGAAGATTTTGGTGAGCAGTGGATGGAGTAACCTAAGGCGCATGATGGTGTAAAAAGGGAGAAGTTTGACTGATCTGGGAAAGCAGTATATTAGGGTACAATCAGATTCTTTTAATCAGATGGTGTCTCTCTTAATTCAAGAAGTAGAAGGAAGATTTAAAGAAAGATAGTTTTGTTGATTTGATTGTACCTGCTAGATAAATTCTGGCTGATTAAATTAAAATTGAAGGTAGTTGGAATAAAGACAGCCAAGCAGTGATAGCCTGTTATCTCTGGAAAGCTTCTCACCTTTCAGAGCAGAAACAAGCTGGTCCTCCCAAGCAAACAAAAACTCCAAAATGTCCACTAAAGGAACAAAGATATTTAGCAAAGTTGGTTTTCAACTGCCACAGAGAGCTGTTAAATTAATTCTTCTGAAAGGCTGGTCTAACTAAAAAAACAGTTGCAATGATGTGGCATATCTTTTAAGGAATATAATTCCAGGATAATCTAGGGAAGACCAAAGTGGATGCAATTGCTACAGACAGGTGCAAAACTGATTGGAAATCCATATCCAGAGAGTCATTTAGTGGTCCAGAGTCAAAATGGAAGGCAATTATTGAGCAGTGCTGTTGAGTAATTTGTCTTGGGTCTGATTCTTTCCTGAGTGCATTTTTCTAGATTTTAATGAGTGGGCTAGAAGACAGAGTGATGTGCCAACTTTTTACATCTGGAACACATCTGGGAAAGAATTAGGATATCTTGGGGGATGGAAATAGAATCCAAATGTTATCTTGAAAAATTGGGAAATATTCTGAAGAAGATGGTTGAAATCTTACAGTTATGCTCTGTGGGACTGAAAGCAGAAACAGCTGGCTAGCAAAAAGTTCTGCAGGAAACAGTCAAAGATTTTCAGTGCATCATGAGTTGGACATGGTTGTAGTTTGTCTAAAAAGGCAAGCTTGCTGCTTTTGCTGTGTCTGGGAGGAATTTTCATAAGTCTAGGGAAAAATGATCCAGGTAGGGCTGTGAAACTGGTATAAGCAGAAATGCACTCTGTCAGATCTATGCAGTAATCTTTCTGAGTTACTAGGAAAGCCTCGTCTGCAGTGCGGTTGTTTGCACACTGCAATTTAGGATACGTGCAGACAAAAAGGGAGATAATACAGAAGAGAAAATAGAACTATTTGGTATATAGAAATACAAGCTGTACAAAGAAGAATAGAATGAACTGGGGAAGAGAAGACTGAAGAGGGATGTATCTTCAAAAACATAAAATACTGTTGTCAAGTGGAAGGAAAGGATCCATTCTCTATGCCCACTGTGAAAAGGTAAAGAAATAATCATCTTGCATTGTAGCAAGAAAGACTGACGCTAGGCATGGGGACAAATCCTGTTAGTGTCAAAACCAGACAGTTTTGACATGGAAAATGATTACCTTTGTAGGTAGTAGAATTTCAGCGATAGAGACTTTCAGAATGGAAGCCTGCCAGGACTGATGGTGGGGCCCAGCAGTGCAGCAGATATCTTCCAGGCATCTTTTTTTAAAAATGTTACCTTATGTTTTTATGAACCTATAAGAGAAAGCCCCCAAAAAATTAAAAAAGAAGAGATTTTGCAATGCCCAGGCTATCATATTTCATTGCTTCTTAGTGTTCCAGTCTGTTAGGTGCTCAGTCACCTGGTAGTCTGATTTTACTGAATGGAACCACATAATTTTTTTTTTTTCATTCACATTTGACATCAGAGTTAACTTTCCTATAGTAATTACTTTTCTTTACACGAAGAATCTTGGAATCAGAAACTTTGAATTTCCTTTATAGCATTTCTATACTTCCTTTATACATAAATTCAGGAGTAGGATAAGCAAAACTTGCCACATTCAGTTTGAGAGATTAGCCCGGATGCTTAGCAACAGGTTGTTGAGTGCAATGAGAGAAGGCTGTGGAAAAGACTGATCATTTGAGCTGATTAAAAGATTAGATGACTCTGATAGATTTGCTAATCAATTTCATTTGAATATATAATACATTGTTAAACAATAAGTCTGTCAAATGAATTCAAAAGCTTGAAAAATCTTTTAATACAGGCAAGTGATGTTAAATGTGCAGCTGTTATCTGTTAAGGAGGCACTGATGAAATCTATGTTTCACAGAACAGTAAATCCACATTTTTATGGAAGGTTTATATAATAAAACCATCAGGTCTTGATCCTTATGACCTTTTATTTGCCCATCCTTTTTAAATCAACATTTAACTTGAATTTGCAAAATATTGTTTAGTACTCTTATTCATTCACAACATGCATAGTTCTATGTTCTCATGGAGATGGAAATGCATTCATCATAAATGATGTGAGTGTTGAGCATATTTTAACAGAAATATCCACGGTATACAGTCATTTAAAAACAAATTTGCAAAGCATTGTTTTGCAAATGAAATGAAATGAAATGCAAATGCTGAATATAGGCACAGTATTTCAAATATGAAAGATTACACTTTCCATTCTCAGTCGCTAACATTATTGTTATGACTTGTCATGTGTGACTGAGCTTTCAGTAATTCTGAATCCTTGTCATGGAGCATACAATTTCTGCAATGTGTATCTGCATTTAGAAAAGTTGAGTAACACGGAATTGAAAAAGGGGAACTACAAAATTAGGAGGAGAGAATACATGTGGCGACGGAGTTTGAAAGACAGAAAGGCTTCAGTTTCTGTGGAAAACACTTGGAAAGAGAGAAAGGGGGAGGGTTTTTCCCCACTAATCCTGGGTGTAATTTGCTTCTGAGGCCTATTATGAGGCCCTCATATCTCAGGTATTTTTTACCCGCGATTAGGATGCTTTTACTTCAATTTCTAATGCAGGCAAGGAGAATTTACTCTTTGCCTTTCAGGATCAGATCAGTGTAGCTCTACCAGTTGCTGACCAGAGACTTGCACTTTAAAAATCAAAGTACCAATAGGAAAATTTAGATTAGAGCAACTATTATGAAAACATTTCTAGGTTTGTCGAGGCATTTCTGTCAGCCTCAATGCAATAATACTTTGGTTTTGCCCATATGAGGTTGGTTGGTGGGTCTTTTGGAGTTCTGTTTTTTTCATACATTTTTCCCCCAATGTTACTGATCAAATAGCGAGTTTGACTGTCAGGCTTTCATCTGCTATAATCTACCTGCATTTAATAAAACTACTTCTAATTTCAGTTGCTATAAGTAGAGAGACAGTCAGATGTAGCTTGTTTATATTTATTTATTCTTTAAAGTGAATTTATATTTTAAAGGAACTGCACAGCTGGGATTAATAAAAATGCAGTGGAAGTTGCTGGTGCCTCTGCCAAAGACAGGAGCGGGTATATTTCTCTGGCCATTTAAATAAAGACAGCTCTAGGTTCAGAAGTTCTTAATAGAGCAGTTTTGGAACCTTGCCTCGTGTCTCTATTCCCCAAAAGTTTTATTTTGATTTTAGTATCTGGAAGCAGCCATTGATTTTTTTTTTTCTATTTTTTTCCCGTAACCTAATTTCTTCCCTGATGTATTTAATATCAAGCCAGATCTGCCATCCATCTACAAATCAACCTGACTTTACAAGCCAGCTCTGCCATCCATCCAAATATCACGATGACTTTAGTCAGGAAATTAGAAGCAGGCTTAATTTTTTTGGAAAGTGAAAGACTCTTAAACTTCTTATTTCAACTCTCTCTCATGAGTCAACTTGTGATTCTGTTTTTTTGCTGTTCCTGGCTCATGGACTTTATCAAGGTATAACATACAACATATTGTAGCTGACTCAAGTGCTGGCAATCAGAATGGTTGTGTGTGTTTTTTTCCTTTTAAAGAAAAAAGAATCTTGACTTTTTTTTTTAGATAGTTCTAGAAATATGCATTTTAATGACAAGACAAAGAGAATAAAAATCTACTACATTAGAAGGAGGAAGCATATAGTATAAAAGTTTCGCTTCACCAAATAACCTTAAGTTATTTAAAAAAAATTATTAACTGTGATTATGTCCTGAATTTCCTTGATATGATAAATTCCATTATCAAAACCACTCCCAGAATATATTTCTGGAAGTAAAATTGAAGTGTTGGTAAAAATGAAAATATTAAAGTTAAATCATCTTAATTTCTGTCAGATTTTAAAGATGATTTAAAAACAGCATGATTGCTCCTCTTAAACTTATGGCAAAAGTGTCACTCCCTGTGTGTTTCAGCCATAGAAGGACAGTTTCCCAGCTTTGTCTATGGCTGCTGCTCTGAGCAGAAATTTGTGGAAATCAGTATTAGGGAATTTACGTGGACTCCTGCTATAGAATTCAATAACAATATCTGTATTTCAAGCACTGTGGTAGTTTTGATCAATGTTTAAGATCAGCACGCTAAAATGATGTTGGTTTTATGTATTAAATATATATTATTACACTGAATATTATGAATAATAACAATATAAAATCTCATGTACTTCAGTTTCATATGACAGTATATTTTTATTGTGCTTTGGATACAGTAGGACCAGAGAACTGTTTTTAGAAGAGTTAGGTATGCACCCAGCTGGATTTTCTAAAGCATCTGTAAAAGAGCAAAGTCTTACTTTTGCATTGTGCCAAATTTTCTTGATTTTGGAACGGTTGTAGGGGATATCTTCATATGCTATAAAATCACATAGGATACTATGTTCTAATGGACAGATTGTGTTTATGGTGTTATTGCTGAAGAGGCACCTTCCTCTACAAATATCTCATCTGTACCATATTCAACATGGCACCCTGCCGCATCCACCCAAAGAACTATAGAATCAGTTAGAGTTGGAAGGAAACTTAACGATGTCATAGTTCCAACCTCCCTGCCCTGGGCAGGGACACCTCCCACTAGACCTGGTTGCTCAAAGCCCCATCCAGCCTGGCCTTAAACACTTCCAGGGATGGGACATCCACAGCTTCCCTGGGCATCCTGTTCTAGTGCCTCACCATCCTAACAGTAAAGAATTTCTTCCTAATATTGAATCTAAATCTTCTCCTCTTTCATTTTACAATGATTAGTCCTTATACTATTGCTACACTCCCTGATGAAGAGTCCCTTCCCATCTCTCTTATAGTCTCCCTTTAAGTACTGGAAGGCTGCTATAAGGTCTCCCAGGAGCCTTCCCTTTTCTAGTCTGAGCAACCTTAACTGTCTCAGCCTGTCTTCATAGAAGAGAGATTCCAGCCCTCTGGGAATGCTCCAACAGGTCCATGTCCTTCTTTGAGTTGCATAGGTGTAACTCAAGTGCTGACAACCTCTAACTCTGTGAAGAGGAGAATTAACTTGAAATTCTGCACAAAGATTAAGGCACAGTAGACTAAATTGTAAACTTTTTAGCTCATTATTCAAAAAAGTCTCAAAATAAGAAGTCATGAAAGCCTCAAAATCTGAAAAACTGGATGTGTCTGAGATATGGATCAGGAAAGGTACCATTTGAAAAGAGCTAAGACTTATGGAGTAAACACCAGATTTATGCATCTACAGTAAACAAGCATCAATACTAGGTAATGTCTTTCTGTGGTGGAAATCAGCTGTAGCAGGCAGTATTTCTCTTTGGGCCTTTCATTGTTTTTCCCGAATGACCAAACATTCTTGCTACTTGTGTTATGAGATCACTGCATATATTCAAGATAATCTCTTGCTTTACATATAACTTGCTTGTACATACCTTGTAAACTAATTTAAATATGTCCTATGGAGATATTTACAAAGATGACTCTCTTAGTTGTATTTTTGACAGATTTCTTGTAAAGTATCATTTATAGTGAAAGGAGTATTCATCTGACAAAAAAGAAACCTGATGCTCTACAAAGTGTGCTTTGCTGCCAAAAACTTCATGCATATGGATTCACTCTGTTTTGACAGAGTGTGAGGGAATACCAGATGTCAACTAATCAATGTATACAGAAGCTCTAAGAATGCATATTTACCAGTAAGAAGTTACCCACTTTTTTCTGTGAGCTGCTGGAATGAACTATTCAACAGCTATATTGTTATTACTGGGGCTGCATCTTGAACTGAAAGGGAAAAAGTACTACCAGAGACAGAAGTCCTTATCTCTTTTCTGGATGGGAACAGGAGGTTTCTGGGAATTTGATGAGGATGTTGAAAATGCATCAAGTGAAGGTTTAAAGTGTTATTATAAATCACTACATAAAAGGTCAGTCATGTACAATACCTCAGGATATATGGATCAGAAATATAAATTTTAAGCAAGTAAAAACTTTGTTATATAAGTAACAGAATGGTGGACTTCAAATTAGGTGGCTCTACACCTAGAATGTTGAAGATCTTTAAATATTTAGCAAGATCTACCTTTTAACCTTCAGTCCCCATGGGAAGCAGTCTAAACTCTGTCCAAATCATTAAATTAATCCTTACTGGCCTCTGTAAAATCAAGATTTTATTTCTTTAGCATGTAGATGATACTATTAACCTTTGAAAATACACAGCACAAAAAAAGTAATCTTCCACCTGTCTAGTTTGGTCTAGTCTGAAATCTTCGGCATAGTTACATTGTAGACACATAATGAAAGAAGTAATTTATAATTTATTATTGCATTTAGATGGCAATGACTAACTTTAGAACAGTCTTTTTCAGGAAAGCATATGTGGATATACCATGAAGTGAATGATTTAAAGGAAAAAATGTATGTTCTTATGAAAGATTTTAGTATCAATTTGATTCTGCAGTAAATTTTGGGACTGCCTCTTTTGATACAGTTCATGTGGGTCAGCTTTAGATCAATGCTGCCCTCTCTTAGAGGACTCGATGCCAAAGGAAACCTGGTGATCACACTGGCTCCAGCTCTGGTGATCCCTGGTTCACCTCCTCAGATTCTTCCTCAGGATTTTAGTGGCAGCAGCTTGGAGAGAGGGTCACAGAACACAGAAGCTCAACCCCCAATATGGGAGGAAACCACCTAGTATTCATGACTGTGTTCAACTGTTGGGGTTTTTTTTTGGTGGGTGGTTTTTTTTTGTTTGTTTGTTTGTTTGTTTGTGTTTTTTTTTAAGCTATCTCTGAGTGCATCTCAATGAGGTGTCCCATACTGATGGACCTGATGTCTGTGCGTAAGAAGTCTGCTTGTCTAGTGTTGCAGCACCCTGGGTGCTCCTGATGCTTGCTCATGCTCTCCACCCATCCTGCAGTGCTGGGTCTCACTTGCACAACTTGCAAGGCTGGATACAGAAAGGAACTTTGTGAAGGGGGCTACTGAGGTGTCCACCACCTTCTTGTCCAAGCCCGGGTGGCCACCTGAGGCCAAACCTGGAGTACTCACTAAATTCAGCACCTAGAAACATGTAGGCCTGGGACAATGGCGTGACTTGGGAAGGGGAGCTGAGCAGTTGTAGCTGATGCTTCTCTTTTGGGTGCCAAATCAACAGGCAAATGCATGTCATTGTGTTATGCCCTTCACCTTTGTTTCAAGAGACACGGGTTGCTGGGAGATGGCCTTCGCTAGGGAAAGCTCTCATCCCATGGTTATCAGCAGGAAGGTGACAGTAAGGAGCCGGGAACCTGCAGCTTCTGTGAGGATGCACTGAGAGTCTGTGCAGTCTATTGTAATGGGGGAGAGATCCTGGAACCAACCCACATCCATGAAACTCTGGTAGATGGCACGGTTCACAAACCCCTGCTGCTTCTCTTCTGCTTGGTCCCTGATCACTTCGGCCTTTCTCTATTCAGTTCACTCCAGCCCCTTTGGCTTTTATCTATCTAAAAATATGTTTAAAAACATCTTGTTATTCTGAATTTAGAAGCTTTTTGGTCATTGCTGTAAAGGCAGAAAGTTCAGGCAGGCCTAACTGAAACCTTGGGCTGAGCTGGAGTCCTGTCACAAACTGTCAGGTCCTTAAGTTCTCAGACAGTTAAAATGAGCAAAAATGCTGATGTGAGTGATTGAAGGATGTATAGAGGAGGCTAATGCTAAGTAACTTGAAAGACATCCCTGAGTAAATGATTTTATGTTCTGTTTCTGAAACAGCTCCTGTATTTTGGGAAGCTTTGGTTCAAATCCAGGCACACTGTGATTAGTCTTTTGCTGCTTAATGAACCAGAAAAGACCTAATGGAGTTACTTTAAACTAAATCCAAAAGACTGTTGTTACTTCAAGAGGAGTTGGAATTTAAATATTTGTATGATTTTAGGAAAGTACCATTTAGTTCAGAATTGGACATCTTTGAGCTGTATTTTTGTATGCTGAATTTCCTTAAAAAATTTACAATGTTTTCAAGATAAGGTAAACCCCAGAGTAATAAAAATAAAATAAAATATAAACAAGAATGTCCAAATAACAAATGCCTGTTACAGTTGATTGCTGTCTTTGTTCCATTTTATGTGAGCAATATTTTAATATCTTGTAAAATACTAATACTTTGAAATACTTAGCTCAGTACTCATACCTGCTACTATTTCTTCATTTAGAGATACTGATAACAAGTTTTGCTAATGGCAAGCAGAGTTGTATAATTCAAATGCAGATTCCATCAGACACAGCTAGGCCAACAGCAGCACCATGTCTCTGTAAGAATAAAAATCCACTTGGATGATGGGTAGAATGCTGCTTCTCTGCTATGGATTACATAAATACAGAGCAGAAAATACATGGATTGCATATAATGCAATGGAGGAGGTATGAGGTTCCAGGCAGAACTTTGAGCTTCTGATTCATGCTTTTCCCGTTTTGGGTCACATCTTTCCACAGGGAGAAGGAATTTAAGAAGACTCAAGGAAAGCAAAGCAAACTCATTATCCCTGATATCACATGGTTCCTACCAAATGATTTTCCTTGAAGTTACAGTTGTTTTTTTGGAAGAACTAGTTTTGGGAATACTAAAGACTAAAGCTACAATTAGGGGAACAGATGAATTTCTCTTAAATTTTATATAGCTATATGGAGATAGAGCATGTAACTCCGTAATTAAATTTAAATCATTGACATGGTTTAATATAAAGCCAGTTTATAAGTTTTGACACTATTTCCATAGCTGATGAGCGAGTAGGATATTCAAGTGAATTTTAAAAGTATGTCAGCATTCTATTATGGAAATAAATGGAAGCAAGTTTCTCTTTCCGTGTTTATTTCAATTTTCTATGTTTGTAGAATAATTTTAAGAATTTCTATGAAGAGAGACAAGATGGTAATTTATCATGAGAAAATTGAATGGAGAAAAATTTTGTGATGAGAATTTTTAACATTAAGGAGAAATCATGTTCAAAGTCTTTCAACATTCTATAAAATGTTGACTGTTCCATGTTTTATCAAAGTAAGGGGCAACATATATCCCCGAGTTTCATACTTGCTGTATATCTAGAGCAATAATCTGTTTTGTAACATACATTGCTGTGTATTAGTGCATGGAGACGGTCAGAATGTTATTTTCTGGCCTTCATATAAAGCTCATACTTCCACAATGTCTTCAGTAGAGGTGTTAGTGTTAGCAGTTGCTATCCATGTGAATAACTTTTGTTTAACTTGGCCTTATTCTAATACTTTTACAGTTAGCGTGGAATGTGTCAGAGTAGCAGGAGGTCATATTAGTATTTTTCAAAGACACTATTGAGAATATTAATTCATACTAGCCTATGACTCCATCTTACGTATTTCTATAATGCCTCTTTAAACGAGTAAATAAAGAACTTGAAGAGATTTAGGGTAGGTGAAGCCTAACAAACTTGGTCTGTAGTACCTGGTATTATTTTTTATGCTTTAAGGATAGGGGAATGTCTGGAGATATGTGGAGAAGTTATATTCTGCCAGCAAGCAGGAATGAGCCCTTAGTGACTTTGCAGAAGTCACACAACAATCTCTGGCAGAACTAGGAAGAGAACCTAAATCTCTTGGTGCCTATTAGTGACCTGGGGAGGGGATGGCTGCAGCAGTGTTTCACAGTTCATACCTGCTAGTGGATGTGTGAAGGTTACTCTCTCGGTGGGTGCAGACTGATAGGAAATTGTTAGAGGCATTTTGATTTTTTTTTGGCTTTATCACAAAGGGCTAAATACAATTTAAGTGTCATAACTTTTCTGCTGAACTAATACCTATCTAATCACCATCCATGTGTGTCTACTAGTGCTAAAAGCCAGATAACCTGTATACAACCCAATTAATTTACAAATGTGTGTCTATGTTATGGTGATGAACACGTGGTAGGGATCGACTACTTTTGGGTTCAGGTACTGTCTCAGTCATAGATTTGTATTTTTTTTAAAGGTGTTTCCAAGGTAACCAAACGGACTTCAAACATTAAATTTCATAATTAATGAAATTTTCTGCCTTTTTATCTGAATCTGAAAGTTTTACTGCTATGGTCAATCAATGATTATATGCAAATAACAGAAGTAGAGGAATAGTAAGCTCGATTACCTACAAATGTAGTAAGAAGAGACAATAGAATGGGCAGACGTTGGTACAACAGCAAGACAAGTCTTATGAGTTAAGTTTTCAATTTCAAGGTATTTAGATATTTAAAATAATTATCTTCATTTTATTTCCTGACAGTAATTGTCGTAGGAAGCACAATGATAAGTGTTTTCATAAGAATAATATTAATTGGTTAAAAGAGCCTGGTTACCTCCAATCATTCTTCCTAGTTTACACAGTTTATTACTCTAGAGAGTGAAATCCAGAAATCCATACTCAATATTTATGCTGTCTTAATTGAAGTAAAATTCCCAGCAGCTTCAGCAGGACTTTTACCTAAACCAATTTCTGAATAAGAACTTTGGAATCTGGACCCCAGTGGAAATATGCAATCTGAATTTAAAAAGAATTGCTCTGAGTATACAGAAGCTGTAACATTCAGCAGCTGAAGAAGAGAATTCACAGCATCCTAGGTTTTAAATTATTAATTCCTAGGAATTTGTTTTCCTTCAAAACTTTTCACTATGAAAGAAATTGTTCTTTTTGGTGTGGGGCTGCTGTCAGTCAGATTTGCAGTGCTCTTCCTCCAGCTAAGGAAGTAGTGTGATCTGGTTACTCTTCACCAACCAGTCTACTTATGCTATACAACCCCAGCGGACACCTGGTCAGCTATAATTCATTATGGTAGATGAAGCAATCATTGAGGAATAAGACTTCCTTGTGAATTAACACAGAGCTATGCCTCTTTTGCGCACCTCAGGTGAAGAGCAGGTTTTGACTACATCCAGACTCTAAATGAGCTACTTGAATAATTAAAATAGTGATATATATTGTTGGGCCATATGACAATGCATACGTATTTGTTGTCACTTCCAATATTTCATGTTTAGTTAAAGGTGGTATTCAATATTTGATCTTAAATAAGACTAAGCAAACAGAGACTTCTGTAAAAACTATATAAATGCACACCATGTCACCACTATTTGACCTTTTGTGTCTCCTGTGTTTTCAAGCAGTACTGATTTGAATTTGGCTAGAAGAATGTTCCTTTGTGTGAATTAATTTTTTTTTTTTTTTTCAAATTGTGCAAAATAAGAGCAGATTAATGTGGAATTTCCTGGGAGTTTTTTGAGTTTCATTGACTGTGACAGCGATCATTATGGGCACTGCAGCTCTGGTCCAACTAGGTGAGAGAGCTTGACATAAAAATAGATAACCCTACGTGGGACACAAAATTAAAGATATAATCAAACAATGATATCCAAATGATATCTACCTATTCCCTGCTGCCTTATTGAAACATGTTCTCTTTGAGGACAATTGTCTTACGAAGGTCCAGCCTTTCTCCAAACTCAGGGAAGAGAAATATTATTGAGACAAGTCATGTCTGTAAACATCTCTGTTTCATGATTTATGTAGCGTATTACTTTTACTTTCCGAATGTTTCAAGATGTTGCAGTGTTAGAACAAAAGAATAATTCAGAGTATATAAAGTAATTAAAAAAAATCAAAATTATCACAAAACTTTACTTAAGTATTGCACAAGAAACTACTTGCAATACTGCAACAATCGTATCTTTCACTGTATACTTTTTTTTTCAGGTTGTACAAAACTTTGAGTGTTGAATTTGATATTAATATGGGATAGAAAGGGTGATAAAGTGCAGTAGTGAATATTATAATTATTTGGCATTTAGAAACCAAAATGTAACTATTTTGATTAAGCATAGAGGTCACTTGATATATTTCTGTTTCCTGCTTCTATGAGCACAACTTAACATATTTTTTTCTCATCAAATCTCATTATCACGTATTCAGATTCCCCAGTCCTAAAAATGTGGGGTTTTTCTAGAGATTTTTTTCTAGAGAAATAAGTTTTGCAAAGCTTGTGTTAAAGAACTAATGGAAGATTAAGTGAGAAAACAAACACAGTGGTAGAATGAACACAGCCTCTGTGTATTTGTTTAAGAATTTGGGTCTAAAAGTGCTGCTGAAAATAAGCTTTAAGATTAATTGCTATATTATTCAGGGAATCATACTGTGCTAACACGTTTACTGCTTGGATCAATCTACCACTCAGATTGACTAACAAGTAAGGAATCAGAGCCTGATCATTTGAAGTCTGTGAGAGGTCTCCAACTGAGTTTGATCAGAAAAAAAATGGGACCTTTGCTCCCTGCCTGATACTTCCCACAAAAGTTCTGTGTTTTGAATGGTGCCATACTGAGACTTGACATCTTTGAAAATGCATATATACTTAGATTAGTAATAAATTATAAACATTTGATAGAATGAAAAGAAAAAAAAAACTGTAAAACTAGATTAGTCTCTAAGACCATGAAAGGAAAATGTCTTTATTTATAGCCAATATCATGGTTTATCTTTTGGTGCTCATAGTAGTTTTTTTTAATATTCCCTTGGTCTTAAGTGATATTAGTAGTACAACATATTATCATCCTCTACACATTAGGAAGCTGTAAAAAATAGCTGCCTTTTCTGTACCTTTTTTCTAATGAACTTAAATTAAGTGTTCTTTATCCCAAAGTAAAAATAAAATAGGGGAAAATACGTGTTTAAAAGACAGTAATTTTTCAAAATTACTTGTTAAATTAAATTTCCTCTTTTCTATAGTTAGCAAAAAAACCCAAACAGATTAGTCTACGTATATTTTTCTTTTGGTAGCACAGGGAACCCTCCATAATGACCTGAGTATTCATGGTCTCTTGTGACATGAGGTCATTCCTTTCTAAGACCCATCCTGTTCTGTACTAAAGTCAAGTAAGAAAACCTCTAAAGGATAAAAATGAAGCACAAGGATTGGAACATAATTGGTCATTTTTTCATTAGCTGCTTCTCTGCAGTATGGAACACCATCATGTAATGACCAAAAGATGCCGAAATCTTCTCTTGTAGGTAAAGTAGATAGTACAGAATTAAAGACGTTGTTATACTGAGGGAAAATTTAATCCAAAATGGGGAGATATAGAATGAATTCCTACAGTCATAGTGTCTTTCCATAGGTGGCCTGGGGATATTTTAAGATTCCCTCCTCCAACCTACCAAATCACAGTATGGAGTTACTCAGCGTCTCCTTTCCATGGAATGTTTTGCCACATCTTACCTCTAGTGCACTTTTATGTTCTAATATGCTTAGTTTCAAAGGTGTAGGCATTTTACTAACAGATTAAACTGCAAGGAAACTTAATAGTGTAAATGACAAAGTTCAGTCACAGGTGATCTTCTGTCTAATGGCACATTCCATACTAGTTCATGGTTTGATGATGACAGGAATTATTTTTTATCGTATTATAACCTGAAAATTCAAAGTAGTGAAAACTAACTTGTATAGGTTGTAATTATAATGCTTTTTTCCTCCTCATTGCATATGGATTAGAGTCAGATTGAATTATGTCTCCAATTTCTTTTCCATACAGTATGAATGGAGGAAGGTCAAGTGTACCCAGTAATGTTTTCTCTGTGGAAAGAAAGAGTGAATTGCAGATGCAAGTGACACCAAAAGCCTTTTCATCCTGACTCATAGCTCCAATGTTATAGCTATTATCTCTGGACTAGCAGTTTACAGTTAGTATCAAAATGACCTAACGTGTTGCTGGCCAAATGGTATATGATTGGCTGATAATGAAGATTACTGCTTGTCTGTAAGTTTTCTTGCTCTAAATATATTAATAATTCCTTTGAAAGAAAATTGATTTGTCAGAGGCAAACATTCTGAGTATAGATGTTTAATGGGATGTTTCAGTGCACTAGAGTACCAGATATAGAGCTTTCTTGATTAGTTTTATTACTCTGAAATCCCAGATCAAAAGAATTCTGGACTCACTGGAATTATTGAGAGTCTTTCTGCTGATTTCAATAATCTCAACAAAAAGTATTTAATAAAATAAAATCAACATCAAAGCCTGCACAAAGAAGAGACCATATTGCTTGAAAAGGCTTAAAACAAAACCTAGATATTTATTAAACAAAATTATGGTAAGGTGTTTCATCGTTGTCGTCTTTTCTTCGTTCAATATTTATTTCATAACTTTTCTGCTGGAAGACTCAAGCTTAGGATTTCTTTACTATTTAATGCCTGAATAAATATTCCTTAACAACAACCACATTTTTCTTTTATTCAAATTTTATTCTTATGTTGTGTCAGGTAAATACCAAATATTGCCATTTGCCCTCACTAGGCTAAAATATTCCCTGGGAGATACCCCAGTTCAGACTGGATTGTTGTATTTAGTTTGCACCAGATAAATAGAAGAGACCCCTTATTTTGTATCCAGCCAAACCTATCTTTATAATTTTTATACTTTCATCTGAGCCCACAGCAAAGGAAATGACACATGCTGAGCAACTTTCTATGCTCATGGTAATCTCACTGTGACAGATTTACTTTAATCTGTCAATGATTTGTGTTTGACAGAAGCTTGCATAAATGTTAAGAGAATTAAAAATTAGGCAAACCTTTTCTCTTTAAACTCAGGATGCAAAACTGGCAGGGAGTTGGATACCTCTAGCCAAGACAATTAACGTATCAAAGAAAGTTCCTTAGGGNATAATTGATGTTTTCCACTCTCCCTCCAGAATGGGAACTGCAGTAAAAGATGAGTAGGTTTACATACAATGCACATAACCAGTCTGAGACATGAGGGACAAATAGGCAATTTCTGTAGCAATAATTAACACATCAGAGAAGACAGTCAAACACAAGAGAAGGGTGTGCCTTTTTTCATAAAGAGAATCTGAAAAATACAGCTTTGTGCCTGGCAAGGCATCAATGGCAAAAGTGATCAGATAAAGAGGGTGGGTGCTTTCTTTAGGTCTAAGATTTTGGCTTCCACTCACTGTCTTTCTATATAATTGATCCAGTGTCTATTGAAGTAGGTGGAAAAACTCCCATTGAATTCAGGGCTGCTGATGCAGAAATGGTCTGGCCAAATTTGTGACATCCCCTTCTCTAAGAGATAATGTAGGAAGCTTTGTTGGTTTCTTGTCTATTCCATCTGAAATCACAGTTATTCACTCTAAGGGTCTTGCATTGAATGCCGCTGATGTTTAGTTTAGATGGTTATTCTTGCTTCCAGGTCCAGAAGACTGCAACTATGTAGTATTCATAGGAGAGAGGAAGATTTGCATATGTGTTTTCCAGTTAGGAATGCTACTTTCAGATTAGTACTTAATTATTTTTTTCCTTTAAAATAGGTAGAACCATAAACATGATGATACTATTATCATCGTGGTTATAAATGTTGTGCTCCATAAACAGGGCACATGAAACTGGTCTGCCTGGTCATTGGGAATCTTTTGCGTGGATGAGTATTCACTGAGCTAAGTCTTAAAAAATGCTTGTCAGGTTGTACTTGAACAAATCTCTAAATGAAGCTAGGGCATATTTTGCTTGAATAACCACTTCTGAATTTAGTCTGGTTTGCTTTGGAGAAATATTGATTTGGCAATGTTTATACATGGACCATTTTGAGGTTTCATTAAAATTTGAGAAAAAAACAATGGCCGCACCCACATTTTTACTAGAAAAAAGTGCTATAATTTCCAGAAGAAATTTATAATGTTAGCTCTTTTGTTTACCTAGTTTCATGTCAAGGTTAAAAGAATAGAGTGCACTAGTGTTAGGAAACCTCAGTGTCAGCATGAGATGAAGTACACCAGCGTTACATTTCTGCATCAATCACAACTAGTAAGTTCAAAACCACATCAGCTAAGGTTATTGTGCCCTTGACTTGAAATGTAAAGGTCGATGCAGAAACAGTCACTTAATGCTGTTAAACTTCTTCCTTGTCAAATCACATATCACTAATGAGTTTTCGACTGCAAGTTTGGCTATGTAAGTTGTCAGATTTCTTCTGCATTCATACTGTATGAACAGGTATTGGGATAAAAATACCAATCACAGTCTTGTCAGAGTTAGAAGGGACCTCTAGAGATCATTTAGTCCAATTCCTTTGCTAAAGCAGGGTTACCTAGAGCACATCACTCAGGACTGCATCTAGGCAGGTCTTGAAGGTCTCCAGAGAACGGGACTCCACAACCTCCCTGGGCAGCCTGTTCCAGGCCTCTGTCACCCTCATCATAAAGAAGTTTTTCCTCATATTTGAATGGAACTTCCTGTGTCCCAGCTTGTGCCCGTTGCCCCTCGTCCTGTCACTGGGAACCACTGAAAAGAGTCTGGCTCCATCCTCCTTCAACTCACTCTTCAGATACTTATAAGCATTAATAAGGTTTCCCCTTAGCCTTCTCTTCTCCAGGCTGAAGAGTCCCAGCTCTCTCAGCCTTTCCTCATAAGGAAGGTGCTTCAATTCCTTAATCATCTTTGTTGCCTCTCTTCAGTAGTTCCCTGTCTCTCTTGAACTGGTGCAGGACCCTATACTTGGCCTTGTTGAACCTCACTGGGTTCTTCTCTGCACAGCTCTCCAGCCTGTCCAGGTTCGTGCTGGACGGAGGCATTGCCCTCTGGAGTGTCAACCAGCCCTCCTAGTTTGGTATCATCAGCGAACTTGCTGAGGACATACTCTGTCCTCTTGTCCAGGTCATTGATTAATGTGTTGAATAAGACTGGATAGACATCAGCTACAATCTTCTTCTCTTGGGCGACACCACTGGTTAAAGGCCTCCAACTTGACCCTACTCCATTAATTACAACTCTTTGAGTTCTGTCATACAGCCAGCTCTTGATCCACCTCACTGCCCCCTCATCTAGCGCACACTTCCTCAGTTTCCTAATGAGGATGTTATGGGAGACAGTGTCAAAAGCCTTGCTGAAGTCAAGGTAGATGACATCTACTGCTCTCCCCTCATCTAGCTATCCAGTTATAGCATCATAGAAGGTTATCAGATTTATCAAGCAAGATTTAGATTTACCCTCGGGAAATCTGTGTTGACCAGTTCCAATAGCTTCCTGTTCTTTAAGATGTTTGGAGATGACATCCAGAATGAGTCGCTCCATTTCCTTCCCAGGGACGGATGTGGGAGGAACCGGCCTGTAGTTCCCTGGGTCCTCCTTTTTGCCCTCTTCGAAGANTTGCCCTCTGGAGTGTCAACCAGCCCTCCTAGTTTGGTATCATCAGCGAACTTGCTGAGGACATACTCTGTCCTCTTGTCCAGGTCATTGATTAATGTGTTGAATAAGACTGGATAGACATCAGCTACAATCTTCTTCTCTTGGGCGACACCACTGGTTAAAGGCCTCCAACTTGACCCTACTCCATTAATTACAACTCTTTGAGTTCTGTCATACAGCCAGCTCTTGATCCACCTCACTGCCCCCTCATCTAGCGCACACTTCCTCAGTTTCCTAATGAGGATGTTATGGGAGACAGTGTCAAAAGCCTTGCTGAAGTCAAGGTAGATGACATCTACTGCTCTCCCCTCATCTAGCTATCCAGTTATAGCATCATAGAAGGCTATCAGGTTTATCAAGCAAGATTTAGATTTACCCTCGGGAAATCTGTGTTGACCAGTTCTAATAGCTTCCTGTTCTTTAAGATGTTTGGAGATGACATCCAGAATGAGTCGCTCCATTTCCTTCCCAGGGACGGATGTGGGAGTAACCGGCCTGTAGTTCCCTGGGTCCTCCTTTTTGCCCTCTTCGAAGACTGGAGTGAAATTTGCCTTCCCCATGACCCTTCAAAGATGATGGAGAGTGGCCCAGCCAGTTTTATATTACGACAACTTCTGCACTTTAGGTTAAAAAATGCGTATAACTTTTATTTTCATTAAAAAGAACTGCTATTAAATCAAAACAGAAACACAAGCAAACAGAAGATGGAATAGTCAAGCTAGTACATGCAAAATAATTATTCAGCACTGCAGACTAGTCTTTTGCAAAGCCTTAAATAATATATGCAGAGAGGTTAGAAATCCCTGGTAAGGAAGTTTTGAATTTTGTCCTTGTCGTGGTTCTGATCTTACATGACCTCTTCCATACTAAACTGTGCCCTCATGACTCGTTATTTTTTCTCTCTTATTTTTTTTTTCTCTTGGAGAAAAAACCTGTATCCAACATCTCTCTGTATCTTTCTCTCCCCAATATTTTCTTTGGAGCTTGCTAAAATTTATAGTATCACATGTATTTTAGTGTAATTAAAAACAAGTTTGTTTTGTTTTGGTGGTGTGTTTTTTGTTTGTTTT
>VXBW01008533.1:481594-523430 GCA_013400375.1 Thinocorus orbignyianus
ATCTAAAACTGTAGCCAAGCCGATAGTTTTCCTTTAACTGTCTGTTCAAAGGGGTGGGTGGGGAGAGTGTTAAATATTTTTTTTAAGAACAAACTGCTTCATGTTAGTCAAGGTGCCAGACTTCAATTTTTAAATTTTTATTTAAAAAAAACAAAACAACACAAAGCAACCTATAATATGTCCATTGAGAAACTTCAAATGGACTTTTTAGGAAATAGTTTTGGAAATAAATATTTGTCCATATTGTACATTTTCAAAAAGATACCAGTATCTCTTTATTTCTTCTATTGTTACACTCTGAAAGTTTTTTTACTCTAAAAAATAATAGAAACAGATATTTTTATTTAGGAAGTGGGTGGCCAGGTACTGGTTAATCTAGCAATTTTAAATTGGAACGTACTAGTGAATGGTACAAACTTTTTATGTTACAAATTTTTTTTAACTGAATTAAAAAATATGTGAAGGAAAGTGCAGAATGATGAGGGGTTAGAAAGCAGACTAGAAAACAAAGGTATAAAGACATACTATATTAAGCCCAGAGGCACTGCACTTTATTTATACAACTGAGAATGTCTATAGAATAAGCAACAAGCACAACAGAGGTTTGACTAATAGATGAGTATGAATCGGTAGATTTGTATTCTTCTCACATAGCCCTCTTCCCATAAGCAGAGAAAATGAAAGAAACCTCCTTCTGAGCTCTCTCACCCATTCATCCTTTCCAAATCTGATGCTCACAGTTATGACAGTTAAATTTAACTTTTGGCAACCCAGGGTACTAATCTTACATGACCTCTTCCATACTAAACCGTACCCTCATGACTCATTACTTTTTCTCTCTCTTATCTTTTTTTTTCTCTTGGAGAAAAAAACTGTATCCAAAATCTCTCTGTATCAAAATAGTAATATTACTACTAATAAAAAAACTAAAATAAAGGTCTAGAACCTCTATCTTTATCTATGTAAATCTAGAGTTACAGCATAAGTTTCCATGTCATGGAATCTGGATTATTTCTAGCTTGTAGTGTTCCTGCTTCAATTTAGTTGCATGGAAGGACATTTTCTAAATATCAGGTTTTCATCTACCCTTGAGTGCCAATAAATCAATAACAAATTGCTGTGCTGTTAAAATCAATTGGCTAATTTGTCTTTGAGGTTTTCATAGGGGGGCAACTCGAAAGAATGGAAAGCACCATCTCAGTCATGATAAAACACTCCCAGCAAAATAGGTTTACAGGCTCAAGGCGACAGAGAAATCAACATTCCAGTAACTGGTTTGTCACTAAAAATACATCAGACATTGTATCACTAATATGCAGTGTACATTCAGATCCTCTAGACTTTTCACAAATGTAGTACTTGGGTATTACTTGAAGGTATGTGTGAGGGCTTGAGCTATCCACCATTAATAAAGGGTCCTGAACATTTATATTCCTTGTATTAAAATATATATTGCTGTAACCAGTTTGTGCATCTGTGGCCTTAAATATTCTGTGCAGATGGGGTTTGAGAAGGACTCTAGTGATTCACAGGCCTTGTCCTCGATCTTTTACGAGAGAACATTAACCTTGGTGAAATATGTTCAAAGAACAGGGTGTTGACCTTGCAAATGTTGCTGCTTCCCTGTCAAGCTCCCCATGTGGGACTTCCTCCATCTCCCTTAGATGGTATCTGAAGCCATATATGGGAGTACTGATTTTGCAGGGGGAATAATATTAGAATACAAATCGTATTCTCCTTATTATTTTGCCTTTTCAATGTAATACAAAAGCACTGCAATATGCTTTCAGCTGTGAAAGATGATTGAAAGATGAGTACAGTGGGCTTGTGTATAGTATTGTTGCTTTACCCAACCTCCTTCTGTTTAAATAGTTTTACTTTGCCTCTGTAATTACGGCACTTTGTTTTTCTCATGTTTCATATCTACAGTTGGGCAATGACAGAAACAAATGCCATATCTGATGAACCTGAAAGTGAAAGTAGGTAAGTAGGTGGGAACAAATTTGCCAAGTCTTATTCCAGCTGACAGGTCTGTCTCTTGTGATATTAATAATGCTTCAAGAGTGTTGATATAAATCAAGATATAGCCAGAAGCAAGCCATAGACAGGATGGGGGACCAGTGGCTCTGCTGTTTTAGTATCCCCAAACCTAATAACAAGACTGCAGCTTTCAGCTGTGAGTACCTTCCTTCTTATCCCAGAAACTTGTACAACAATTATGTTCCATGTCTGCCTGTATGTAATGAATCACATCAGGCATCCCCTGGGCTAAACCAGTGAACTTGATTTAAAGTTCGATCCAAAATCCTGTGGTTTTTAAAAAAAGGCTTTTCATTGACTTGGTGGGGTCAGTCTCAGCGTGTCACTGGCACTTACTTCTCTGGCTACTTCTGTGCCGTGGGAGGTCCACATTTCCAGAGCACGTCAAAATCAAAATACCGGCTTGATCCTCCAGCCCTTATATAAGAAGATACATATTAATCATCAACAAATAAGATTGTAACTGGGAATGTTGGTTATAGGCCTGCTGCTTCTGCAAGCATGGGACAATATTAGCTCCTCTGGGCACTGTGGAGCCTCTCTTGTCTTTTGTTGGTGAAGTGCTCAGCCTGAAATTAGTAAAGAACAGGGCTATCTACGAGCTACATAATGGAAAGAAATGACACTGGGGCCAAAATAAGTGCCTTTTAGTAAGGCCCTCAAGGGAAGGGTCTCTGTGAAAGAATCCTTGACTAATAATGAGGTGCCTTTTGGAAGTCAAGGGCGTTTTGTTTCCTCTATGTAGCATTCTGTTCCTAAAATATATATTTTAACACCTGCAGCTGCTGATTCTGCTATTCTGATGTCCCATGGTTAAGACAGCAAACACCAGAGGACAATACTCTGGCAGGAACTACTCTGCCTGCACTTTTTCCTCCATGAAAGATACACGAAGGTCAAAAAATTTCAAGGGAGGTTTTGTGGACAAGAGAGCTGCTATATTCCTGTAGTGGAAGGTGTGTGCCACGGTAGCATATGAGAAATTATCATCGTTTCATTTCTTTGCATGAGCTCTTCAGATACCTCATTTTCCACTTGTGTAGGGTGTTCTCTCCTGACAGGGAAAATTTTGTCACGCTAAGGCCCTTTGTCCTTCTGAACCAGCAGTCAAATTCTGGTCTCTTAGCCTTCTTCCCAGTCCCTCTCTCTGCACTGCTTCTCTTTCTTTTTCACTGGTTTCCATTTCTTTCCTCACTTAAACCCCCCTTGTAAAAGGGCTCTTTCTTCCTCTTCTCCTTTTCCTGACAACTTTTACTCCTGGAAGCTGTGTGCACCTACATCAACCCTTTCTTTGCCTTGTTAAATGAACATCCTCCATTATAGCAATATATAGTCTCTAAGCAAAGGCATAATATTTTCTATAAATTCTGAGGAGAAATTCCCTTTTTGATGTACTTGATGCCAGCATCAGTTAGATCTATGTGCCAAAGATGGATGTTGCTCCAAATCTGAACACCAAGGATGATAAATGGATGGAAATAATGCCCTCAAGACCTTGAACTTCCCAGAAAACTCTCGTTTACTTCCACCAGGGTATTCAGAAAAGGAAATTAAATGGCTTAACATCTGCACTCTTTTTGCTGAACTGTGGTTGCTGAGTTTAATGCAGCATTTATGCCTAACCGAATAAATCATCTGTGCAGCATGTTGAGTTTCTGATTATAATAAGATAGGACAATAACCAATAAGACATGAAACCACATCTCCAACAGTATGATAGGACTGACAGAGAGAGAAAAAAGTATCCCTTTATCCTTGAGGAAAACGGTCCGTGTGGAGACCTTGAAAATCCATTTGACCATTGCACAGTAGGGCAAGAGAAGCAACTCTTACTTGTATCTTTTTGGATGAGATTTCTGATCACAACTATTACAGAATGCTGGAACTCTACAGCATGGAAACTTCTCTCCACATCTGTGCCCGCCTTGATGGTAAACATTTGAAATATTGCCCAAAAAACACTTCATTGGGTTGAACAGTTTAGTGTATTTTTCTAGCATTAATAGACTTAGACTTTACATTTTTCAGATGTGGACAAGCTTCTCTTACTCTTCTTGGATTCCAACTAAATTCCCTTCAATCTTGGTTTAGCTTCAGCAGGTCCTCCTGTTAACAGGGAACAGACTATGCCAAACTGAAGAGTTTACCCTCATTTGAAGTTTTCTATCAAACTATGCCTTTTTCTGTTCCCTAACAATTGCTTCCCCCCCTCACTTGAAATGAAAGAATAATTTGTGGCTTGTTATTACACATATTAATTACCTTTACTGTTAAGTTGTCTTTTTCATACAGACTATTTGAACATTTTGCTATGTCATATTATTATTTTTTTTTCTTTAAATGTAAATAAATCCTCCACAACAATATCAGATGATGGATTCTCTTCATTTATATAACCTTGCCTTTACCAGGTGCATTTATCCCAGAAAGGCCTGGCAAGCCCCAGGGTTCTCATTTTTCTTGTAATCTCCTTTCATTGGCATCTAAAGTGGCATTCAGCACACAGACACTTTGACCTTGAAATCTTCTTGATAGAACAGAAAAGCAAGACCCTTTAAATAATAAAAGAAGCAGTCCATAGTTTTATGGTTATAAAATAAGATCCCATTTCTTTTCAAATGCTGTGATGATTTTTCAGTGTCTACATTTGCGCTCTCTTTGGAGAGTTACAAGTTTCTTTTTTTCATCTCCTGAAAACACATCTGATGTCCAGAAGGTATCTTCTTTTTTTAAATAATACATCTTATTATAATTCCTGGAAGTGCTAGTTGTCTTTTCTCATCTTTAACCTTCTCTTCTTTCAATATTAAACACTCCTCTTTTTCTGCTACTGTTTTTTCCTTCATTTTCTTGACAGAATGCTCTATGTTTTATATTATCATGCTCTCTTTTGACTAAAGATCCTGTAGCATTTTGGATATTCAAAATTAGTCCTTAACTGCCCATTGTTCAGCCTTTATAAATACTATATTAGCTTTCTTTTTAACAAAGAGAACCACAATGTCCTATTCTTATCAAGAATACAGTGATGAAAACTCATGCACTTTACTTCTGGTACAGTCTCTCATTAACAGAAATGGAAAACTGATTTTGTAGTCTGAATATGTACCTTGATAATATAATAGCATGCGTCTCATTGACAGAACACAATAAAATATATTTCATTGATACAACACCTCAGTTTCATTTTTAATAAGTAAGAGTTCACAGTATTCCAGACAATTCATTCTGTGATCAGAGTTTTGGGAGAGACTTTTAAAAAACCTTGCCTGCTGGACATATTCTCCTGTATTTCCCTATGGCGCATAAAGCATTTAGGACTAATTAAGCTGTCACCTTTAGAAACCACAGCTTGGAAAACTGGGAAGAGTACAACTCAGATACCGCCATTGCATTTATGTGGCAATGACTTCTCTAGGGCCTGGGAGCAGCAGTGTGTCTGCATCTATTCAGGATGGTTCTGCATCTTCAAGGAGAATGACCCCAGCACAGCAGGACAGAAACCTCACCATGAGTTCATGAGCCTTGCCCCACAAAGCAGCAAAGTTAGCTTCTCAGTGCCTCTTCTGGGGAGGCTTGCAAGTTAGAAAGAAGTGGTTGCTTTTAAAAGGGACTGAAATCTCCTGTTTATTCATGCATACTGGATTGCATACACTTGACAAGAGGATACAGATGGGTGGAGGGGGGAGGAGGTTTGCAGACCCTGCAAAATTATTTTATTTTAGATATTAATGACAGCTTGTGAGCTATTGTTTCGATGTGGTAGTTTTCTTGAGTGAATGTTCTCCTGCTGCAAATGCTATGCCAGGTTATTGCTGTGTGAGTATATCAACCCTCAAAAAGTGATAATGGCACAGCTCAGTGGCCTGTGTAAGCTTCCTGTCTCTTCAATGCCAGTGCATGAGAAATTTTTATTCTCCCTCTGTGCTTCTCTTTTTCACACTCAGTTGTTCGTTCTTCACATTCTCAGCTCTATTTTCATTGTGTTTCTCACTGGAGTTTCTCTCTGCTCCCTCACTGATCCTTCGTTTGTAGTCTCTTCTAAGCAGAATAACAATCAAGTGACATTCAATTTTGCACCAGCCTTTTCAAAACAGAGTGTTCCAGCTGATTTGAAATTAAGCAGCTTGAATATACTATTTACAAATTCATACACAGATGTGTTAGACATAAATCAAAATTATAAAACTTGAGGAAGTGTTTTTAAAATCGCAGCATACATATGAATAAGGATAGCCTTTAGCCTTGAAAAAACATTCACTGGAATTAAAATTTTGCAGTTGGCTAATCCCACTAGCTGATACCCTGCAAATACTAGATAATTTTTAATGTTGCAGAACTCGCACCTCATTATGATACAAAGGCCAAAATTTCTGAGATTTATGTTTAGTCTGTGTTGTAAAATTATGTGCAATTAGATTGTTTGTCCATGTTTTTGTATGTCTGTGAATTGATATATGTAAAGATTAAATAGATAGCATTTAAGAAGGAAATTTGTGTGCATGTAGAATTCAATTCCACTGTAACATCATATACCATATCTCTGTCTCCAAACTATCCATCCGTCCTTCAGCAAATTGCTTAACACGTAGTTAAGTTCTTCAATTCCATTTAAATACACACTTCTAAGCATATGGATATGTACTCTGATATACATAAAAGTGAGTTTATAATCTGAATTAAGATAAATGGACATGATCCTGTAGGCACTTGAAGTTGGCTGAAGTCACCAGAAGTTTCGTTATTGACTTCAGCAACCGTGTGAGTATTAATGGCTGAAAGCCAGGACCTCATTTAAGCCTGCAAATTGAGTCACCTGTTCCCAGTAAAAAGTTTTATACATACAAAGTTTTGTCCAGGATTCTAAAATGTGGCCATGTCAAAATCAACTCCTGAAATTTTATACAAAGTCAGACACCTCATCTAGTGTGTCTAATAGTTCTGAATACATATACATATTCTAAATTACAGGTATAATGATTCTGGCCTGTTTTGCTTGTATAATGCTCTGTATGTGAGCTAAAGGCCTGGATTCTATGATGCATGTAACCACACCAGGATAAACCCTGAGAAATGCTCTATCCACGGTTTTCTTTTCTAGCCAGTACTCTTGCATTAAAACAACTTTCAGCGTAATGTTTTCAGAAAAAAGTTTTCAAACAACCATTCAGGTTATCATATGAAACAACTCATGCGATTTTACCTTCTCACACAAGACTTAAATCTATCTTGAAAGACATAGTTAATTTTTAATGATTTTTCTCCAGAACCCAGCTAACTTTCTAAACCTAAGGCTGATATTAGCCCATAAATGAATTACATCAATCAAAATGGACTTTTTTTTCTTCAAGTTGATTGATGTAGTTTTTTATTAAAGTGACCTTTTTTGGAAATGTTTTGACTATAATGATTTCCTGTCCTTTTTGCTCAGCAATCAGAACAGCACAACTGGCATAAGTCTGTTTCAGCTGCTGGATGTTAATGCTCGAAGGGAAGCGAGCTGCACAGGATGCATGCCTGTGGGATGGTGGCAGTGGATACAGGTAAGTGCCAGCAGCAATGAGCCATGGAAATTCAGAATCCTAACCTGAGAGGTTAGTGAAAACAGGGGGCCTAGGTCTCACAGAACTGACAATATAGTCAGATTGCTATCCTGAATTTAATTAGGTTACACTAAATTCCTTAGAGGAAGTTTTGCTCTTAAGTGTATGACGTGTATGGGCTGACTCATGTTTTATACAGGCAGACTGATTTTCATTGTGTTGGAAGTCTGACACCTAGAAAAACTGTGATTTATGCTTGTAAATTATACCTATTATATAGTTAAAAAAACATACCTGCATCTCTGTGAAACTGACTGGTAGCTCCTTGTATGAAACCACATTAGTATGAATTTTCTTAAAAGATGTAATAAGGATGGTGGTGATATTTTGGAGTCTCTGGATCAATGTTATATTAGATATTTCCATTTAAAAGAGAGCACAAGTAAATTCCACTGAATGAAAAATTATTCTAAGAAACATAGGCCAAAACTTCATGCAATTCAACTGTTCAAGAACAGTTACCAAAAAACATTTCCATTCCATTGAAAAAAAAATTTCAGAGCACTTCTAAAACTAAAGTGAGACGTGTGCTTGGATAAGATGCCCCATACGCCCCATAAAATGCCCTTAAAACCCTTCTGGTTTTAGAGTATGTGGGCAGTACTGCAGGCTTATTTTCATTTAAACACTATTAAATATCATATCCATTCAGGCATTGTACTGAACAAGACAAACTCACTATGACAGTTTTAGGGTTTTTTTCCTTAGTTTTCAATGCAGAGAAGACAATAATCTTTAACATGTAAAGCTGTGTTTATTTTCTCCTGTTTGTAGGAGGAGAGGTAGCAAAATTATTTCTGTGATATTCTTTCAACTGTGAATTACATTTTTGTAATAAATTTGTGACCTTGATATCTTAGTAAATAAATCAGAAATACAGAATATAAGAGAACTAACAGGATCTGTTTAAAAATAAGTAATTACAAGCTATTCTACTAGCAGGATTTATTTCATAGAGCGTATGGATTCTCTAATTAAGAAGAACACTTTTATTTTTTTATCTTTTAATCTCTTAAGCCACATATAATACTTCAAGTTCTATTCATGTATTACCAAATTGTCAAACGCGCTTCCTTTTGCACCTGAAATTTTGTTCCTATTCAACTCTCTTTTATTAAACACTGAAATTAAATAAAAAAAAAGAACACAACATAGAATAGCATTTAGCTTTGAAGCTAATGCTAATGCTGGACTTTCTTTCAAATTCCTGTCTTATTCTAACTCCTTTACATTTGTAATCCAGAAGTTTAGTGCTTCTGTCTGTTGGAAAGTGTTCATCTTACATGTATTCTTTATTTATGGCTGCTTTTTTCTATTTCTTAGGTCTATAGGATGATGCATGCATTACACAATTATTGTTGTGTCAAATATACTGAATATCATTGGAATAATAACATTAAAAATAGGTGTGGTTGTTGCAATGAAGTATAGGACATAGTTTAGCCCTTTAGAAAGCAATGTTCTTTCTGTCATTTGCTTTTGTTGTCTACATAGTCAGAAAAATCCCAATAGTTAAGTAGAGCAACAATCCAGGAACTACATTTTGATAGAAAGTAGGCTAGGGTTTACTCCAGAATTTTAGTCTTCCTTTCTTTGTTAAGCATACCTGCTAGGAGGCCCGAATCTTGCCGGATGTTAATGAGCATGAATACTTGGTGGCCAGATTATGCTTTTGCTTCTTGTGTGTGCCAGATGGAAAAGGATTAGAGAAACTTTTTTGTCAAGAGTATCCAACTCTGGAGATCAATAAGATTCTGGTGCTGAATCCAGTTCTTGCTGGGTCATGGAGCAGAAAGGATATACCAAATTATAGTAAGCTAAGAAGAGAAATCAGTACAGTCCTGTGCAGAGGGCTTGAGGGATAAGTGACTCTCCTTGATGCTCTATTCTATGTTTACTCTTCTTCACTGAAGTATGTGTCTCTGTGTTGTCCACTGACCACCAACCCAGCTACAGGGTGAGTCCAAAGATGACATAGCTATAGACATAGCTCTGAAAGAAAAAAGCCTCAGAACATCTCAGTTAGAAGAGCTGGATCATGAGTTCTGACATGTATTTCTTAAAGGTTATCCTATAACATCTTGACTAGCTGACAACGATCCTGTGTAGATTTTGACTGTTCATATAACTTCAGGAATATTTAGACTTATACAGATCGAAATTGATGGTACCTCTGAGATATAAGGTTAGATGCTACCCAGAAGTTCCCCATGCCCTTGTCCTTGCCCAGGAAACAATGGGTTTATCAACTAAGTCGTCTTGCTTTGTCTGTCTCCAGCCCGCTACCCTTCCATTAAATAGCATTTAGTGCACAAGTCATCCTTCTGTTTTCCATAAGATTACTCCTTTGAGTACCGCTTTATATAGAAAAGGTTGCAGAATTGGCATCTAAATTGCCCACAGCCTAGTGGTTATGACATTAAAGTTTATTACCTTGGATTTACCCACAACTGTGTTGTTCCAAACTGTGGCATAATCACAGTTCAACAGAGAGAATTTTTTAAAAAAATATATAATAATTTTGCTCTTGTTTGAATTCCAACATTATTCAGGTTATAAAACCAAATCAAACCAAAGAAAACCTAAATCAAATAAAAATCCCCAAATAAAAAAGTAGAAAAGTCATGGAAATTTCAGATAATTGATATCTTTCTCTTATTATATGGGAGTTTTTGCAAAGCAAACCTATCCATAGTACTCTTATATTTATGAATTCGTATGCTAGACTTTCTTGTAATCAGTTTTTTGATAACAAGAAGTCCAGCCCGTCCTCTTTGTACTGTACATTGGCTTATCAATAAATCACTCAAATGATCTTAGTCATCTACTGCAAAGTGGAGAAGCTATTCTTTGTCTCCACTGTCAAATCTGCCTCTAAAGTGATTTGTTCACAGATACATGAATATTTATACAGATGACATTTTCAAGGCTTCTTTGGCCCTAAATTCCTAATGGAGAATAATATTCCAGTTTAAACAAGTTAAATTTGTTTTCTTTTAATTTAGTATGAACAAACTGTACAAACTAATACTTACACAGAAAGGTAAAATTGAGGATGGTCATTTTAGCTGAAGGTGTTAGGAATTGTTGATTTGTTTTGATAGCTAATAATGTAATGTAATCATATACCAAAATGCAAAACTTATAAGCAAGTTATAAACATTGGTGAATTGTAAATAAAAGATTTAATAAGGTGGTCTTAGCTGCCAGTTGCCTTCTTAAATTGAAATCTGAAGATGCACACAAGACATCTTTAAGCAAGGTCAAGTAAGGCACATATTTTGGGAAGATATTCTTTTGTGATGTCAGTAAAAAGAGAGGAGGCATTGGACTATATCCTTTACACCACTTGTCATGGTTTAACCCCAGCAGGCAACTAAGTACCACACAACTCCTTGCTCACTCCCCCTGCCACGGGGTGGGAGAGAGAATCTGAAGAGCAAAAGGGGGAAAACTCATGGGTTGAAATAAAGACAGTTCAATAGGTAAAGCAAAAGTGATGCATGCAAGCAACGCAAAACAAGGAATTCATTCCCTACTTCCCATTACCAGGCAGGCAGGTGTTCAGCCATCTCCAGGAAAGCAGGGCTCTGTCACACGTAACTGTTACTTGGGAAGGCGAATGCCATAACTCTGAACGTCTGCCCTTTCGTCCTTCTTCCCCCAGCTTTATGTAGTGAACATGACATCATCGGGTGTGGAATATCCCTTTAGTCAGTTGGAGTCAGCTCTTCTGGCTGTGTCCCCTCTCAGCTTCTTGTGCACCTCCAGCCTGCTCGCTGGTGGGGTGGTGTGAGGAGCAGGAAACACCTTAACACTGTGTAAGCACTGCTCAGAAATACATAGAACACCACTGTACTGTCAACACTGTTACCAGCACAAATCCAAGACATATCCCCATACTAGGTACTATGAAGAAAATTAACTCTCTACAAGCTGAAACCAGCACACCACTGGGTCTGCCAACGTCTGCAGCTGAAGATTTACCCCATTACTGCCATTGTATGTGGAGCAAAAAATCACGCACTTTGCATTAAAGTCTTGGGTCTGACCATGTTCCTTCTGCATCATCTCAGGTGATTGGGAAAAGGGTTGTAACAAACATGGTACACTGAGGTCTGTCAAAATGTGTCATACTTGATCAGTTATCTGTAAGATGTGCAGAGGTCTACACATGAATGGCACTCAGGAAGTTACAACATACTCACAAATAAGCGATTTTCAAAGGAAACCTTTAACAAGGGTTCTCCTGATATGTTATCCATTCTCCGCAGCATCTTAAAACTCCATGCTCAGGGTCATCTTCAGAAGCTGGATTTGTGAGTAAGCATGAAAAAGGTTTGTCAAGCTGCTGTCCATGATGTGCTTAACAAGGTGGAGGAATAAAACAGAGGGTTATTGCTTGAACATTTACGAGATTTCAACTACCAATTTGTTTAAAGTGGTATTATGTTGTTTAAATAAAGTAACATATAATTAATATGAGACTCTGGAACTGTCTCGTTTGATCATATTGGAATATTACAGAGACAATATTTTGTTATATATATATGTGTGTGTATATATATCAGCAAAATACCTGCAAATAATACCGGGGCTGAAATTAATGGTGTTCTCTAGCATCGCAGGGCCTGTTGTGTGAACTCCCTGAAAAGGGGCCTTTGTTTCCATAGGCAACAGAGCTGCTGTGGCACTATGGATCAAACACATCCGGATTTACTTTTATGCCTCTGAGGTAAACAGTTGCCTGCTGCACTACATAAATACTGAAAGAAAAACTCTCTTGGTAAAAGACCTGACCAGCATGAACTGAGGGTAACTGCAGGCTGCTGAGAAGAGCCTAGCTCAGGCAGATCCGTGATAAAAGTATCCTGGGAGAGCACTACATACACTGCCATTTTTGCCTTTTCTATCAATTACTGCTCTTATTTTTTTTTGTTGTGTATTTCACATCTTAAAGAGTAATAAAAAAAAAGAAATAAATCTCTAATGTGGTAATTTTTCTCTCCCCCACCCCCAGGGAGAATATGTTTGGGTTGTCTTGTCATATTGAGGTTGGAGAAAGAATTATCAAATATTTCTAGTTTTCACTCTGAATTGCAGAATTAACTGCAGCCTCAGATCTCAGCCATTTCAAACTGTTGTGGGCATGGCTAAATCGAGGGTTTTAGAAGACAAGATGCAAATCTTGCTGGTGTTTTGAAAACATACCCTTCCATTTTAATAAGGGTGAAATAAATTCAAGCAATATATGATAAATGAAAGCACATGAATAATGACCTTTAAATAAAAAAAATGAGATGTCTTGTGATAGTTGTACAAGAAAAATGAAGCGAGATCACAGAGAAATGTTAGCTACTGACAGTAGCTGGTTATGCTTGAATTTGCTGAGTTTGCTTATTCATCTGATTATGTCATTCTATGCTATCTATGTTTATTTTATTTTGCATTTCCTATTTATCTGGCTAATGCTTTTGTTCTTTAAAGGATAGTTTTTCAAAAGTGGAAGCCCTAGAGACACTGTACACTCCAGTGGTTCAATGCAAATGGAGCCTAACTTGAGCTAAATACACAACATTTTACAGATATTGCGGGAAGAAATGTATTGACTGCTGGTTTTTAGTGGTACCCACGGTCACAGCACTGAAACCTCTTTTAATACACAAAATAATCAAACCCATCAGGTTTTTGTCTTGGTGATATTAAAGAGACTTATAAAATGTATTCATTCTGCTGCTAAAAATGCTCTAGGGCTAACTTAGGCAGCTTAATGAAAAATGAGACCTTGACCTGCACCCAGGTGTTTGTGAAAGAAGTCAGCTGTAAGAGTTTCCAGAAGCACAGAAAAATCTCCTGTCAGAAGGCTGCTTCCCTCTTGCAGGTGCTGATTTCTTAAATGACCAACTCCTGCTCCACATAGATTTGGCACTGTGGCATTCTAGGTGCCCCATGCAGGAAAAACTGCCCCCTTGTCTGCTCACAATGGGAGTCTCAACCTGTCCCTTTGTGATCATACCACTCCTTTTGTAGGCTGTTTCTGCTGGACTAAATTATTTTCAAAAATGAGTTCTGGAAGGTGCCCTTCTGTCTTCGACTTTATCTGCCACAAGAGGTCAGGTACTATGATAATTTTATTTCAGTTGCTCTTGTCAGAGAAGGACTCCTGGAATTAATCTAACTATTCTGTTTCTTTGTCCTGTTTAAGACTACTGACTAAATTAATTATTAAGAGCAAACTCAAAGTGTCATTGTAAGGCAGAAACGTGATAATTATTATGTCGTAAAGTGATGAACACAGTCTGTATGGCAATGCATCTTTTTGTATTGTGTCCTAGGTCTATACTACCTTTTTTTGGTTAATTTGGAAGTTTTCAAAGTCAGCAATGCCATACAGGTCATGATGAGCCCAAGGTAGGCTTATGTTAAATGTGTCCTCAGTGTTCAGGTTAATCTTTTCATTTGTGATTATTTTTTTTTTTCCAAAAATGAATACATAGGTTACAAAAGTAATCTCTGTGTCTTTAAATATCATGGTGGTCTGTTTTTCTAGTAAGAGTAATCTGTGTATTAAAAACCACAACATTCATTACAAAAATCTTACTTTAAGTGTTGTGGGTACTTCCAGGTTGTTTAGATGTAAAAAGTGTAGAGGAATATAAAGGGACAGATTATCTGCACTTTTATATTTAATCCAAAATTACATGTTATTTTATCTGACCTAAATAAGTGGAAAAAAAGTAAATTAGTGAATTGGACAGATTACCAGTGTCTTGAAAGTGGAGATCAGTTCAGATGCTGCTAGGCTGAGCCCTGTAGTCCTTATTTGATCTTCTGAGCTCAGCCTGCTACCTTCACTTTATTTTGGAGAGAAGATTATTTTTATTAGCATGAGTAGCATTTGGTGTTATTTTCTAAAGATTTGTGAGGGCCAGTGTTTGCCAAAACAATTTCAGCTGCTAGGAAATTGTGCGTTGTTATTCTTTCCCCTGAAATTCCTTAGTCTTAAACCACAATCTCGCCCGGTTCCTTGGGATTTAATTATTATAAAGATTCAGGTGACCCGTATTTCCCTGTGCATGAAACTGAACATAAACCCATAAAAGATTATCGTAAAAATATTTTTATCTGGTTATTATTTTTTTTTAAGTAGAAATAATATTTTTGCATTTTTTTTGGTCTATATGTGACTGTCTAAATGTCTTGTCTAATAGTTTTTGAACCTCCAGGCCAGTGTCAACCAAATTTGACAGAATGGCAGAAATATCAAATATAATTGAGCTCTCTTTAGTGTTGTAAAAGTAAGACCCCATAAACATTTTGACTGAGGGAAAGACAGCAGAGAGAGCTCGTGTTTTGTGAGAGAGGTTATAATTTTCCATACCAGATGAAAAGCTCAAATCAGAGCTTAAATCAAAAGATGCAAATCCAGAGGAAACCAAGCTGCATTTATTTCAGTCTTCTTTGTATCACTTTTGTTTCTAATAACATTTTATGGGATTGAGAGATTAAAAAAAAAATAATCCTGTGTATTTATCATTATTTGCACTGTTTATTTAGATTTCACTGTCCAAATGTGTGCACAAGAGGTTCTTTTTTCTTTTAACTTTTTTTGTCAGCATCTAGTCAAGCAATCTAATTTACCAGAGGAGCAAATTATTGTGTTTGTTCTCAAATTACTTATTTTAATCCTATTGTGCGTTCTATCATGTACTCTAAAAACATTCCTCCACCTTTTCTCATTTTTTTTATATATGAAAGCTTTATCATAATCTTTCTTTGAAAATTGATCTGAAAAACCTGCGATCAGTGAGCTGTGGAAGGTACTCCCCTCATTGACTCTGGGTCTTTACATTAGAGCTGGAGAAATAATTCTGAACTATTTTTTTTCTTTGATAGGCATCTTGCCTTCTCTAGACATAGGAAGGGGTTTTAGATCAATGCAATTTCTGTCTACTGACATCGTGCTTAAACTTGCAAACTCAAGCAGGTATTTGAACATGCCAAACAAAGCCTTCACCTTTTTCAGTCAAATTCATCCCTTACTGAAGGCCCTCTTCATGCCCTCAACCCTGCAGGAAAGGGATCTTCTCATTCTGCAACACCTTTCACGTGCTGAGAAGACACAGGCGCCCATGGTAATGCGCATTCTCAGTGACTGCTGACTTTGGTGGAAAATTACCAGTCTGTGTACTTTTTTTTTTTTTTTTCTGAAATCGCCTCTGGATGTTAGATCATGTCAAGGAGGTAAGGGGGACCTGCTTTCTCCTGTATTTATTCCAGCAGGATGAACTCTACAAGAGTGTGTTCTCTGCCCTTTGAGTAGCGATCTCTGAGTCTACTGACAGTTCCATTGTAGATGGGGGGTATGTTCTCTGGGCAGTACTTATAATTGTCCTAAAAAATTAAGCCAGATAAATTATCCTGAAACCTTATTCTGTAATCATATATTCCAAACAGTGTTTTTGAAAGATTTTACATTTGACATAAGGATTTGTTCAAAGTGAAGGAAGAACTGAGATCAAGTAAGCAAAGATTGCAGATATTTGCAGTAACCTGCAAATCTGTCATTGAAGCGATTCTCATGTTACGTATCTTCTTTGTGATTTGTTACTGCCATTTTGTAACATGCCACATCCTAAGCGGCATGGTGAGTGACATGCTGTCACTCACCTCACTGTCATGCACAGAATATGTCCCGTAGTACTGAAACCTTCTCAGGCACTGGATAAACAGTTTTTCTCTGTGTTCACACAGTGAATGATGAAAGAATAGGGAGAAAACTATATTAAACGAAAAAAGAGAAGAGACTCCCACTTGTTGGTTACTTTCTATTACGAGTTAATTCTAGTCCAATAAGCATACATTTTGCACCTGTTTGGTGCAATATTCTGCATATTGGAGGTTCTCATCAGCTGGACACTTTATAAATGTAAGCCAGGGCTCTGACAGATTAGCTCTGGCAGATTCAGATGCAGTGATAGTATGCTAACATTTTACGCCTTGCTTCTCGGCTGGAAGTAACTACCTGAAGAGCAGAGACAACAGACTGGATACCTCCTGTAGCTCATAGTACAGCTCCATTGCTTAAACAGCTGATGAAGGTAGAATTTCAAGCTGCGAACATGCAGCCCATTTTATGGTGCTGAGATAGAGCTGGGTGGAGGGAGCATTTTAAGTTACAACAGCTAAAAGCTTGAGGCAAATGTGGACCTGCTGCTGAATGGGGCAGGGGATATTGTGAAGGACCTGGGAGAGGCCAAGACATTCAATGCCTTTTTGGTCTCAATCTTTACTGATAAGGCAGGCCTTTGGGAGTACTAAGTCCACTACTGCTTGGTATCTTAGTGACGTGGATAATGGAGGAGAGTGCTCTCTGTGCAGCTTTGCAGCTGATACAGCTGGGGTTGTTTACCCTGGAGAAGAAAAGACTCAAGGGGGAATCTTATCAGTGTGTATTAACATTGAAAGAAGGGAGTAAAGTAGATGGATCTAGGCTCTTTTCAGTGGTGCCCAGTGGCATGATAAGAGGCAATAGGTACAACTGAAATACAGAAAATTCCAGAAATACAGGTTAAAAAAAAATGTAATAAGGATTATGAAACACAGGAAAAGGTTGACCAGTGACATTGTGAAGTCTCTGTCCTTAGAGATATTCAAAACCTGACTGGACAGAGTCTTGAACAACCTGCCCTAGCTGGCCCTGCTCTGACCATGAATTTGAACTAGACAATCTCCAGAGGTGCCTTCCCACCTTGAAAGTCTTGAAAGTCTGTGATTCCAAATCTCACCCAGCTGACTGCCAAGTCACTGGATGTGAAGACAGTTGTGCTTTCAAGTTTGTTTGCTGAGTTGCTTTATTTTTGTTTGACTGTAAATAGAATAGGACATATGAAATACGCTAACGGGCAAGTGTTTGCTAGAGACTCATACAATCTTGGGCTAATAAAAAGGTAACAATAGTCCTTTGTGTAGGTCACAAGATGGCAGTTTTGGAAGGTGTTTACTGGAGAGAAATTCCTTATAGATATATCCTGAAACTATTCTTACAGTTCTGCAAGAAAAGTTACTTATGCTTTCAGTCAGGCACACAAGCCTCTTCTAAACCCACCATTCTGGAATTAAGTTTCTTCAAGCCATTAAAGATTTGATACTTTTCTTTTTTAATGTTTCTTGTCTTAGGGACCCTTCAGAGACATTTAACTTTCCAGCCTTTGCCCTGTTGAATGCGGTTGTCTTTTCAGCAGCAATTTGTAACTCCCAGCATTCCTTTTCTACTGCAAATATGAATGTAAGACCCTACATTATTTATTCTTTCTAAAGTGACGAGGGAGAGTTGTAAACCTCTGAATTGCAACCTACAGTTGCCAAGAGGCAGGAACAACTTAAAGAGCAATTTAATTGTAGATGTTTTCCTCCTTTCTCCTTTAACTCTTTCCTCAGGGAAGGATAAACACAACAGCAGTCAGTTGAACAGTAAAGGAGCAACTCTGGAAACAAACAGGGATAGAGAAGGTCAGAAGGAACTTTGGAGCTAGGAGGAGAAAAGACTGCTGTAGCATAGGACTGTCTTTAGAAATGCAGGTATTTGGAATTAGTATATTCAGTTACTCTGTTCAAGCTTGCTAATGTGACAGAACCTTCTCTTAAAAAAATTAAGTTTTGGTTTAGCATTGGGAAGGGTTTAAAACTGTTGCATCCTTGTAGTGGTTGAACATGAGACTCCAACAGTGCCCTACACTAGCCCAGCCAGCTCAAGCCAGAGAATTTCATGAAGGAAGCAAATCTGAAGTAAAGGGAAATGAAGCTAACAGGGAAAGGCTTTTGTGGGTCATTATATTGATTCAAAAGGTATGGTCTCAGGCCAGCCTCTGATGCTATGGTTACACCTTAGCGATATTCATGTTTGCTTGAGAAAGTAATTGTGAAAAGACAGTGCTTCTCTGGAAGTGGTGAAGGTGCAGAGACAAGGACTTTGATATGCTTCAAACATATTAATAAAATTACCAATATGTTTAGAATGAGTGAAGGGCTTAAAGAGTGTGCTGAATTGGTATAAAAAAACTTCTATGTGCTTTTCTACCCATTCCATTGTTTGCTTATGACCTTAAGTTCTAACTATATTCTCCTTGTATGGTCCCCCACCATCTTTTCCTCAGTAATATGGTTGTAACCCGCCTCCTAACAATGAATCTCTACAAGGTGTTGTCTCCCAACCACTGTGCCATCTGGAGAATTCTATGCATTATATCCACAGTTAATAACAACGCTATAATCTTGAACTGCACCCGCTGTATACTTTAGTGACTGACAGCAGTGTAAGTCATTGCTGGTGACTAAAAACATGTGGAGCAGCTGAAAGGGGCTTAGAGAAGCACTTATTTTACCATCTTCCCTAAGCTTCATGTTAAAAGCAATGCAAGACTGCAACCTCTTTACCTGGGCACCCACAACTAGAGAGGGACATCCCTCGAAGCCTAGAGCTTGTGAAAAAGGTCTGGATAATGTTAATGCTATTACCATGGTTGAAAGAGAAGTAAGCATATTCTTCTGTTGTTAGCTCTTGTGAGAACATCTTATTTTCTATTAACAGCATGAGCTATATGTATTGTCAGCTAGGGATGACCCTTTTTTGTACATGCATTACATACCATATCTCTTAAGTGCATAGGCATTTTTGCATGACACTGTATGCTATCTTTTTGGAATTCCTGAATGTGGCTGAGAGGAGGAAGTTTACAAAGACGTAGCGTAGGCACTTGCATAAGGATTCTTCTTAGATTCTCTGCCTGAAATTGAAGTTCTGCAGATCTGTCAGTACATAATTAACTATACAATGTATCTGCCATTTTTAAATAACTTGATTATATCTCTGGTCATCAGAATCTGTTAACAAAAATCAGAATGTGTACAAAAAAAATTTAAATCTTATTCATTCCTCTCTTTTTTTTTTTTTTTTTTTTTTTTTTTTTTTTTTGTCTTGTTTAGCTTTCTTATGTATCATTCTGTGAACCACAGAAAGCAGGAAAACAAAATATATCTGGATTTTTTTTGGGGGAAAAAAAATCCCTCTTATTTTGATATCAAGTCAAATATGGGGTCATTTGTTTTGTGTGAACTACAAGGCACTGATAGCCTTGAGCGTGTTCCCTCTAGAGAAGAGAGATTACTTTATAGCCCTAAATGGTGTTAGTCTGAACAAATAAATAAGCCCAGTTCATTCCTTGAAGGTAGGTGGGGGCGAATATATAAAAATGGCAGATTAAGGAGACTTTTCTCTAAGTGGCTGAAATATATCTATAGAGCAACATGCTGACACACTACTGGGGTGACTTTAGCTCTATTCTCCTTTCCTCCTGTAGAAAATCCCGAAGAAACCTGGATGTTTACAGCCTTAACGTCAATTTGACCGAAAGCTGGAATTGTGAAAATGCTCAACTATAATCAACACTGCGGTGCTCAAGGACATGAGTCTTTGTGGCCCTTGCAAGTTGAAAAAATTCTCTGAGGAGACTTGTCCTTAACTCCCTGAGCCTGCTGTGATTTTTCACCACCTTTTTCTTATCTTTATGTGGCTTTCCAACACCCCCTCTTCCCACCCCATTGCCATGTAGTTCCACTTGCAATTGTCTTACTGTTGCTAACATAAAGTCCTCTGGGGAATTTATAGACAGACTGTACTAAATCAAGGCAATGTAAGAATTAGAAATGAAAACCACTGTCATTCACCAATTTAAGTAATAAAGTCCTATAGTGTTCCACTGCCGTTTACGGAAGAGATTCCCCACATAAAGAATTGTGCACCTTTCAATCTTATTACTAAGGAAACATGTCACACTTTATCAGAATGTTCAGGAAGAAGAAATATTTTTCTTTTAAATCCAAATCTCCACTCTTCAGTAACCTCAAATACGGGAATTACTTTTGTTTCTTTGCACTCCTCTGACTTCTTTGAATTTTGTTTGCTGTGCCTGGAATATTCTACTGGTTTTGTATGCCATGTCCTCACCCCTTCTGACACGATATTTCTTGGCACAAGCAGGGTACAGAATTAATAAAAAGTGCATTATGTGTGTAAGCTATTTCTTCCAAGCCTTTCTGTATCATTTAGGTTCTCCTGCACACTGGTTCAAGGGAAAAGTTTCCTTAGTGTCTATGCAGCGACCCTATGTGAGAAAGTGTTGCTGACACAGGTCGGGTTGTAGTTGGGACATACTACAGCAACAAGTATGTTGTTGGTGCTAAACAAATTACCTCTGAAGTCTACATTCTGAGTTTCCAAAAATTCTATGTTTACTTGATTTTACATCTATTGATTGAGTGGACTGGTTTATTTAAGGACAGGGTGTATTTTTAAACTGGCGCAATCTTAATCTGAAACAATAGTAGGTATAGATTCTCTTCATAATAGACCCACATTCTGTTCCCTGCTGTGCATGCGTAGCTTTCATATTGGAATATTAATAAATGTACTATGAAGGAAAAGCTCTGTTGTTGGCCAAGAGTATATGCCATTGCTTGGGAAAGAATATTATTGCCTTAATTTTTTTCCCCAAATAGTATTATACTTCACCTCACTTCCCCTTGTACTTGGTTTATATATCTTTGACAGCAATTCTCTCTACCCTGAGGGATTATGGTCTTGACTTTCTTTTCATTTCTTTTAATGTTGGTATTTCATGTCTGTATAAAGAAGCATAAAGCTCTTGAAGACTTTTGTTAGATTTTAAATGCTAAAGGTAACTTTTTAAAACCAGTACTTTTTTTTTATTAACAAAAACTTGAAACAAGAATAGACACTTCTTTGCTATTCTGTTTTCTAAAACTAAAACTTCGTGTGTAAAAACTTACTATCAGCTTCCAGTGAGTTTACTAACAAGGGTCTCAGAAGCAAGACAAGCATCAGATTCAGACAGGGGTTGGATTAGACACAAGGATATAGACACAAGAGACACAAAACTATTGGGCCTGTTACTGTGTCGCTGAAAGAGATCCTAAATGGAGGAACCATATATCTAATAAACTGTAAGTAATTCCTAAAAGGTAGACATTTCAGCTTACTTATGGCTTGCTTGGAAAGGTAATGGCTTTTTGCTTATGAGTAACTGTGCTATTGATAAAACAAGACCACTTCCCTAAATAAATATTGATGATTCAAAAGTATACTGTTAAGCTTTGGATAAAAACTTAATAAATATTTCAAATACTTTAACTCTTACGGCTGCTGTCTGTTGAGTTAATTCCCTTACTGTCTGTCTTATAATAATACAAATAATTTATCTATTGCATTTTGCCAACATTATTGAGTTGTCCATCAAAATAGTCGTCTTTTCATAAAACAGTTAGAATTCTCATTCAAACACTTTTCGAAGATGGTATGTCTTTAAAATATGTGGGTGAGATTATGATTTCTTTTTGCAAATGAAACTGACGAACTGAGGAAGGCAAGAACGCTTGTTAGTAAAGCTGCTCACCAATTTGGGTGTAGCTGAACACTGTAAGGAACAATGTTTGCTTCCCCTGGAAAAAAAAGCCTAAATGACTGGCTTATGCAGGAATTTGTAGTGGGCTGGAGTGGAAAAGGAATCTGCTGTGATTTAGTCTTTCTTGTTTCCAAGTCATTCCTTGAATATTATTGTTATTAATAGGGACTATGGAAAAAGGGAGAGGAGGAGTGAGTCTGTTTCAGTTTGGTGCCATATTCATCTGGAGAGATCGTTCTTTATCATCTACTTGCAATTAATCTTTCCTGAAAATGAAGTTTTGGGCAAAAATTGTTTTGAGGAGGTGAGCTGCTTGGTGATAACATACTGTTTTATGGAACAATTAATGAAGAAGTATGTGTATTTAAACTGAAATTATTTCCATGCACACTTCCTTTTTAATTCACAATGTGATAGAATATAGCTTAAAATCCTTCAAAAAAACACTGTCATATTATGAGTAGGAAAGTGAGCTTTACCCGTAATGTGTGCACCTGTTTGAATCAGGGTTGTATGGGTCTTTGAGAAAGGAAGACCCACAGCTGGCTTTCAAATTTTTATGGATATTTTGGGTCTGAATAAGGCTCCAATTCTACTCAGATACTTTTGTGGGAATCCCTAAAATCTATGGCATTAAATGAACAGTAGTGTATTTAAATTTGTGCTCAAGTATAAGTCAACTTTGATATTAAAACTTCTAAGTGATAACAAACATTCCACAATACACACTTTGCAATTCTTTTCTCATCTGATCGATCTCAGACTATTAAAATTTACGTAACTTCCAAATTCTGAAGTAAAAAACCTTTTCAGATTATTTAGTCTCTTTTATTTTTAAATATTGTTCTGTAGTATTTCATTTCAGCTAGATACACCAAGCATATACTTGTGATGAAACTGTAATGTATAAGAGCAAAATTAAGAACACATTAGAATAAAGAAACCCCTCCTCCGGCTTTTCCTATGGAAAGAAAAAATTAGAATTAATTGCTCATAAGCAGTCTTTTCATAAACATTTTCAGTGATACTAAATTTTGAAGCTAAAATTCTGATTAAGGTCACTAAAATAGTTCAAAGGGAAAGCTTTTGGGTAAGGCCTGTGTCTTAAACCTGCAGGGAACTCAGTATATGAAACTGTTTATGTATCAGATGTTTTAAGATAAGTGTGTGCATAAGTGTGAAGAACATGGACTCCAAAATAAATTTAGAACCTTTCTTTTGAGTTATTTATTGTAGCAACCGTAATCTGATATTAAAATGAAGAAATATGGCAGGAAATAATTCCCCTCTCAACTTCTGTTTTTCTTGGTAAAACATTGTTATTTGTGGTGTTTATATAATTACATTCTAGTGTAATTCAAGTATGTAGTGACATTTCTCCAATGAAAGCATTTGAATAACTCAGGAAATTGCTTTACTGTTCTGTTTCCTGACTTAAAACCCCATTTTGTCATGTTCATTTTATTGTTCAATCTGTTTGAGCTCATCTAGATATAGTCTACTCTATATGGAGCAAAACGAAATATTTACATGCTGATCATCTCATATATGTATATATACACATACATATGCTATGTTAAAGACATTCTTATACGTATATTTATTATTTTAATCCTTTACTCAACTTTAGTTTATATTAAAAACAGAAAGCTTGCTCACTAACACCAGAGCATGACTAAAAAAGGAAATGGAGGAATCTCATTTAAAAAAGAGGATCAAGTAATAATTCCATAGGTTATGGAATAAAAATTAAGCAAAAAGAGAAAGGAATTAAGTTTTTCATGTAGTATCACTCAAATATAAGAAACAGAATGGTTTTCCTTTCATTTGGGTATATATCAAAAGCAGTTTTATGCATGTACAGCTCAAAAGGGCTATTTTGTTTTGTTCAGTGAAATGGAATAGTTTGGTACAGAGGTGGTATTTTCCAGCAAAGAAAAAAAAATTTACCAGACTTGCAAGAGAACTGAATCTTCTTTTACCATAAAGACCCTTCTATGAGACAAGTGATAGGTTAATCTGTCTCGTTTTTATCCAGACCTTTTTTAATTTAGTGGATAAGATTAAAGTGCAAGCTGAATACCACAGGTGTAGCTTGGGTTTTTAATCTGCTTGACTCGAGTTATTCTAGTTCCTGAATGAGGCTACTAATAATATAGTTACTGAAATAAAATGGAAAACCCAAGTACCGCAATGCTTTTATTCAGCTTTGAATAAATCAGTGGAGCATAAAATATACTGAAACAGATTAAATTTGGTTCCTGCAGGAATCAAGATTTAAGAAGTTATAGTGGAGACAGAAAGAAACTCAACAGAGGAGATCAAATGCTGCACAGGGGAGACAGTCTCTGCTGGGGTGCAACTCTGCCCAGGGAAACCATCAGCGGGGGCTTCTGCAGGCCCCCTGGGGATTTGGCCTGAATAGACAGCTTAGTGACAGCTATGCTGCTGGTTTTCTTCCAAAAAATAGAGACCAGTGAGATTATAGTGCTAATTTCTGTGTTATCCTGCACTGGAAAATATGTTTCCATGCTCCAGGGCAAAAATGAAAGGAGAAGCAGCAGCCAAATGCCCTGAAATAATTGCTAGTATATAAGCACTCTCTAATTAACCACTACAGCGGAAATTCATAAACGTATTTTTTTCATAAGGCACTTTAAGTCTTATATATTCCAAGCCAAATTCTTTAGACCTTAGGTGAGCAAAACTGCTGCTCATGCTGAGAGGTCTGGTCAGTTAAAGAGCACAAAAGCTTCATCCTGAGTTACACTGATAGCTTTGATATTTTTGTAGCTTTTCAGATTTTCTGTGAGTTGAGAAGTCAGAAAACCCTGTCCGTCTCACCAAGCTCCCGTGGTCTGGAAAGGGCTCTGGGTGTCCCTGAGCTTATGGGAAGGGGAACCAGCCCATATATTCCACAGCAACTGTGGCAGAAGGATGGATTTGTAATCCCTGGCCACGCAGGTTCTCCCTGGAGAACTGCTACCTGCCCTCAAAGCAGTATCCTGAGGTGCTGCTTCTACAAGTGTTTACAAGCTTTTCCTGCATTTTAAAGTTCAGAAAGATATGTGAACTTAATTGATTTTGTTAGGAAATCTGTTTTCCTTCATTAAAATAATCACTGTATTTCTTAGCTATTGGCTCTGAATGTGGCAAAATAAAGCTATTGGTTATGATTGCAGCTGTGCTGGTTCAACTTAATTTTATGTAGTAACATTATCCTCGTCAGAGTAGACGGAGTAATTTCAGTTTTTAATACCTAACTCAGCAGTTGACGTATGCATGTTTTAGACAATACTCATTCATATATGTCTAAACATATGTCTTTTTGTCAGTCTTAAAGTCCAGAAACTAATACCTTCTTTTATATGCATAAGCATCTCATGGGCGTCCTAGCTTTACAGGATACTTGCTTTGTGGTCAACGCTGATTAGCCACTGTTAAAAGGTAGTGGATATATTAACCACTGTGTGTGCTATAGAGGAATTGTCTTGCTTATTGGATGCTTTGATAGCAGTTTTCATCAAATAAAGTAAGCATGTTGGTATTCTGCTTATTATTATGAAAGTCCAAGGCGTGAAATAATTTTGAAATTTCCATATCTTAATCCTATTCTTCATATTTAAGAAATACAATTCCACCATTACTATATACTTGACAGGTATTTATTACAACAATATTTAGAACTAATTTCCATATAAGTGAAACAGGAAAAGGTTAGAGTGAAGAGAAGATTAAGATTAGATCTTGTACAGATTAAACTGTATAAAACCACCCTAATAGAGCAATGTTACCTATTCAAGGCTAGCCCTCTACTCCTTAACCGGTACAAAGGATATTTGTAGATGATGTCAGCTTTTGTGATCTCTATTACTGTGAGGCTTTCAAGCTTTAAAAGTGTGAGAAAGCACTGAAGTCTTGCATTTTTTTTTATTCAGAAACCATCTATTTATGAAGTCAGTCTGTAGTCCTTGTCTGAGACAGAGAAGTTGGAGCCAAAAGGGGCTCAGATTGTTCCCCTGTGTAATCAGTTATGATGCATTATGTTTGTGTTAATGATTCTTAACTTAAATCTTTGTTTTTTGTGTGGGTGCTGGATTTTTGCCTTGATCCACTAGTGAAAGGTTTCTTAACAAAACTTAAGCCATACATTCTTTTTTGAAGTGGTAAATGAGCCTTCACAGAAGATCTATTAAAAATCTGTAGCAGAATTAAGCCATCCTGACTTCCTAGAATTCTACATTATAAATGGCTCACTTGTGATTAAATGTGCCTCACTGATATAAAGAATTATTTGTAAAAAAAACATTGAAATCCTGCTTAAGTATCTCAGTCCTCAGAGAATAAAGTCTATTCAAGAAACAATAGATCCTACTAGAGTTACTCATGCCTGAAAACCAGTGCAGCCTAATTGTTAGAAAGGCCGAAGGGTAAAAATGATGACTTCATCTTAGCATCTCTGGGGAGGGGATATAGGATGTTTTCTCTGTCTCCTTATTAGAAGGTAAATTGTGCAGGGTTCAATATCTGCCAGTAGTGAGAGAGTTGTCAAGGAGTCAAGAGATTCAGCAGTTTATGCTAAATGTTCCCTTTCTGTCTTAGTGGGTAATTAGACAGTACATAAGTCTCTGGCAGTAGCAGATGTGATGCAAGTCTCAGTGTGCAAGGAAGCAGAGTTCAAATTCCTTTTGCTTCTACAACATAAAGCTTACGTGAAAGTCTTTGTGAATAGAGGCTGGGCCTTGTGCACAAGGACCGCTATGGTGAAAAGTGTGATGGAGGAAGGGAGGCATATTAAAGACCAATGTGGGAATAATTGTTTTCACTTACTCATTCTAAGAACATTCTCAGATCTTTAGTAAACGTAATCCACAGCAGAAGCCATGATGCATTTGAGACAAACAGGTTAAGGCTGTCACTGAGTATGGTAAATACGCTCTGCTAATGGCACATTCCACCTGTCGGCAATTATTTAACTACTTTACAGAACTTTTTGACTTACTCAACCTAGTGGTCAACTCACCCAGCAGTGTTGACACTACAAACTTAAAAGCTCTATTCAAAGTTAATCAGTGCTTTGGAGGACTATTCTGCCAAGACAAGTGATCTCTACAGTTCTGACCACAGGGGCTTATGGCCAGCTAGGTACGACCTACAATATATTTTTCCTTTTTGCTCTGAATAACTTGGACAGAAATGTAAAATGAAGTTAATATAGTAAGCATTTCTCAAGTGAGATGAGGTGCAGCGGTTAGAGCTGAATCAGAAGTAGATGGTCAGCCTAAATTTGATTCAACTGATTCTGAGTTATCTTCCACTTTCTGTCCCACTCCACCAATCTTTTCCTCTCTCATCCTCCACGTGTTCAGTATCTTACTAGACTGTCTTGTGTTTTCCTTCCAGTTTTAAGCTTCAATCAGTCCTAAATGCATGTGCTAATGTTTTTGGAAAAAGTTTTCTAATATTGGATGTTTGATTTGGTCATAGAGCTATAAAGTTTGACAAGATGTGGCAAGCTTTCTTATTTCTTCTTACTCTGGATCCACTGTATCTGCTTAGTATGTGTTCTGCAGTTGTCTCTAGGAAGGTAAAAAATTGTGGCTGTATTGTTTTTCCAGCTTTTGTACCCTGTGTCGTATTGTACATTTAAAGTGTGTTATTCAGATACTTAATAGACAGAAGCCTACAAAGAGAAAAAAAAATTGATTTTATTGTAAAGTTTTGTTAATGCTCTATACTAGGCAGAAAAGATATATTCTAAGCTAAGTGATTGTGTGTCTCTTGTGAAGGATGGTCCTGGTCATTTCGAATAATAAACTACACATGTGGGCAAGTTCTATTTCTTAGTGTGAGTTCTGTAAGATGACCAAGTGTCAACTATTTCCCTGGAGACTGTGAACAAATAAGAGTTTAACTGTAGTCCTCCAAGGCACAAGCCCTGGTCAGCAGCCTCCTTGCACCACATCCTTTGGTTCTGTTATCTATTGTGCTATTAACATAAACGTCCCTTAACGTTCTTCTTTCCTTTATTTCTTACCTGCAAATGAACATTATTTCTGATACAGATGCCTCAAATGACTTTGCTACCATCTATGTATAAAGCAGGAATTCTCAATTCGAAAAGAAAAATATGTATTATGAAGGTACAATTTGAATTTTTAAGGTGGTTTACACACAGGTATTTTTGAATTCAAAGACATAACATTTCCTAAAGAAATAACTTTTTATTGAAAAAGGCACTATTTATATATGTATTGGACAGTATTGAATCAAAGAAAGGACATCCTTCTAGCTGGTCCCTTTCATAGATGCTTTTCATAAAAGATATTCCGTTTGCTTAAATGATTGTTAAATATTTAGGATTTAAAATAGACTAAATAGAATAGCATATAGAAATAAAAAATAGATGGATAGTGGAACTTTTGAAATAAATATCAGCTGATTATTTAAGAAGAGAAAATAAAAAAAAATTGAAAATTAGGTTGGGGGATTGGCTATTTGGCTTGCAGTAGGAAACTGTGAATGACGGTCCAAATGCTAAGAAAAACTAACCAGCAATCAGTTAGTTAGTTTCAAAAAAGCAAAAAAAAAAAATATTCTGAAGTTGAAGAATTAGCTACTTGGCTTGCAGTAGGAAACTGTGTGTGGCGGTACAAATAATAAACAAAATACTGGAGCAAAGACTAGCAACATCTTGTTCTCATGAGGGAGGTAACAAACACATTTGTATAGGTAATGTTAACTGGAGGCATAGCAAAATTAAACTGTTTTCTTTCTAAATACGAAAGGTATTAGAGACAGCTGGGATGATCTTCCTGTTGCTGTATCAGTGTTGTGCGTGAACTGTCTTACATTCCATTGTATGTGTCCATTATGAATGCTATGGTCACCTTTTCCAGCAAAACTCATTGTCCCTTTCTGCCTGCAATCTGGTACAGTCAGCTGCTTGTCTGATGTTAGAAGACTACAGTAGTTCTGACATCAGAAAAAAAGATAGCTCTTCAAAAGAATTCCATGATTCCTTGTATAAACGTATTTAAATATGTATGGACATGTACAGAAAATGGACATAAGCACAGATGAAGTCTGTGTTTAAAAAAGAAGCATAAAAGAAATTGCTGGATAGGCCTTAGTAGGAATGTTTCTCTAATGACAAATTACCAGTACTTTCATTGAAAGGTACTGGAAAGAAGATATTCAACTTTTTAAACTACAGAAATATCTATGCATTGAAATGTATTTGACAGACACAAAATGTAATTTAAGCATTATAACTATTTCTTGTGTATGCTTTTTGAAACCCGATATTGTGATGACCTATAGATTCTACTTGAAATTTGAGATGACATCCGGCTTGATCTTTGTTTTTAGTGACTGGATTTTGCTTTATTTGAGGTAATCCCAGACCTCAAAACTAAAAGATATGAAACCAATAGCTCTGAGTACTGATGTTGTACGTATGAGTTAAAATTCTTTTCTTACTCCAGAGCAGGAATGGTGCAGAACTAGTACTTGGAACATTGATTCTTTAGCTACCTCTGTAATTTACATCTGCCCAGTTTCTTTGCCATTTTCAAACTCTTTTGATGTGTGGATAGTTACTAGTTAATTTATATATATAAAACCAACTGTTATCACTGTCACTTTCTAAAAGAACAAGATTATTTCCTTTCAATTTACTTGCTCTCATTTTGTAGGATTTTCACTATTGTATTCTGAACAGCTGAATCCTATTTTCTGGATAATGATCTTCTTGCAAGAAAATCTAATATAAGAGAAAAACATCAAACTGACAGGAAGATTGAATGGTTAATATATGTCCTCTTCTTTTTAATGTGTGGTATCTTTATGATACCATGGCCTGTGGTTGACAACTTTGACTCACATCTTCCTTTTTAGTTAACCTCCATCAGCTATTTAATATAGCTTCACATGTTTGTCATATGAATTAGTCATTAATGCCATTCTATTCCTCATGTTAATATGATCATTGAAAATGACATAGAAGGAAGGGCACTTAAATCTACAGAGAATCAATTAGCATGTAATTTTCAGTATATCATCTAGTGTTAATTAGCAGTTAAACCATCTTCTGGTGCATGACCTGCTGATTTAAATACAGCGTTCTGTTACAGTGGCCCTGGAGGAAAATGTCTTGAAAGGATAGTCTCTCAAAAATGGAACTCTCTAGTTTGTCTCTTTCTGTTTCATTGTACCTTAGCATTAGATCTTTCTCAGCCCTTTCCACAACATACAAGCTCATTTACTAAAGTGGTACACGACCAGCAATTTTGACATTAACCAGAAAAGATAATGATAGATTTAAGAGTACCAGAGCAATGTGCTGCTTGATGGAGGTGGGGTAGCTCTGTTGCTATAGGAGGGTCACATCCTCCCTGATGGATCTGTAGCTGTAGTGACTTCAGTGAAGATTTGCTACCTTTTTTTCAAACTGAATAAAATTCTACCTTGAGGAACTGTGATATTGGTTAGCTGAGCCATTCAGGATGTAGTCTTCCGGAGTGCCTCTTTAGAAGTTGTAGTGTATATGCTGATATTTCTGGTGAAAATAAATGAGACAGGCACCATATTATACTTTAACTATCTAGCTTGATAGTTCTGCTTATGTTTTGCTATTCCTCCTTTTTTATATTGTGAGCAATCCATTAAATTTTTGATTGCATCAGTATAAAAATATCTAAAGCTGTGTTTTATTGAGCACTTCCATCATCTTGAATACCCTTATTATACTGCTTTTGAGGTCTTATTTTTCTATGCAATTCAATTCCCTTGACCTCAGAAGTGCATTTGTTCCTGGTATCCTCTGCTTTATATTATACAGGCTTTACCCTAGTGTGTCATCAAAACTGTTGCTGTGAAGTGGTGAGTTTTAGTACTATGAAATTGAACTCTTCCACAGTGATAGAAAACAACTGACCCTACTACTTCAACTAGGGTGTGATTGATTATGAGACAAAACCAAGTAAGAAGTAAGCTTCTTGTGCTGCTTTTTTCTTTTTTAAATAGTTCCAAATAAAAGTAAGATGCAGCCAGATGCTATTAGACTGAGAAGAAAAAAGTCTCTTGACCACAAGAGATGACTTATCTAGAAAATATCTAAGTTCGGAGTTTCTGAAATGAGCACCCTCTTAATAATCAAATGAGCAATTGTCATCAGAATTGTGCAGATTTACTTAGTAGAAGTGATCAGAGGTGCAATATATGATAGTACATGTGTTTTAAGAGACTGAGTCAGATGCTTGGAATGCAATTTCTACATAAAAAATAAGAGGATGGAATGTAAATCTGTTCATTGCCATTACAAAGTGTTTTTGCAGGCCAAATATGAATGACTGTAGTTATTGATGAGGTGGTTAATAACTTCTTGAACATTTCAGAATAAAATTTCTTCTTCTTAGCATATTATTGCATTGTCTAAGGAGTTGCTTCAACTCATTCAATGTATTCAGTTTTCCTAAAAGATTCTGTCAGTATGGCTTGATCTAGAATTTAGTGCAGATAGCTGAACATTGCCTGTGTTTGTTCTCCATGGAGAGTGTTGAAATCGCATTTGTTAGAATTTGTTTCTGACTAGTTATCTCCACCCAAACTCCTGTGTTGTAAAATCACTGCCTAATGAAACAGACCAGTCTAAGCTATCAGCAATAAGTTTAAATACTGATGTTTCCCTGAACAGTGACGCCTTCAAACACTTCTCCCCGTCCCTCCACGATCATCTTAAATTGCATTCAAAGTGGAACTGGCCTTTGACATTTACCTCAGAATATGGAAACTACTGGCAAAGCTTTGTGTGTTTTTGTTCTGAAACATGCAACATTTCTGGACTGGCTGCTCCTGAAGTCCTTTTAACTGATTTTTGTTGGGTAGGGAAGAGGCATCAAAAGGTGGTTATCTATGACTTCCCTTGCTGTGGTGCTCTGAGAGCTATTTAAGGTGAATTAGTGGGATAACATTGTTGTGGAGCTTTTTGGTTGCTTTTTTTTCTCTGGCAGAATTCAGGATATCAGTGTTTTCAGGTGTGGCGAAGGAACTGAATACCTTCATTTTCATTGTGATTATTAAATTTATCAAGCTTTGGATATTTCTGAGTTTTGTGTTCTAATTCTTTTTTGATAAGTGGAACATTAAAGTCTTGGTCCTGCCAATTTAAAAAAAAAAACAAAACAACAAAACCGAAGCCAGCCACAACCTTTAGAATACTTCTGAAGTTTTATACGTTCAAGACAAGATTTAGGGGCAGTGGGGGGAGGCAAGCAGGCAGTATTTGAACTTGGGAGAGATGATTCTTACCATGGTAAGACTCTTTAAAAATCAGAAGCAGAGAGTATCTATTTGTATATCAGTATATTTAAATACTAAATGATTGAGCCCAGCTATATTTTATGTACGGTGAAGAAACACTGGTGTTAAAGAGGTTGAAGTATGTTGAAATAACCTGTGCAGTTACTTCCTTAGCACAGCATAAGGTGTCATTGCAGACCCTAATGGATTTGAAGTGTTTTCTGATTATGAAGCCCATCTAAAAAAGCTTGGTCCAAAGCTTACTGAATGGCTATTCTATTGTTTATCCAACATTTTTCTCTACAAAAAATTCTTGTAACCTCATCTGTCCTACAAAATAATGAGTCACTCTTTGCCTGGCTTTCAGAGCCTATTATGAACCCTCTGATTGCAAAATCTTGAGTTCTCACTGTCAGCAACTGTTTCAATTCCCAGTTTCTAGGTCACATTAAAATACTATGATAGTAGCTTCTATTCATCTTTCCCTGTTTAACCATCTCATTTTATGGGATCCTGGCACTGGCTTTCACCCTGAAAAGTGTTACTGCTTGTATGAGTAAGCTGTACGAATACAGACTTTGCAGAAGCCTGGGTACATGTAAGCCACATTTTGCTGCATGATGAAAGTGGAACATTGAATAAGGTTGGTTCAGTATGCTCTGTTTGTCACCAACGGTTGAAGAGTTGAGAGCAAGAAAAGAGTAATGTTGTAAAGAAACTTTCGTTGTTGAACACTTAGTGATCCAGAAATATACAGCTTGCTTAGAACTGAATATACTGGATTATAACGTGTTGTTGTTTGTTGTGTCAGCAGGAGACATGATGGATTCTCTTGGTCTAAATGTGGATGCATTAAATTATTTGAATAGATTTTGCTGTAGTAATTCTACTTATTGTGAAGTGTTTCCTGGTCGGGTCCTAGTAGATGCCTATACCAAACCTGAAGCTTTCAGAACGAATTAGAATTTCTGCATCGCATATACAGACTTAGAGTCAAAAATTTACAGCAAATTGTCATGTGACACTCCTGTGAAAATGCAGCTGGGAAGTTTGAATCATCTTCTAGTCTAGTAAAAATCCTAAAATATGATTAAGTACCTAGTGGGTATGATTTCCATCTTTATTTATGGTGCTATAAAATTAATTTATTATACTGTACAAATATGAAGCAAATTCTAGAGAACACATGCAAATAAAAAGTATTTTTTATTATTTTGTAATAAAAACTGTCCTTATTAGCTTGACTGGACAATAAAACTTAGTCTCTTTGACAACATGTTTACATATTTTCTTACTCTAGTAGGAAAAAACACCCCCTGGGTCAGAAGGTGCTGTTGCAAATCTTTAGGCAGTTTGGAAGAATGTGAGAGAAGAGCCGTGTCTCCTAAAGCTCATTCCCAGAGTAACCAAAGGTAGCTGGGGCAAACTGTGCCAAAGAGTTTGCAGGGTAGGAGCATGAAAAGTCCTGCCAGGGACTTGTGATTTGGACTTCTGTGATTTTTTGACTCTCTGTAGGTCTGTATGCAATGCAGAAATTCCAGTTCTTCCTGAAAGCTGCAGGTGTCCCCTGTTAAGGATAAGGAACAACATGGTCCTTATCAGCCAAGTACTGCCATTCAAACCCAGACAAGCTTTGCTGAAGCCGAGTCTCTTATTGTTCTGGAGTGCATGTTTGAACAACGTCCCTTCCCAAAAAATGCTGATGTGTTTCCTTCCTCTTTTGTGCTGGCGGAAATTAACTCAGCATCTGATAGACAAGTGTAAAACTACTAATCTTGACTTGAAGTCTGCACTATTCAGATTTGTTTGTGATATTTCTGGTTTAAATTAGGATTGGTGTGAGAAATTGCATCTGCAATGAAGAAGACACTTCTATTTCTGGTCTGTTTCCCAACGACAGCCTGAAAGTCTTCCGCTCTGATGAAAACAGGTCACATTTCATCCCAAAGCAATTGAAATGACAGTTACAAACTCTGTAAGAAGTTTATAACAACGCTGCTGACAGATACTCAAATAGGAATACTGGGGGCCAGCAATAGAATATTCATTACAAGAACAGGGAGATCCATTATGGCCCTTATTGTACAAATCTTGATCTGGTACAAATTCTACCAGACTCCCTCATTGATGCTAGCAAGTACTTAAATAAGAAGTAGTCCAAGTGCAATCCAGAATAAGACACTGAAGAAAGAAGAAGGGAAAGTAAGGCCTCTCTTTGCCTGTTATAAAATTCTCACCTGTTCTTTATGCCTGTGATATATTTCAGGAATGTCATATATTCAATTATATGACACAGTTATCTTTTTCCTTTAACTGCTCTTACACCTGCAGATTATTCTTCACACCTTGATTTATTGCAAGCAGATTTTGGATGTCCTCTGGTGTCTGAAGGTGGGTACTAGGACTGAAAAAGGGAAATTGGGTCAGAGCAAGAGCACTAAGGTGCTTGGCCATGCTGGGGGCGATGTCAGTATTAAGGAGCTAATGAGAAAGTGAACACTGCATTTTGCTCCGTGGCAAGTCCCTGATTGAGAAGAGGAACTGCTAGTCTGTTTATGAGGGTCTCCAAAAACTCTGTACTCTGGCTGAAAGGTCTTCAATGTGATCACATCATAGTTAGGAGGATTTCTGTTTTAAAAGCCTTTAATGAAGAGTGATGTGCTCAGCAGTTGTAAGGGTAACAGAAACACTGTTTGAGACTTAGCTTATGAAGAAGAAAATTATGTACTTTCTGTTAAAGCACCTTGGATTCTTAATCACCCAATGTTTGGACCAGTGCAGTGTTCAGTGAATGCATTCAGTAGCCAGTAGTAAGTAAAAATATCATGAACTCCACTTAGATACATGCATATGTGGAGTTAACTCACACTGGAGAAAATCAAAACTACATGTGCGTTTGTAGAGGCAAAATTGGGCATTCACAGTTTAAATGGAGACACAACAGGGGCCAAAGTTAGAAAAGTGGTAAAAGCTCTTTTTCCAGAAAACCTTAAGATCAGGGTAGTAAAACGTAAATAATATGTTTTTGTGAGAAAGCTCATTCTTCTGCAGGTAAGTCCCAGTCTCCTAGGAGACTGGGAATTTGACAGTATTAATCCCTGATTGTCTCAAATGGCATAGGCCAGTTTTGGTTCATAGATCACTGGTAGTCCATAGTGGTCCATCTGTTATAAAGGGAGTTAGGGGAGAACCATAAATCTTTAGGTAACAATTCATTGCTAGTTGTTTTAGGGACTTACAGAACCTTCAGAAATGATTCTTTTTTATTCTGTTAATTAAAATAAAGATATCAAACACTTGGCTGTCCTGCACCATAATGTCTTTCTCTTCTGGTAACTTTTTGCAGGAAATTTGACCTTTACCATTTTGAAATGGGAAGAGGAGAAGTGAAACTGCAAAGGCCAGCCTTGAATTTCAAAATGACGTGAGAAGTTTGAAGTAGCTTGTAAGAGAGGGGGAGATATGGGACTTATAAGCTTCTGTAGTTGTGGAGAAGTAAATATTACAATTTCATAGAGATAACCAAGCATAGTAGAATTCATTACATCTTTTCTCCTTAGAACTGTCCTACTTTGATGCATAACACAGTAGGGTAGTCACATGAGGGAACATTCTGCTTTGTGGCTGAGAACTTGAGAGCACTACTGGCCAGGAAAGTAGGTGTGCTCTAAGAAGTGGCCTCAATAGGAAGTAGTCTAAGATCTTCTTTTAAATATTGTAATCTCCTTGGGGCGTTAATGCTGATTAGCCAAGAAATCATTAAATTATAGTTTCCAGTTGTGTTGTTTAAGCATGGTAACCCGAACAGGAGAGATGTTGACTGTTTCTCCTTACTCAGCATTGAAATTCAAGCCCAGAACTTTGCTCTTAACTTTGCTGGCTGGGACTCAGATGTTTCTTCCATGACTTTAATAATGCTCTCTTCAGTCTTGAAGGGTTTTAAATAAAAGAATAGAGAATTGCATACAGATATTTTTTCTAAGGTCTTGCAGTTCTAATAAAGTGGTATTGCAAAAATCTGTGCTAAAATTTAAATGGGGCAGGAGTCAGTGAGGGGAAAAAAAGGCAATAGAGAGTGGAAAAAAGAAGGAGATAATATTCTATAAGCTCTTTGAGGCAAGGATGGATTCCTGATAGATATCTTTGTGTAGAACAGTAAATCATTGGACCTAATTAATGCCCACTATTTGCCCCGTAATACTAAAGACTTGTGCTAAAACTGTTAGTAAGAAACAAAGAGACAGTGACAGCAAGAATGCAATGATGGAAGAGAAGCACAGAAAACACAACACTAATATATCCCTTGAGACTGTCTAAATCCTGCTTAAGACCATAGCAGCTTCTTGGAAGTAATGACTGGGAATGTGAGCTATATCTGCCTGATGATAGTGGTTGTAAATCGGAATACAACAGTGTTGGGGTGGGAAAGGGCAGAATATCTTTGCATTTTCTTGTGAGGTTGTCTCATGGTAGTTTTGTTATAGATTTATAACTTGATCTAAGTTGTGGGAGCTGATAACACACTTCAAGAGAACATGACAGCACCTGGGATTTCCTGAGGCCAGGGAGAAATGCAGAGTGGAGCCTGACTTCTCTGACTATGTGAAAATTCAGGACTGAAACAGAATGGCAAGTACCCGAAAACCAAGGACTTCAGACTATTTGTCTAGTAGATATTACATTCTATACATGCTGAGAGGGGATAACAAACTTCAGAAATAGAGTTTGTTCATGCAATAACATTTAAACTAATCTTTTAATAGAATGAGTGATATCTCTTCAAATTTCTAGCTTTGCGGGGGTGGAGGTATTCACTAATGATCTCCAAACTGAACTCTGATGGTTCAGTGCTTGTACATAACCCCTCTTCCTCTGTATAGACACCTTGGACAAAGAGCTACTGCTTTGGGAACTGCAGTAGAGATGAGTAGTATGGTGCTACCACCTTGGGGTTTGGTCATGTTTCGCATGCTAAATTGGAGCATGCCTTGTTAACCTTTAAGCAAAAGGTAATCCATGATTTACAGAAGTTAGGATGCCCATGATCTTTTATCAGCCTCAGTCATATAAAAGACCTATAATTTTTCTTTGATTCAAATGCAACGTGTAGAGGTAGTATTAGGAGTTTTTTGTTTCTTTGTGTTGACAGAAACAGGGGTAACAGTATGTGAGAAATTGTTATGCTCTGTTCTACGCATTTGGAGATTGAGCCAGTAATATTCTAGCTAGTGTTTTTACATAATCTCATTGACTTCAGTAGCTTTATTCTTTCTTGCACTATAAATGAAAAAGACTCGGTCCATTAACATTTAAATTGGAGATACAGATTCCTGATGTAAACCATTTGCAATAACATTAATAGGGGGCACAGCCCATTAGTGTGAGCTCATATTAGCAATATCTTAATCATGACAGTGTTTTTTTTTAAATTATGGGAATTTCACTGTAACATATAATTAAATGTGTATGGAATTTTTATTGGTTATAATTAAGATGCATGATCTTTGTTTATTATTGCATTAGAAAGTACTATAATAGCTCTGAAAAGCGCTGCTTGTCATGTGATATTGTTTAATTATGGAAAAATACTATAACACTTCAGGTTGGGCTGATTAAAGCAATTAGCACAAAATTATAATCGGATGTTATTAAAGTATATATAAAGTATTTACAAGCCTCCTCATGACTATGGGAATTGGGCATTAATTGTTGTTGTTCTTAAGGAGATGATGCAATTTATCTTTTCACTGTTATTATATAGGAAATGAAAATATGAATCTATTAACTACTTCTTGGGCAACATTACCAGGAACTTACGTGTGTGCATGTAATTAAAAATATTTTCATGTCCTTTAGAATCTGAAGTTATGTATGTTGATTTTGACCACAAAAACTTTTCCATTTGTATTTCTCCAAGCAATAATACACAATATAGAAATAGGATCCTTCTTTTGTTATCACATCCAAAGTTCATACACCTAGACTATGATAAGATTCTTTTCTCCTGCCCCTCCATCTCCACATGGCAAACACTGACTGCCACTGAAATTCATTGTTTGTCACAATAATTATACCAATGTTAATGTTTTCCTTCTCTTTATTATATGAGCGAATATTGGATGCCTGATCACCCTCTCTTGTTATGATGGTTTGGGTTCTATGTGGACCCTAGAGGTATTCAATGTTTAAGAACAAGCAAAAAAAAATCACTAACTAAAATACACAAATCAAGAGAATGAGGGAACAAGGCCTTAAATATTTGTACCTATGATTCTGTTACTTTCTGGGCTTTGACTCTTTGGAATTAATTAAGTAAAGATTCTCACCATAACAACTAAAGTATTTAAAAATAACAAATAAATAAAAGCAAATGTCATTGGCAGTATGAGTGCAACCATTTCTCTTTGAGATGATGCATCTCAGAAATAGTTTCTTCCTGTTTGCACAGTAATGTCTCCAGTTCCTTCTTGAATCTGCTACTCCAAGGAAGCAGGGAGACCTGATGATGAGAACAGTGCTCTATAAGCAGCAAGTACTGATCATGGAGATGTCATCAGTTGTAACAAAAAGATTGGTTTTTTTTTTTTTTTTTCTTTTTCTCAGAATTATTTCTGCTACTATACATTATGCATTAAAATCTTTAGTGTGGTTTATTTTTTCCTATAAGAAACTCCGAAATGTTCCTGCTTTGCATCTACTTCAGTAAGGAGAGTGAAATGAAATTGTTTCATCTGGGAGATATCCTATTTGTTATGGTAAGAAATTAAATATGTTTGTCAGTGGTTTTATTTTGTTACTTTTACCAATCTTGGCTATTAGCCCAAGTGAGAGCTGACAATCCTGAGACAATTGTGAGATGTGATATATCCCTCAGCAGGCAATGTGTTCCCTGAAACTGTATTAAACTGTGCTGTGCCTTTCTTTAATGGTCCATGTCAGTTGCTTGTTTACCACTAAGTCTGTAATTTTTTCTACCTGTTTTCTGTCTTCTTTTCCCAAAACTGGGGAGTCTGAGTTTCCATGACAAACAGATGCCAACCATCTCTATATGCTAGACAAATAATTTAATCTGTATGCAGCTCAGTGGTTCTGGTGAGTTCTCGCAGATGTTTTTAATAAAAAAAAAAACACAAATCCAAGTCCTGAGACTTTAAAGCAAAATTCCTTTTGTGCCTTCACGTTGTATGGGAACTGATGGAGATACCATCAACTACATTGTCTGGTACAAAGTTTATGAATGACAAGTAACAAATGGCTGGTTCCAATGATTACACTTTACTTTTTACTGTTAAGATTCTGGCAGTAAGATGCCTCGGGTGAGGCATGAAGCTGAGCCAAGGATAGCAAGCAGGAGAACTGAAGGTGGGGTACCATTTGATTAGGTATTACTCTGTTGGCAAATTAATATACTTCTGAATCTTAAGCACCGAATTCCACAAATCCCCAAAATTTGGCAAAACTGAGGTGGCTGAAAAGGTGGAATGGCTCTATGGGTTGCGGTAGTTTTAGTTTCTCTTTTTAAATTATTTTTGCACAACTTGAGTTGGGTCCTTTTTAGTGATATTTGTGTATCTGTGTGGAGAGTAACTTGGAGGAATCACCATGCTGAATTAGCCTTGTTACTGTCTACCAGCTTCTATACCATTCAATGATAACTCATACAAACTTCTGCAGCTTTTTTTCATGTCTGAAGTGGCATCTTTCAGCAGTTCCTTCTTCGGTCTTGGCATGTTCCTCCTGACATCTGAGGCCTTTCACAAAAAAGCAGTTTCCTACTGTATGCATCCAATTCTGATTATATGTCTACTCTGAACTGGTGCTGGCTTTTTTTTTTTTTTTCCCAGAGCCAGTATGTGATGAAAATGTAAATTGTAAAATTAAATTAGTCTGTTGCTTTCTCTTGTAGAGTAGTTCTTTGACCATTTAGACAAATAGCTGAAGTGATTCAGTCTACACAGTCTCCTCTGCTCAGTGCTATGCCATTGCTCTCACGTGTTCTCTAATTTCTAACTTGCTACGCTTCCTATAAAACAAGTTGTTGCCTATTGCAGGCGTGGTGACGTGGTTCAAGAATGGCAGGGCGATCAACCCCAGGCCGCTCGGTCCATCAGCTTGCAGACACCAATGTGGTGGATGGCAAATGGCGTTTATTGATAGGTGAAACAGCCTTATATGGCTTGGGTTTGTGACATCACTTCCTTCTGCTTACATCACAAACTGAACGCTATTGGCTGTCAGGAGAGAGGCCCTACCTTTCCGTACAGCATGACATCTTCCGGCCGCCAGGTCCTAACTACCCACAACAAGTATCACTAAGACAAGTGAAACTAGAATATGGGAGCAGATGTACACTAGAAAATCAAACTTCGATGCCAGCATCATCTAAATAACGGTGGTAAGAGCAGTACTGAAGTAAGCAGCAGCCAAAACTCTAGTCAAACTATGCATACCCATGTTTGCATTTTGGTATAGAAATCTCAACTGTTCTCCAGACACTGGCTCATTTTTTTTTCTTTTTTTTCATTTTGACAGAAGTCTGGACTACTGCTTTTTTATTAAATTAAAAAAAAAAAGATTTCTCAGCTATTGATACAGGTATTAATGAAATAAAGATTCCTTGCATGCCGAGCACATAGTATGATGAAATTCTGCTTTGTAGCTACAGCAGTAATAGCCCAGGGATGATGCTCTAATCACTAGATACTGCTCTTCCTTACTCATAGGTGAGTTGTTTAAATTAATGTACAATAAGCACTTCTCAGATTTTGGGATGAAGTGCAAAACAGCTGAGACAAATGATGTTCAGCCAGCTAATTGCCTAGATTAACTTGATTCTTACGTTCTTTGATTCTTACATTCGATGCTGTTGTCACCAAGGATGCAAAAATCCATAATCTTCTGCCTCTCTCAAGTGCTCAGATTTTGGTCGTGAATATGATAACTACCTGTATCACAAGCAAAACAGAATTCAGTGACCTTTGTTATTTCATGGCTTCAACAGCTCTGTCTTGCTGGGAGTGCTTTGAATTTTTCAGTCAACTTAGCCACATACTCTTTGATACACTCTTCATTATTAAGCTAATAGGGAGGCACAGGGAGGACTTTAAAATGGATTCAAGTGTGAAACCAGTATGTGATATACATAATGAGGCCATTGCTATAGCTGTGCTGCTTGGTGTAGTTAAAGTACAAAGGAACTTGAAATTAGCTCTGGCTTGAGTTAGACCTGCACCTACGAACCACGGAGACATTGGGAATATCAGGCAACCAGCCTGGGATTTCTTAATTGACTAAAGCTATCTATGAATATGTGATCTTGCAAAAGCTGATTTGGGAAGGGGGAAATAACTTTTTTTAATTTGTTTGGTTTTTTGGTTTTGTGTTTTTTTTTTTTTCTTTTCTTTTTTTTTT